>JAJOZX010001834.1:347500-780851 GCA_023014485.1 Bathynomus jamesi | reverse complement strand
TTCGAAGAAAGGTTCAAACACACGTTGAGCTTGCTTTTTTACCCACTGACTATTCGAATGAGACTTTTAATTTTCGATCCAAAAATGTTACGAAGTGAAGAATTCTCCGACGCAACTCGTTGTAAATTTCACAACAAAGGTTGGATCCACGGTTGGGGGAATAACGGTTACAAAATTTGTTGGCGATGTTTAAATTTTTGAAGGCGGACCACTCATTTTGTCTGGTGACTTCAATATGTTTCTTTAAAATTAATCTGCTGAAGTTAATGAATGGGATGGTCGTCAATTTGTCTGAGGCGAATCGGAAGCAGGGATTTGGGAAGAACTTGCTCCTCTAGACAATTAGTAAAAACTTTTGTCGGATATGAATTGCATGCCCCTTCATTAAGTAGAAGAAAACACGGACACAAACGGAGACAAGAGAGGGAACAGCAAGCCGAAGGAACGCGTGTGTCATTATATGAAAATTATTCACGAAAGTAACACGTGAAAAATATTTATGATGAATAAAACCACGAAAGTAAAGGAAAACACAAAATGGTGCTCAAGCGCTTTCGTCTAATGACATCCTCAGGAACACTGAAGTACATAAAAGGGTGACCAGCCTATAATATACTGTAGGTTAAGAAAGAAAAAGAAAAAATAAAATAATAAATAATATAAATAATATATATATATATATATATATATATATATATATATATATATATATATATATATATATATATATATATATGCAATAAAGGAGAAGTAAAATAAAAATTAAAAATTAAAGGATTAACAGAGAGGCATACATATTTGTAAGGACAAAAATATCGATTTTTAGCAGAAGATCAAATGAATTATAAAACTACAAATTTATACTGGAAATCTGCCCGGGTTTTAACACACTGCCTTTTTTGGTTAAGTTTCGATGTATATAAAAATAAAATGAAATTAAAAGTTAATAAAGTAGCATACAAGTTTACCAAAGATTTAGTGTTCTACCCTTCTTATCTAAATCTGTTTTGAAGGAATTCAAAACAACAGGATCGAGTTGAAAAAGACCTTTGCTTATGTTGAAGTTATTTGAAAGTTGGATAATGGCAGACTCAAGAATATTCTATTAACAATGTTGCTAGAGTGGAATAAAACTGAAGCATTATTCCAATCAATACAGTGGGATAACTCTGACAAATGGACAAAAAGGGCACTGGACAACTGTCATGTTCTAACGGAATATTGATGCTGTTTTATACGTGTGTGCAAATCCTTTCCCGTCTGACCTATTAAAAGGAATTACATTGTTTTCACCCAATTTTTAGATAATGCCTGAATTATTGTAGGGCTATTTTTTACTATGATATTTTTCACAATATTGTTATATGAAAATACTACATTATATCCAAAAGTTTAAGTACGGTACATTAGCAATGCCTAAAAGCCGGGAAAATGGAAGTACTAAATATTTTTTGACAAAGTACGAATGTTATTATTGACACGATAGAAGTTCGTTTTGCCATGTTGAGACAAGATTCCATAAACGCAGATGGATAACAGATCACTTCCAATACCGTTGATTTTTTCCAATTCGGCATCGATGTATTCCGGACTGGCGATCCTAAGGGCGCGAAGAAACATTGATGAAAAAATGGCCTTCTTAGTGGGGGTGTCATGTCCCGAGTAAAAGTGTACGTAGGACAAATTGTTTGTTGTTTTCCGATAGATACTAAACTTAAAACCTGGGCTTTCCCTATGTACACGCACATCCAAAAATGGGATTGAATTGTGTTGTTCCACTTCTAAAGTAAACTTAATGGAGGGGACTTGATCATTTAACTGAAGGAGGAAGTTATCCAGGTCACGATTCATGGGCCAGATACACAAAATATCGTCGACGTACCGCAACCAAGGGATGCCAACCCCCAGGATTCTTGGAATGTAAGTAATTTCGAAAAACTCCATATAAATATTGGAGAGGAGGGGCGATAAGGGGTTGCCCATGGCCATCCCAAAAACTTGTTGATAATACTCGTTATTGAAAGTGAATTTACAGTCTTTGATGCAAAGCTTAATAAGATCCAAAACAATGTGTGAAGGTAGTGGCAGGTCATACTTATGTAATTCTTGGGAGAGAAAGTCAAGCATATCGTCAATCGGCACTTTTGTAAACAATGAACAAACGTCAAAACTGATCAATCTATCGTTAGTTTCAGTACGTTCATTATTCAATTTTTCAGTAAGATCCATGGAATTTTTTACATGTGAATCAGAGATAGTTCCGAGAATGGGGGACAAGACTTTGACAAGCCATTTGGAGAGTTTATAAGTAATAGAGCCCACCGAGCTAATACTAGGGCGCATAGGGTTGCCAGGTTTGTGGGTTTTAATAAGACCGTAAAGGTAGGGCAGAGAAGGTGAAGTGGACATGAAAAGCGGAATTAAGTCCTTATGATCTTTGAGAATGCGTTTCAAGCCACTATTAAATGATTTGATGACGTCATCCTGCGGGTTCTTCCTAAGTTTGCTGTATGTGGCGGGGTCCTGGAGAAGCTCGTTCATCTTTCCGATGTAGTCCACTTTGTCCATAATAACTATGGTGTTAGCCTTGTCTGCTTTAGTAATATGGAGCTCCCCATCTTTTTTTAATTGTGAGAGGCTATTGCGAAAGGGTTTAGGAAAGTTATCTTCGTAATTACTATTCGCCGCACTATAAACGAGGCCTTTAACTATGTTAAACAAATACTGAGGGGATTACACTGTTTTTCAAAACACGCAAGACTGTAACAAATTTGTAAGCCGAAGGTTTTTTAACAATAAAAAAGGACATACCATATCCAAGGGCACTTTTTGCATCATCACTAATGTTTTTCGAAGAAAGGTTCAAAACACACTTTGAGCTTGCTTTTTTACTCCACTGACTATTTCGAATGAGACTTTTAATTTTCCGATCCAAAATGTTACAAAGTGAAGAAGTTCTCCGACGCAACTCGTTGTAAATTTCATCAAACAAAGGTTGGATCCACGGTTGGGTAATAACAGTTACAAAATTATGTTTGGCGATGTTTAAATTTTTGAAGGCGGACCACTCATTTTGTCTGGTGACTTCAATATGTTTCTTTAAAATTAATCTGCTGAAGTTATTGAATGGATGGTCGTCAATTTGTCTGAGGCGAATCGGAAGCAGGGATTTGGGAGAACTTGCTCCTCTAGAGTCTAGACAATTAGTAAAAACTTTTGTCGGATATGAATTGCATGCCCCTTCATTAATGTAGAAGAAAACACGGACACAAACGGAGACAAGAGAGGGAACAGCAAGCCGAAGGAACGCGTGGTGTTCATTATATGAAAATTATTTCACGAAAGTAACACGTGAAAAATATTTATGATGAATAAAACCACGAAGTAAAGGAAACACAAAATGGTGCTCAAGCGCTTTCGTCTAATGACATCCTCAGGAACACTGAAGTACATAAAAGGGTGACAGCCTATATATAGGTTACAGAAAGAAAAAAAGAAAAAAGAAAATAAATAAATATATATATATATATATATATATACAAATTCAGAATGGTTCCCTGAGACAATTATATGTTAAACACAGACCGTGCATGGAACAAGGAACTCTTCTGGGAAAATTAAATCCACTATAGTCCGAATAAGTAATGGTAAATGACAAATACCATAGTTTTTCTTTTTCATGATTTTAGCCCGACGTGGGCAACGGGTCTCTCGCAAAGAGATCCCATAAATATAGCTTCCCTCACCAGCTATCTGCAAAGCAGACAGGATCCAGCTTTGGGACATGGATCTAGGGTTTAAAGCAAGCCTAGATCCCTACATTCAGAACCTCTATATAAGTAAAAGACTCGTTGCATTCACGTCGGGTGGAATAAATCAAAGAAAAAGGGGGTAACTATTGTATTTTTAGCCAAAAAAAAACAAACTTAAACCTCAACCGGGACATTGAGCGTCCACTTTTCAAGGCACATAACACGTCCGTTTAATATACACAAATTCAGAATGGTTCCCTGAGACAATTATATGTTAAACACAGACCGTGCATGGAACAAGGAACTCTTCTGGGAAAATTAAATCCACTATAGTCCGAATAAGTAATGGTAAATGACAAATAATTGTCTCAGGGAACCATTCTGAATTTGTGTATATTAAACGGACGTGTTATGTGCCTTGAAAAGTGGACGCTCAATGTCCCGGTTGAGGTTTAAGTTTTGGTTTTTTTGGCTAAAAATACAATAGTTACCCCCTTTTTCTTTGATTTATTCCACCCGACGTGAATGCAACGAGTCTTTTACTTATATAGAGGTTCTGAATGTAGGGATCTAGGCTTGCTTTAAACCCTAGATCCATGTCCCAAAGCTGGATCCTGTCTGCTTTGCAGATAGCTGGTGAGGGAAGCTATATTTATGGGATCTCTTTGCGAGAGACCCGTTGCCCACGTCGGGCTAAAATCATGAAAAAGAAAAACTATGGTATTTGTCATTTACCATTACTTATTCGGACTATAGTGGATTTAATTTTCCCAGAAGAGTTCCTTGTTCCATGCACGGTCTGTGTTTAACATATAATTGTCTCAGGGAACCATTCTGAATTTGTGTATATTAAACGGACGTGTTATGTGCCTTGAAAAGTGGACGCTCAATGTCCCGGTTGAGGTTTAAGTTTTGGTTTTTTTTGGCTAAAAATACAATAGTTACCCCCTTTTTCTTTGATTTATTCCACCCGACGTGAATGCAACGAGTCTTTTACTTATATAGAGGTTCTGAATGTAGGGATCTAGGCTTGCTTTAAACCCTAGATCCATGTCCCAAAGCTGGATCCTGTCTGCTTTGCAGATAGCTGGTGAGGGAAGCTATATTTATGGGATCTCTTTGCGAGAGACCCGTTGCCCACGTCGGGCTAAAATCATGAAAAAGAAAAAGTATGGTATTTGTCATTTACCATTACTTATTCGGACTATAGTGGATTTAATTTTCCCAGAAGAGTTCCTTGTTCCATGCACGGTCTGTGTTTAACATATATATATATATATATATATATATATATATATATATAGCAATAAAAGAAGTAAAAATAAAAATTAAAAATTAAAGGATTAACAGAGAGGCATACATATTTGTAAGGACAAAAAATATCGATTTTTAGCAGAAGATCAAATGAATTATAAAACTACAAATTTATACTGGAAATCTGCCCGGGTTTTAACACACTGCCTTTTTTGGTTAAGTTTCGATGTATATAAAAATAAAATGAAAATTAAAAGTTAATAAAGTAGCATACAAGTTTACCAAAGATTTAGTGTTCTACCCTTCTTATCTAATCTGTTTTTGAAGGAATTCAAAAACAGGATCGAGTTGAAAAAGACCTTGCTTATGTTGAAGTTATTTGAAAGTTGGATAATGGCAGACTCAAGAATATTTCTATAACAATGTTGCCTAGAGTGGAATAAAACTGAATCATTATTCCAATCAATACAGTGGGATAACTCTGACAAATGGACAAAAAGGGCACTGGACAACTGTCCTGTTCTAACGAATATTGATGCTGTTTATACGTGTGTGCAAATCCTTTCCCGTCTGACCTATGTAAAAGGAATTACATTGTTTACACCCAATTTTTATAGATAATGCCTGAATTATTGGTAGGGCTATTTTTTACTATGATATTTTTCACAATATTGTTATATGAAAATACTACACTTAATATCCAAAAGTTTAAGTACGGTACATTAGCAATGCCTAAAAGCCCGGGAAAATGGAAGTACTAAAATATTTTTTGACAAAGTACGAGTGTTATTATTGACACTAGAAGTTCGTTTTGCCATGTTGAGACGATTCCATAAACGCAGATGGATAACAGATCACTTCCAATACCGTTGATTTTTTCCAATTCGGCATCGATGTATTCCGGACTGGCGATCCTAAGGGCGCGGAGAAACATTGATGAAAAAATGGCCTTCTTAGTGGGGGTGTCATGTTCCCGAGTAAAAGTGTACGTAGGACAAATTGTTTGTTGTTTTCCGATAGATACTAAACTTAAACCTGGGCTTTCCCTATGTACAACCACATCCAAAAATGGGATTGAATTGTTTGTTCCACTTCTAAAGTAAACTTAATGGAGGGGACTTGATCATTAACTGAAGGAGAAAGTTATCCAGGTCACGATTCATGGGCCAGATACACAAAATATCGTCGACGTACCGCAACCAAGGGATGCCAACCCCCAGGATTCTCGGATGTAAGTAATTTCGAAAAACTCCATATAAATATGGAGAGGAGGGGCGATAAGGTGTTGCCATGGCCATCCCAAAAACTTGTTGATAATACTCGTTATTGAAAGTGAATTTACAGTCTTTGATGCAAAGCTTAATAAGATCCAAAACAATGTGTGAAGGTAGTGGCAGGTCATACTTATGTAATTCTTGGGAGAGAAAGTCAAGCATATCGTCAATCGGCACTTTTGTAAACAATGACAATTGTCAAAACTGATCATCTATCGTTAGTTTCAGTACGTGCATTATTCAATTTTTCAGTAAGATCCATGGAATTTTTTACATGTGAATCAGAGATAGTTCCGAGAATGGGGGACAAGACTTTGACAAGCCATTTGGAGAGTTTATAAGTAATAGAGCCCACCGAGCTAATACTAGGGCGCATAGGGTTGCCAGGTTTGTGGGTTTTTAATAAGACCGTAAAGGTAGGGCAGAGAAGGTGAAGTGGACATGAAAAGCGGAATTAAGTCCTTATGATCTTTGAGAATGCGTTTCAAGCCACTATTAAATGATTTGATGACGTCATCCTGCGGGTTCTTCCTAAGTTTGCTGTATGTGGCGGGGTCCTGGAGAAGCTCGTTCATCTCTTTCCGATTGTAAGTCCACTTTGTCCATAATAACTATGGTGTTAGCCCTTGTCTGCTTTAGTAATATGGAGCTCCCCATCTTTTTTTAATTGTGAGAGGCTATTGCGAAAGGGTTTAGGAAAGTTATCTTCGTAATTACTATTCGCCGCACTATAAACGAGGCCTTTAACTATGTTAAACAAATACAGGGGGGGATTACACTGTTTTTCAAAACACGCAAGACTGTAACAAATTTGTAAGCCGAAGGTTTTTTAACAATAAAAAAGGACATACCATATCCAAGGGCACTTTTTGCATCATCACTAATGTTTTTCGAAGAAAGGTTCAAAACACACTTTGAGCTTGCTTTTTTACTCCACTGACTATTTCGAATGAGACTTTTAATTTTCCGATCCAAAATGTTACAAAGTGAAGAAGTTCTCCGACGCAACTCGTTGTAAATTTCATCAAACAAAGGTTGGATCCACGGTTGGGTAATAACAGTTACAAAATTATGTTTGGCGATGTTTAAATTTTTGAAGGCGGACCACTCATTTTGTCTGGTGACTTCAATATGTTTCTTTAAAATTAATCTGCTGAAGTTATTGAATGGATGGTCGTCAATTTGTCTGAGGCGAATCGGAAGCAGGGATTTGGGAAGAACTTGCTCCTCTAGAGTCTAGACAATTAGTAAGAAACTTTTGTCGGATATGAATTGCATGCCCCTTCATTAATGTAGAAGAAAACACGGACACAAACGGAGACAAGAGAGGGAACAGCAAGCCGAAGGAACGCGTGGTGTTCATTATATGAAAATTATTTCACGAAAGTAACACGTGAAAAATATTTATGATGAATAAAACCACGAAGTAAAGGAAACACAAAATGGTGCTCAAGCGCTTTCGTCTAATGACATCCTCAGGAACACTGAAGTACATAAAAGGGTGACAGCCTATATATAGGTTACAGAAAGAAAAAATAAAAAATAAAATAAATAAATAATATATATATATATATATATATATATATATATATATATATGCAATAAAGGAGAAGTAAAAATAAAAATTAAAAATTAAAGGATTAACAGAGAGGCATACATATTTGTAAGGACAAAAAATATCGATTTTTAGCAGAAGATCAAATGAATTATAAAACTACAAATTTATACTGGAAATCTGCCCGGGTTTTAACACACTGCCTTTTTTGGTTAAGTTTCGATGTATATAAAAATAAAATGAAAATTAAAAGTTAATAAAGTAGCATACAAGCAGTGGCGGTTCCTCATATGGGCAATATGGGCAGCCGCACAGGGCGGCATTTGTGGAGGGGCGGCATGAGCCCCTGCAAAAAAAAATAAAAATAAAATAAAATAAATAAAAAGAAATAAATAAAAATAAAAAATAAAATAAAATAAATAATAAAAGATCAATAAATATATTTTTATTAATAAAAAACCATCTATTGCATTTTCCATAAACCTTCCCATAAAAGACCTAAACAATGCAAAATGCTTCCAGGTTAATATTATTGGGAATAAAGGCCCATACTTTAACATGTAATGTTATTTTTCTGGGTTTGGTTAAATAGTGAAATGTATATTATGAAGCATCTGATGAGCCCTTGATTGATGCTTTGAAGAAGCTGGAGGTGACATTTTTCAATGCAGTGGTTGATGCTGCAACATCAGCCATTCAGGAAAGATTTTCCACGTTGGAAATTGTGGGAGAGAAGTTTGGAGTGCTGACACATTTCCAAAATCTCACATTTGAGGAGCTGACAGAACAATGTGTGAACCTTAGTACTACACTACACTTTAAGGGACAATCTGACTTGGATGGCAGAGAGCTTGCACAGGAGCTGAAGAACTTGCCTGACTTGCCATCAAAGACCATATCCTTGCTTGAACTGCTGACATTTATCCATGAAAGGGAGCTCTCTGAAATATATCCAAATTTGTGGACTGCTCTCAGAATTGGTCTTACTCTTCCAGTCACTGTTGCTGAAGCAGAGAGGAGTTTTTCAAAGCTGAAGCTCATCAAATCCTACCTGAGGTCAACTATGTCACAGGAACGCCTTACCGGTCTGGCCATCATCAGTATAAATCATACAATTGCTGAGCAGATTTCATATGATGATTTAATTCATGACTTTGCATCAAGGAAGGTAAGAAGAGTCAGGCTTTAGATGGCAGTTGTGCTGTGGTGCAATTTATTTTGTTTCTTGTTCAAAGTGTAGCATAATAATTACTCTCTCTTAAGTGTCTTATTCTATTTATGTGATAGAGCATTTGTACAATTTAGAAATTTGATTCTCTAGTTTATTTATGGCAGTTGTGCAATTTAATTTGTATTTTTCCTGTTCATAGTATCATAATTACATTCTCTTAAGTGAGTTATTCTATTTACGTGATGAAGGATTTGTAAAATTCAGAAATTTGAGTCTTTGTTTTGGTTCTGAAGTTCCAACAATTAGTCCAATAAAAAGTTATTTTGTGAAAGAGTTATGTCTGTCCTTTATTTTGGGGGATTCGAATGTGTGTGTGTTGGCGAACAGGGGGGGGGGCACTGAAGGTGAGGTTCGCCCAGGGCGTCATGTAAGCTAGGACCGCCACTGCATACAAGTTTACCAAAGATTTAGTGTTCTACCCTTCTTATCTAAATCTGTTTTGAAGGAATTCAAAACAACAGGATCGAGTTGAAAAAGACCTTTGCTTATGTTGAAGTTATTTGAAAGTTGGATAATGGCAGACTCAAGAATATTTCTATTAACAATGTTGCTAGAGTCGAATAAAACTGAAGCATTATTCCAATCAATACAGTGGGATAACTCTGACAAATGGACAAAAAGGGCACTGGACAACTGTCCTGTTCTAACGGAATATTGATGCTGTTTTATACGTGTGTGCAAATCCTTTCCCGTCTGACCTATGTAAAAGGAATTACATTGTTTACACCCAATTTTATAGATAATGCCTGAATTATTGGTAGGGCTATTTTTTACTATGATATTTTTCACAATATTGTTATATGAAAATACTACATAATATCCAAAAGTTTAAGTACGGTACATTAGCAATGCCTAAAAAGCCCGGGAAAAATGGAAGTACTAAAATATTTTTTGACAAAGTACGAGTGTTATTATTGACACGATAGAAAGTTCGTTTTGCCATGTTGAGACAAGATTCCATAAACGCAGATGGATAACAGATCACTTCCAATACCGTTGATTTTTTCCAATTCGGCATCGATGTATTCCGGACTGGCGATCCTAAGGGCGCGGAGAAACATTGATGAAAAAATGGCCTTCTTAGTGGGGGTGTCATGTCCCGAGTAAAAGTGTACGTAGGACAAATTGTTTGTTGTTTTCCGATAGATACTAAACTTAAAACCTGGGCTTTCCCTATGTACACGCACATCCAAAAATGGGATTGAATTGTGTTGTTCCACTTCTAAAGTAAACTTAATGGAGGGGACTTGATCATTTAACTGAAGGAGGAAGTTATCCAGGTCACGATTCATGGGCCAGATACACAAAATATTGTCGACGTACCGCAACCAAGGGATGCCAACCCCCAGGATCTTGGAATGTAAGTAATTTCGAAAAACTCCATATAAATATTGGAGAGGAGGGGCGATAAGGGGTTGCCCATGGCCATCCCAAAAACCAATGTGAGAAAGGAGTAAACCTGATTATTAAAAGTGAATGTGCATGAAAACATTTTTTTATCATTGTGGGGTTGTGAATTGTTTTGAAAACCTCTTAATAATAATAATAATATATATATATATATATATACACACCGGGTGTACATAAAGTCAGGATCTATTTTTGTGAAGCACTTGGAAATTATATGGAATTCAATCATAAAATGATAAAGTGGTAACATTTATTAAATAATTAAGAGTAGGATTCGACGTGACGCCCATCAGTATCCCTGCACAGCTCAAATCGTTCCGCAGCATTTCTAAACACATTCTGGAGCATTTGCGGGGTTATGTTATCTGCAGCAGTTCGTATACATGTACGTAAGTTTTCAAGACTCGTAATCTTCGTCTGATAGACGTGCGATTTGATAAAGCCCCATGCAAAGAAATCTAAAGGGGTTAAATCTGGTGATCTTGCTGGCCAAGGCCTGTTGCTTCCGCGTCCGATCCAGCGATTTGGAAAACGTCCATTTAGATAATCCTGAACAATTTTGGCAGAGTGACAAGGAGCATCATCATGTTGATAGACGACGGTACTAACAATCCTATCCCCGTCGTCTATCAACATGATGGTACTCCTCGTCACTATGCCAAAATTGTTCAGGATTATCTAAATGGACATTTTCCAAATCGCTGGATCGGACGCGGAAGCAACAGACCTTAGCCAGCGAGATCACCAGATTTAACCCCTTTAGATTTCTTTGCATGGGGCTTTATCAAATCGCACGTCTATCAGACGAAGATTACGAGTCTTGAAAACTTACGTACATGTATACGAACTGCTGCAGATAACATAACCCCGCAAATGCTCCAGAATGTGTTTAGAAATGCTGCGGAACGATTTGAGCTGTGCAGGGATACTGATGGGCGTCACGTCGAATCCTACTCTTAATTATTTAATAAATGTTACCACTTTATCATTTTATGATTGAATTCCATATAATTTCCAAGTGCTTCACAAAAATAGATCCTGACTTTATGTACACCCGGTGTGTATATATATATATATATATATATTATTATTATTATTAAGAGGTTTTCAAAACAATTCACAACCCCACAATGATAAAAAAATGTTTTCATGCACATTCACTTTTAATAATCAGGTTTACTCCTTTCTCACATTCTTGTTTTCATCCCATGCATTACTCCACCCACGTACACATTAAATAACCCTTTTGTTCTCTAACATCAATATTGAACTAGTCACTAAACTTCCTCTTAAAAGATTATTTTTCAGATAGAATCATAATAAAAACAATAACTAAAGGTTTCCATTTGTGAAAACATGCTTTGACATTGTAATTAATTTTGCTTACCCATTTTACTGAAGGCACTGAAGGACTTCTGATGTCCTTCAGGTCACAATTATTGATTTCCTTTTCATAATCATTAAAGTCAAATGGCTCATCTTTTACAGAAACATCCATAATTTCATTTTTTACCTGCAAAATCCAAAATTAAACAAGTAGTTACCTAAAGTTTTTATTTGAAGAACAAGTAAAAGATTGTTTCACATGTTTAACCTGAGATACAATGCTTTATTCTCTCATTTGATATGTTGATGAAAACTGTAAACTAAATTACCTTCAAGAGTCACAGTTAAAAAAATTACAAAATTGGAGAAAATGACTTATAAACTACTTGGAATGTACTGGGGGCTTCAGAGAATCAATACAGTACTCGCATGAAATAAAAAATATTACTTTTAAAATAAATTTTCTGTTTAGATTCACTTTTGGGATCACACAGCTGGGTAATTCTACGAGAAATAGACAAATGAAGTACACGGTAACCTCTTCAAAATTCATGAAACTTGGTGTGAGGTTTGGTTTAGGTCCAAATTACAAATTTCTGAATTTTTTTGAAAATTGGTCAAGTTGGTCAAATTTTATGGCTTGACCAAATTTTGGTCAAATGAAAAAAACAATAATTTTCAAACGTAAATATCTCAGCTCCTAATTGTGGTAGTGTAGTAAGTCTTAAATGATAAAATATGTAAAATTAACTGTAGTTTCTAAATATGTATCATTTTTTTAGGGTAACAAAAATAAAATTATGATTTTTTGGAAATTTTTTTTTTTTTTTTTGCGATTTGGCAGCGAAGATATCATTTTTCGAAAAAAAGACCAGGAATAAAAAATGTTTATTTGATGTATGTACACCATAATAAGTAATAAAAAGTCAGCTTATCGACGATTATTATGAAAAAAAAATGACAAAAAAAAATCCTCCAAATTTTAACAATTTTTTGCTTTCTTTCCAGATTTTCAGTATATACCTAATTTTCTAGTATACGTAAATTTACCTAACCCTTAAAATGCCTCAAAACACAAAATTTTGTTGCGATCCTATGAAAAAACACTCAAGAAGAATTTTCTGTAACATCAAAAAAGTAAACTCTGCCATGGCAGCTGCAAGCTATGGAATTTTGGAAGAAAATCAATTACTATGCAGCAATTGCTATGTCACAATTAAAAAGAAGCCAATTGTATTAGAACATGTTCAACGTTCATCCAGAGAGCCGGAACCTGCACCAATACCTGAGCCAGACATACTTAACGAATGTATGGAGCGAAGCAGTAGCGATTCCACGAATCCACCACCATTGGAAGAATTTGTCGTTCAAGACAGGCAATTCAATAAAGATTTGCTCAGCGACAATATTTTACCTTTATTTGATGAAAGCCCTATTAAAACAGGTAATAAAACAATAGAGACTCCGTTCAGGACATTTGTTTCTTAATGCCAAATTCGTAGTTTTCTGTTTTTAAATATTAGCATCAGCACTTGAATACATATATACAAAATATTTGATATTTGATTATTTCACGCAACCTAAATTTATGAATTTGTTTTACAGCTGGATTGAAGCCGGGACAAAAACAGATAAAGGCTTCTACGAAATTCAGATCGACAACGGAAAAGGTTAAACGAAGTTTTGAAGCTGCTTATGGGGCTCCTATTGACTATTCTGAAGCTGGGTCCAAAAAAAGTTGTTTGGAAGATGATTTAGAGAGGCAAGACTACTTTTCGGACATAGTTATTGAAATTTGACATTTTAAATTAAATTTAATACAGTCATCGAAGTATATACTAAATTAAGTTTTATCTGTTTACATTTTTATAATCGGACAATATAATACATATACATATATTTTATGAAAAGTTTAATTAAAAATATACTAATTAAACTTAATGTCAAATACACTTTATTTCAGGTATCAAAAGGTTATGGAAGAATTAAAGGAGAAATTTCAAGCAAGTAACGATCGCAATCTTAGGTTACAAATACTATCATTGTATCCCTATCCCATTGAAAAAACTGCTGACTTCTTTGGAGCAACAAAGTATATGGTGCGTAAGAGCCGCAATCTTCAAAAACAGTTTGGGATTCTTCCTAACATTCCAAACATGACGAAAGGGAAGGTCGTCACAGCTGAAATGAAAAAAATCATTCGGAGTTTTATGAAAATGACGAATATAGTAGGATGTGCCCGGGAATCAAAGATTATAAGTTTGCAATAAATGAAGAGGGTGAAAAAATAAAAAAACAAAAAAGACTGGTATTGTGTAACTTGAAAGAGTTATATGCTGAATATGCAAAAAATGATGAAAATCCCAAAATAGGCTTTAGTACCTTTGCTCATCTTCGACCATCGTGGTGCGTGCTTGCGGGACAAAGCGGAACTCAGTGTCTGCGTATGTACGCATCACCAAAATCCGAAACTACAAATATCAGCGTTAGGCATTAAAGATTTAGACTACAAAAAATTAATGTCTTTATCCGTCTGCGGCATGGACAATGAAGATTGTATGATGCACCGATGCAAAAGATGCCCGCGAGAGGTCGGAATAAAAAATTATTTGGAAAGTTTGGACTTCATGGCGATGGAAGAGAGAAAATATAAACAATGGGTGTCCGTCGATCACTGTATGTTAAAAGATATCACCGAAACTCCAGAGGAATACGTGGAATCACCAAAAAAATTGCACAACTGACAAGACACCACTTCACGAATAAATGTCAGTCGAGTTACTTCAAAAATCTAAAAGAAACTCTGCCCGAAAATGAAGGTGTTTTGGTGGGCGATTTCGCGGAAAACTTCTCATTCATCGTACAAGATTGTGCCCAGGGGTTTCATTGGGAGAACTCGCAATGTACAGTGCACCCATTCGTTTATTATTCCAAAAACAATGCAGGAAAACTAATTTGCAAAAGTTACTGCTTCGTTTCAAACCGTCGCAGGCATGATACAATTCTGGTTCATAGTTTTCTCAAAAAATTAATCCTGTGCATCCAACAACAAAATTCAAACCTAACTAAAATTCATTATTTCACAGATGGATGCGCGGCTCAGTATAAGAATAAAACAAATTTTCTAAATTTATGCCATCATTTCGAAGACTTCAAAATTCATGCTGAGTGGAATTTTTTCGCGACATCCCACAGGAAGAATGCCTGCGACGGTATTGGCGGAACGGTAAAAAGAGCAGTCGCCAGAGAAAGCTTACGACGGCCTCTCGACCATCAAATCTTAACAGCTGAGGACTTCTACAATTTCTGCTCTCAAGAATTCCTAACCGCTATTGACTTTTTTTACGTCTCTGAGGCAGAAGTTGTAGATGTAGAGCTTTCTTTGCAAAAACGTCTGAGTGAACCTATTACTTCTATCAAAGGTACTCAACAATTACATCGCTTCGTCCCAATTTCCAAGAATTCGTTGAAGGTTTATCCACTCTCTCAGAGTGCACAGTCAGTCGAAATAAGAGAGCTCATTAGAGTTTCTGCTTCGGATCAAGAACATAATACTGTCTCTCAACGCGAAATTGAAACAGGCTCTTTTGTGGGTTGTATGTATGAAAATAAACTATGGCTCGGATTAGTCCAGTCCTTTGACTGTGAATATGATGATTTTCTGATAAAATTTCTCCATCCTTCGGGCGTATGTCCCTCATACATTTTTCCTGCGCAAGATGATGTTTGTCACGTTCCAACAGAAAATATATTTGGGAGTATTGAAGCAAGTTTACGAGGAGGAACAAGAATACAATACATTTTTCCGCTTCAAGAATTAAATAACTTTTCAAAGAAGATAAAATAAATTCTATCGAATGTATACTATTTAAGATTGTCTATATAATATTTCTAAAATTTTTATCTAAGATTTGTGTATCTACTTAATAGTTATAAAAATCTTTTCAAATTCTTTTTTCTTATTATTATATTATTAGTGTCTAAAATTTGGATTCACTGGATGAGAATACTGTCTCTTAATTCATTCTCAAAGACTTGTGTACGTGTAGTATTAGGAAGAGTATTTTATACTCTGATAAGCGCTTTATAAATTAAACATTATTATTGTCAATATATTCTGTCCCTAAATATAAGAGAGGTTATGTATGTACATTGTACATATATTTTAAAAGATTTTTTCTCCTTTGGTTTATCTACATGTATTTTTTATATGATTTGAAAATTGTCTTTTTTTGGACCAACAAGTCTGTAATAAATCTTCGTCGTCTGAAAAAAAATTTATTACTTAATTTCAAACTCAGTTTTGAGCCTTATAATAAACTATAAGCTGACTTTTTATTACTTATTATGGTGTACATACATCAAATAAACATTTTTTATTCTGGTTTTTTTTTCGAAAAATGATATCTTCGCTGCCAAATCGCAAAAAAAAAAAAAAAAAATTGACATTTTTTCCAAAAAATCATAATTTTATTTTTGTTACCCTAAAAAAATGATACATATTTAGAAACTACAGTTAATTTTACATATTTTATCATTTAAGACTTATTACGCTACCACAATTAGCAGCTGAGATATTTACGTTTGAAAATTGTTGGTTTTTTCATTTGACCAAAATTTGGTCAAGCCATAAAATTTGACCAACTTGACCAATTTTCAAAAAAATTCAGATTTTTGTAATTTGGACCAAAACCAACCCTCACACCAAGTTTCATGAATTTTGGAGATGGTGGAGTGTACATTTGGCACTTTCATTTGTCTATTTGTCCTGGAATTACCCAGCTAACATTTTAACTACTGTATTTATGAAGTGAATGATGAAGGTATTCAAAGTTTTTCATTACCTGCCTTTCAAGATTGAAGTTCCCACTGTTAAATGCTACTACAGGAAGATTTCCTTCACAGGATCCCATCTCCTCTTTCATTTCAACTTCTCTTTTAATGCTCAATTTTTCTTGAGTGAAATAAAGTTCTTCTGACTCTTCATCCATTTTCAAACTTGAATCAGTCACCACATTTATTATTATTTATATAGGCCTAGACAAAATGAATTATAACCATTAAAACAAGAATTATAGATCCACGTCTACTGTATAGTACTGTTGTGGAACAATCTGGAGAGAGATACAATGACCACTTGGGTACTTCTCTCCAGAGTAAACTCCCCACTGAAGTGCTGCTGGATAAGGGTCCAATAAAGAAAACCCACTATTCAGGTATGTAGTCCACTAGTAAGGAAAAATGCAGGTCTGGACTCAGAAAAATAATACAATGAAGATTGGTGAACTAATCATATGGCAAACACTGCCAATTTAGGGTGGAGTGAAAAAATCAAAAGTGCCAGGATCAAAATTGAGGGGGTCTAGATAGTTGTCTTTTGTCCAGGATTAAACTTTAAAACCAATTTTGGGTGGTTGCATACAAAACTGTGACTGCTACCAGCCAATTTATACAAATCGTATGTGTGCACAACCAAAATCTGAACCCAGCTGACCTATCTTGGGTTCTGGACATGAAAGAAAGACAATTTAAAAATGGTTTATGATGTATTTCTTTACCTCTGAAGCAGATTAAAACATTTGCGGAGCACTGCAGACTCAATAATGCATCAAAAAATCCATATTTATATTGTTTTGGCCAAAAATTGCAATTTTCATTATTACACATTCAATCTATCACTCATTAAACAAAGTAATAAAAAATAATCCTCTAAACAGCTTCAGAATATTGTATTTAACACTTTCATCAGTTTTCTTGATTTTATCTTTTGTTATGGTTTTACAATATTTTTCACATTCTCTTCTCAGCTTGTTCCTCCAAAGTTCATAGTGCAAATTTACTCAATTTTAAAGACAGTTATTTAAGCAAGCTCCATAGGTTTTGACAAACAATATTTAAATTTCAACACTTATTTCAAACCTATGCCTTTTTGTGAAATACTTGATTTGAATCAGATACTAATGTACAAGATAATTGGACTGTTACCTGTCAATTACATTCATCTTATCAGTAGTACGTAGTAGAGATAATTCCATAATCCTCTAAAACTGCTGATGCAACTGCTGCTCCGGTTCTGTCACTTACTTGATACCTGGTAAAACACATTTTATATCAAGTTAATATTCTAACAAGATGTTCATTGGACAGCAGTGTCCAAGATTTGGACTAACTATTAGCAATGTTACATGGATTATAAAGCATTTTTTCAAAGGTAGGTATTGTCAACAGAGCAACAAGAGTGTTCAAAGCATGCTCATATTTTAAACTATGTACAGTATACCTGTCACACTGCCAAGTGAGGTTTGGTAGACTTCCTATTTTGTTCTGTCCTAGATTCCTGTTGTTCACTGACATCAGCTGTTTCATCATATGATTCCAGGCTGCCCTAACTTGAGAGACTGTCGAGATCACTGTCATGTATTGCTGTTGAGCTTGATGGAACAATTTGAAAAACTCTTCTGAGCTCTTCCCTGGGGACAATAAAATACAATATGATTATGATACAAGATAGTTTACTGAAGACACAAAATAAATTTTATAATTTGTAGTGCAATCATTTCAAGAAGCCCAGATTTTCAGTGGCCATTAATCAAAGGTTTTTTAATTTATATAGATCAAACTCACCAATACTTTTCTTTTGCTTGCTCCTTGCTGTACTCCTCTCCTTTTGTATCTGATGTCTGCCAATGTAAGCCATTCCTTAAAACCAACTCATCATCCTATTCTTGCTGTTTTCTGGTCCTCATCAAAAGCATAGTCTTCTTCTGTCATTTTGAGTTGATACAAATGTTCCAAATCTCTTCTCCGATTTGAGTCCTCACAGAAGATGTCAAGTAACTTGGAAGTTTTTTCAATGAAGGAAGAAAGATCACTCCAGAACTTGTCACCACGTTTCTTTTTTGGATATCTATCAAACTTACAAAATTACCAAAACTTTAATGTTGTGAATGCAAATTTCAATTATAAACCCTAAGTTCTAGTCGAAACAGAATTTATTACCGATCATTCTCATGATTTGCAAATCACTGAATCACATGTTATGTTAATAAAATTACTGTTACAAACAAATAAATTAACTACAAAATTTACAAAAGTAAGACATATTTTAAATCTTTTTGCAAGGGACTGAAAATTTGAGTCTTACCTCAAAAATTCTTTGACTAGGTCCTGAATCTTGCTGGTGACACTGGGGCGTGAAATTGGATAGACATTGCACCAAATCCAGTGTTTAATCAGACTTAGTGAAACTGTATCAGCTGCTTGCCCGGTTGTCCAGTTCTCTTCTGCCATTAGAGATTGGATGACATCTTTACGAAGAGCAAGCTTTCCATTGGGGTATGATTCTGTGCTTTAAAATCTATGACTGCCATCAAGAATTTTAACCGTGTCACTGCATCTTAACATCCTACTATGCAGTATTTTTGGCAATAAAGTTATCAAAATACATATACTTATCAATTCTATAAATTCAACCTGAAAAGAAAAATACAGGGTGTCCATAAATTATTCACCCCCATTATAAGCCTTAATAAATTCGTTATTATAGGAGCTATCTTAAAACGGCTTGCAGCAATTAATAACACAAGAAATTTTTATTTTAATTCAGTAAACCTCCACGTGAGCCCCATTGGTAGCACGCAGAATATCAAGGCGATAGATGATTTTGTTCCAAACATTAAGAAGCATGCCTTGCGTGATGGAAGCTAATGTGAAAAATGCTCTGTATGAATTGGTCCACAATTAACCCACCCCTTATATCTCCAGTCTAACTATAGAGTAGATCAAGTCTAGCCTAGAGGGGTCAGCCTAGAGATTCCGGAAATGGTCCAGAGCGGGCAGATAAATTGAGGTCCACAGTAGGATTCCTCACCAAGTTAGGTTAGGGCAATCTACCTTCACCTTTGTTAAGCTATGAGTTGATGCTGGGTCTTAGGCCACAATGTAGGCCTAACTTGTCTGACCCAGCTTAATTTAATGTGATTAATTTGCTGGGTTAAAAACACAATTAGTCACTTACTGTTAGTTATTAGAGAGTCTCTTTTCTCCGGTTGTGTAATTGTCGAGAGCGTACTGTACTTGCTGGTGGGGATCTTTCTTCGGTGTCTGTTCTCCTCCCTTCCCTGTTGCGTCCTCTCGCCCCGTCCTTCGTTTTCGTTCTCCTTTGTTCTCCTCTTCGCGGGGCTTTTTCCACCAGCGTTGTCTTGGTTTTTTCCTCGGTTGGTTGAGCGGTAATGTATCTCTATTACCGAGCACGCTCTTCTCACACAGTATATAAATACTAGTGTGGAGAATAACTCTGGTGAGCAACCAATTGGTTTCATCCACCCAGTCACCGACATAAAAGGAATTTAACAATTGTTAGATCAACCACCCACCCACTCAGTGAATCACCTTCGCTACCTCCCAACTACCCACTCATCAGTTTTCCATATACTGGGGGCCCCGGGAGATAAAAATTTTGGTGTCATTGTCACCAATTTTTATGTCTGAGTGTAGACTAGCTAACTATTTGACTGTAAATGCCTGTTAATGTGATTAACAGTGCCTATCCTCATCTTCTCTTGGAGAAGGTGTAGCATTTAATTAGAAGAGAAAATATACATCCATAGGATGAAACTGTCTATGGTCTTTACCATAAGAAAAGAAAAAATGAAAGTTAGAAGATAAAATTACAATTCCCCAGCATCTATTTTTTGTTGTAAAAATAGTCGCGCCTTTAATGCTGTTTGTCGCTGAGGTCTTGTGTCTGTCAATGTTGTAGTAGGATGCGTTACCACTCCTACTGTCAAAGGAATAGTTACTGGAAGTTCAGTGTCTCCAGTTGTTACTGGAAGTTCAGTGTCTCCAGTTGTTACTGTCAGTGGAGAAGGTTCTCCAAAGTCCATTGTTTTGGGTCCAGACTCTAAAGGGTACAAAAGAGAAATGTCTCTTGTTGTGTCACCCGTTGAAGTCCTTAATTTGACCACTCTTGTTACCCCGTCTGCCCCTGGTCTGAGTTCTGAAACTCTAGCCAGAGGCCAGTATTGTCTTGGAGTACTGTCATGTATGAGAACAAGGTCCCCTACCTTAATTGTGTCAGACCAATCCTTCTTAGTCATTTGTTTATGTCTCTCCCTTAGACCCATCAAGTACTCAGTTTTCCACTGTTTAATGAAATGAGCTTTAACTCTAGTTAAATGTTGTAACTTAGTCTGGAGCTCATCATGTCGTTGAGTCCAGTTTGGGTCTTCTGAAGAGTCTATATTGTAGTCCGGCAGGAGACTAACTTGTTCTCCCCGAATCAAATGATTTGGAGTTAATGGTTCCGGGTCATTAATGTTGTCACTCACATAAGTGAGTGGTCTATTGTTAATGATGTTCTCAATCTCAGCCAGGAGAGTGAGCAACCCAAATAAGTGTATCTGTTTTTTGCCAATTGCTTTCTTCAAGCAATTCTTTACTGTTTGTATATTCCTCTCCCAGATAGAACCATACCAAGGAGAGGCAACCGGAATATACTTCCACTTTATGTTTGAATTTTGTATATAATTGTGTGATTTCATCGCTTAACAAGTCGTGGATGACTTGTTCACCAGCTTTGAAATATGTAGCATTGTCAGTCCAAACTGTCTTTGGTACTGAATGTCGTGCACAGAATCTCTTAAAGACAGCAACAAAAGATTCTGCTGTAAGGTCCTCCACAACATCCAAATAAACAGCTCGTGAGGCAGCACATGTAAACAGTACAATGTACATTTTTTGTTCAGTGTCACCCACCCCTACAGTCAATGCTCCTGTATAGTCAATGCCTACAGTCTCAAAGGGTCTGTTGAGAGTAACTCTCTCCTCTGGCAAAGCAGGAGGATTTGGTTTCCTATAGGGCCAAGCATGAATACGCCTACATGTGACACACTCACTCAGGACTGTTTTAACAGTGATCCTTCCCTTGGGTATCCAATAAGTTTTTCTTAATGTAGTTAATGTCTGTGGTACCCCCATATGATATACATCATTGTGTGTTTTTCTGATGATTAATGTTGTCAAATAGCTAAATCTAGGTAAAAGGATTGGATGTTTGCTTTTGTATGACAGTTTTGATTTGTCTAATCTCCCTTTACACCTTAGAAGGCCTTCCTCATCTCTGAACAAGTTTAGATCCACAACTACTGATGGTACAGGTTCTTTTTTATCTAACCTGAACCTCAGTAAGATCTTCACAAGGTCAGAAATGAGATTAGGACCCTCAATCAGGCAATCATTCAATCTGTGTTTATCACTGTCTTTGAGGCTACAGTTATATTAAAGTTCTGTAATATAGGTGTTCATGTATTACAGTTGGTCACATTTGATTCTACAGTATCAAGTTTTGTCTGTTTGGCTGTAGCTAGTTGGTCTCTGGGAACAGTCTTTGGTTTATCCAGTCTGGGTCTTATTTTGTATTGTTTGGTCTCTGGCCAAGGGAGGCCATAAGACCCTTGTAATAGTTTTCCCTATGGCCAAGGTAGGCCATAAGACCCTTGTAATAGTTTTCCTTATGGCCAAGGTAGGCCATAAGACAATGTTTAGCCCATGGCCAAGGTAGGCCATAAGACATTTAATGTTTGGCCCATGGCCAAGGTAGGCCAAAAGACCAAGGCTCATTGTTTGGGCTATGGCCACAGTAAGCCACAAGACCAAGGTTCAATTGTTTTGGCCCATGGCTGAGGTAGGCCATAAGACCCTTATTGTTTGGCCCATGGCCAAGGTAGGCCATAAGACCCTTATTGTTTGGCCCATGGCCAAGGTAGGCCATAAGACCTTTATTGTTTGGCCCATGGCCAAAGTAGGCCATAAGACCTTTATTGTTTGGCCCATGGCCAAGGTAGGCCATAAGACCTTTATTGTTTGGCCCATGGCCAAGGTAGGCCATAAGACCTTTATTGTTTGGCCATGGCCAAGGTAGGCCATAAGACCTTTATTGTTTGGCTCATGGCCACAGTAAGCCATAAGACCAAGGTTCAGTTGTTTGGCCCATGGCCAAGGTAGGCCATAAGACCCTTATTGTTTGGCCCATGGCCAAGGTAGGCCATAAGACCTTTATTGTTTGGCTCATGGCCACAGTAGGCCATAAGACCAAGGTTCAGTGTTTGGGCTATGACCAAAGTAGGCCATAAGACCCTTTTGAGTAACCCATGCAATCCTTGCTTATGTTCAGATAGGTTGAGTGTATTTGTGGCACATGTAAAGAGTACAGTGTATATATACATATATATATATATACACACAGATTGCAAGGAATGCATGTGCCTGTTGAAAAAATCTGTTGAGTGATTCTTCCCTAAAAGAAGAATTGGATGCTTGGAGTTGTATGCATTTTAAATGTTTGTTCACTAATGTTGTTTAACTGGGGATCGTAATGAAATAGAGGACAAGAAGAAATTACCAGAGAAGAGAGAGCACAGACAAAACAGTCAAGTTTAAATTTGGTTTAATCCCCACCAAGTACTTATGTGTCACTCAGGTCTAAGCTTATAAGAGAATGAGACTCCTTAAATGTAAATGTTTCCTAGTTAGGCCCTAGGTTGTAGACCTAATTAGGCTTGATTAGGTTAGGCTTAGGCTAGGCTTAGGCTAGACCATTTAGCCTAATTCTGCAATTTTTGTTAAGTAAGGTTAAGGTTTGTAAATTCCCCACACACGGACCACCAATGCGAAAAATGCTCTGTATGAATTGGTCCACAATTAACCCACCCCTTATATCTCCAGTCTAACTATAGAGTAGATCAAGTCTAGCCTAGAGGGGTCAGCCTAGAGATTCCGGAAATGGTCCAGAGCGGGCAGATAAATTGAGGTCCACAGTAGGATTCCTCACCAAGTTAGGTTAGGGCAATCTACCTTCACCTTTGTTAAGCTATGAGTTGATGCTGGGTCTTAGGCCACAATGTAGGCCTAACTTGTCTGACCCAGCTTAATTTAATGTGATTAATTTGCTGGGTTAAAAACACAATTAGTCACTTACTGTTAGTTATTAGAGAGTCTCTTTTCTCCGGTTGTGTAATTGTCGAGAGCGTACTTGCTGGTGGGGATCTTTCTTCGGTGTCTGTTCTCCTCCCTTCCCTGTTGCGTCCTCTCGTCCCGTCCTTCGTTTTCGTTCTCCTTTGTTCTCCTCTTCGCGGGGCTTTTTCCACCAGCGTTGTCTTGGTTTTTTCCTCGGTTGGTTGAGCGGTAATGTATCTCTATTACCGAGCACGCTCTTCTCACACAGTATATAAATACTAGTGTGGAGAATAACTCTGGTGAGCAACCAATTGGTTTCATCCACCCAGTCACCGACATAAAAGGAATTTAACAATTGTTAGATCAACCACCCACCCACTCAGTGAACCACCTTCGCTACCTCCCAACTACCCACTCATCAGTTTTCCATACTAATGTCTCTTCAATCCGGTGTCTTAATTCTGTGATGTTATTAACCTTCTTTGCATACACTCTGTCCTTTGTGTAGCCCCATAAAAAGAAATCCAGAGGTGTGATATCTGGGGAATGAGGAGGCCATGGAATAGGGCCATCTCGCCCGATCCAACGAGAAGGGAACTTTTCATTGAGGAACCTCCGCACTTCTAATTCCCAGTGTGGCAGAGCCCCATCTTGCTGAAAGAACACACGGGGCTGCATATCCTCAAGCTGAGGTGCAGCATACCATTCAAGCATATCTAGGTAATTTGTAGCCTTCACAGTGTTCTCATGGAAGAAAAATGGTCCAATCACACGGTTATGGGAGAGAGCACACCAAACGTTTATCTTGGGACTGTTGCGTTCGTGTTCAATAAATTCGTGCAGATTTTCTGATCCCCATATACGGCAATTGTGTCTGTTGACTTTACCAGACAGATGGAATGTCACTTCATCACTGAAAGCGACATTGTTCAAAAAATGCTCATCTTCATCAATACGGTCAAGAATGTCAACAGCAAACTGTACCCGTTTGGGTTTGTCATTTGGTAGAAGTTTCTGCAAGGTTTGCAATTTGTAGGCATAAAGTTTCAACCTTTTGTGAACCACTTTATGCACTGTTGAATGCAGTATTTGCAGTTCTCAGCTTGCTCAGCGGATGGATTTTGTAGGACTTCGGATAAATGCCTCCTGAATTCCTGCTATCTTATCTTCAGACACACTAGGCCTTCCAGCTCCTTTCTGATGTAGCACACTGCCAGTTTCTTGAAATTGTTTCAGCCATCGCTTGAGTGATTGCTTTGTTGGTGGAGTTTTCTGATATTCCTCCCAAAAACATCTCTGTACAGTAATTGGAGATTTGGTTTCCCACATCCACAGCACGCACATCGCTTTCTCCTTCACTGTTGCCATTGTGCCCCTAGTGGATGTTCTGCGAAATAAAGAAAAAAAATTTCTTGTTGTGTTACTAATTGCCGCAAACCATTTTAAGATAGCTCCTATAATAACGAATTTATTAAGGCTTATAATGGGGTGAATAATTTATGGACACCCTGTATAATTTCAAATAAAAAAATATATTTTGAGAAAAAATGCCAAAAAATTGAATTTTTTGAGCAAAAATGAGGAAATATAGATTTTCTGATGCATTATTGACCCTGCAGCCTTGTGCAAATGTTTTAATCTGCTTCAGAGGTAAAAAAATACATCATAAACAGTTTTTAAATTGTCTTTCTATCATGTTCAGAACCCGAGATAGGTCACTGCATTTAAATTTTGGTCACACGCACATATGATTTGTATAAATTGGCTGGTAGCAGTCACAGTTTTGTATGCACTATGCAACCACCCAAAATCAGGCTTAAAGTTTAATCTTGGACAAAAAACAACTATCTAGACCCCCTCAATTTTGAAACTGGCACTTTTGATTTTTTCACTCCACCCTATTTGCCATGCTTCACAATTTTTGACTGATTATTTTATCAAAGGTTTCTGGTATTATTTATTGTGTACACTAAACTATAAATAGCTCAATTCCTAAAGCTTTAAGCTTAATTTATATTGTAATTTAGTAGCAATCTTACATAGACCTAGCCTAATTCAGTAAATAATAATAATGGATTAAGTCTGGTAGTATGCATGCTCTTGGCCCAATTTGGTGGCTGTGGGATTGAAATATGGATGAATGTAAAGCTCTGCAAGATAAGTGAAAATGTTTTACTGAAGTAGTGAGGCAGGTTAGAGGCTCAGTATTTTAAAATGTATGAAAATTGAGAAGAGACATTAGAGTATTACATTTAGAAAACATGAAACCACTCAAGCCTATTAAGATTATCCAAGTCAGATGAATGACCTAGGCTAAAGCTATATTTTATCAAATTTTGCACACTATCAATTTTAAGTCAGTTAACCCTAGAACACTGAACATGGGTATAATATACCCGAACGCCATGACGTCACGCGCATTACGTGGTGTTCCCGTGGAGGCAGGCAGCTGGTATCCTTAGTAGCTTCAGTCTGTCCCGAGCCCTGAGAGAGGTAGGTCATGTCGCTCCACTCCGCACCCTGGAATTTTCTATAATCATGTGATTGGGTACGGTATACCCGAGTTCAGTGTTAGTGTACAAAGTGCGAGTGTACTAATTATTTATTTTCCATTTCAGGCTGTGAATAGTATTTCAGATAAACTATTATACCATTAGTGAGTTATCCTAACCATAATGGCTTCCCATTACCATAAAAATCCAACTGAGGAGGAAGTGGATGCTATTCTTTTTGGACTCAATAGTGACGAAGAAAGTGATGTGTTAGAACATGAAGAGCTTTATGATAGTGATAATGATGTTGACTTTGTGGCTAACCCAGAGGATATGAGTAGTGGCATAGAAACTAGTGACTCTGACACAGACCAAGCACCCCGTCGCAGGCAGAGAAAGGGAGCACGTGGTCGGACTGGTAGAACTAGGCGTCCCCCTCCTACCGCCTCGCCTGCTACCCCTGCTGCTGACCCTGCCACCCCTGCTGCTAACCCTTCTGCTTACCCTCCTGCTGGTTGCCCTTCTTCCTACCCTGCTGCTGGCCCTTCTGCTTACTCAGATGACCCTGATGACCCTGCTGCTATCACCCCTGCTTCTGCTCCTCCTCCTGCTCGCCGGGGACGACGACGACGCCGTGATGAGGATGAGGACCTGCTTGTTACTTTTCCCACGACAACAGTGAAAAGTAAATCAGGCTTTGTGTGGCACACAAGGCCGCAGGTCTCCGCAGCAACACGAACAGCAGCAAGGAACATTATTCCACCATTCACGCCCAGTCCCACCCAAGCAGCTGCTCAGGCCACCACCCCAGAGCAGTGCTTCAAGCTATTTTTGTCTGATGATATCATAAATGAAATAGTGGAGTGGACCAATCAGAAGATTGATGTTGTAGCCATCAAGTACAAGAAGAAAACATCCACTGTGCAGAGGACAACAGCAGCAGAGATACGTGCCCTGCTAGGTGTGTTGGTGTTTAGTGGGTACAGGCGTGACAACCACCTGTCCACAAAGGAATTGTGGTGCCCTGTTTCGGGGGCTCCATTCTACAGGGCAGCTATGTCGGAGGTTAGATTTACATTCCTGTTGACCTGCCTACGATTTGATGACGCAAACACACGGGAAGAGAGGCGGGCCGACGACAAATCAGCCCCAATCAGGAGTGTGTGTGACAAGTTTATTGGCTACTGTGAGGAACACTACACGCCCAACGAGACCCTCACTGTAGATGAACAGTTGCTGGCTTTCAGGAGTAAATGCCCCTTTAGAATATATATACCAAATAAGCCAGCAAAATATGGAATAAAACTTGTCTTGGCAAATGACGTCAAGAGTAAGTACCTGTTGACAGGTATTCCTTACCTGGGGAAACAGGGAACTCGCCCAAGAGATGGACTGCAGCTAGGCCATATGTTTACGAAAGAACTTACACGACCCTACCACCACACCAACCGCAACGTCACCACCGACAACTGGTTTACATCTGTGCCACTAATACACGACCTTCTCCATAACTGTGGCATGACACTGGAGGGCACAGTGAAGGGGAATAAGAAGGAAGTACCAGATGCGGTGAAAGATAAGGTGACCCGCACGCCAGGTAGCACCGCCTTCCTCTTCACCAAGGACATGACGCTCGTGTCCTACGTGCCAGACACGACCACAAAAACGAAGAATGTCCTCCTGATGTCGTTGATGCACACGCAGCCGACTATGAATGAAAATGGAAAGCCAGAGATTATTCAGTTTTATAATGAGACAAAAGTTGGAGTCGACACGTTCGACCAAATGTGTGCCACGTACAGCTGCAGCAGGAAAACGAAAAGGTGGCCGCTGTGTCTCTTCTTTGGCATTATAAATGCAGCTGTTATAAATTCCTGGCTTATCCACAAGGACAACGCTGGCAGGGTAGGAGGCATCCAACTGAAAAGGAGAACATACATGCGGGAGTTAGCCTTACAACTGATCAAGCCCTCAGCTGAGAACCGCCTGAACGCCCCTACTCAGCACAGGCAAGTCAGGCAAGTCATCAGCAAAGTGTGCTTG
Organism: Bathynomus jamesi; assembly: GCA_023014485.1. NCBI lineage: Eukaryota > Metazoa > Arthropoda > Malacostraca > Isopoda > Cirolanidae > Bathynomus > Bathynomus jamesi. The sequence goes on along the minus strand of JAJOZX010001834.1, from coordinate 752,559 downwards.
CTCAACCCCTCTGTCATGGGTGATGTTGCAGGGCCGTCAGCAGCAGAAATGAGGGAGCCCATGGTCCGCTGCTCCAAGTGTCAGTCGAAGGCTGACAAGAAGACCCGCTTCAGGTGTCACGGATGTCGCCTACCTGTCTGCCCGAGCCACTACTACCCCTACTGCTGCGACTGTGTGTGAGGCTGAGGTAAGTGTCAAGGAATATACCTGAAACCATTATTTTGTTGTGATGTAGTCATTTCTGTGTACTAAAAAAGGCTTTGTTGTAAAAAAGGCTGTGTACTAAAAAAGCCTTTTTTCCTGCATTTTTTAACAAAGTTTACCAGTTCACTTTACCCCAAGTGTGGGGTAAAATGAACTATCTACAGAGTGAGCAAAAAGTCCCTGTGCACCTGCAAGAAGTGCACCGTGTTGGAAGTGGACAGGTGCACAGGGACTTTTCACTCACCCTGTATAATTTACCCAATACTCACTTTACCTCAGGATGTCTCTTGTTAGGGTAAAGTGAACTATTATTCAATTTAAAGAAAAGATTTATCACATTAGAGGTTGCTAGTAGCAAAATAAGATTAAATGACATTTTTTAAAGAGATCTTTCCAATCAGAGGTTACAAATAGCAAAAGAAATTAAATTACATATTAAACTATAGAGTAATACCTTACGATTTGTGGTTTTGTTATTCACAAATTGGTCATAATAGTAACCCTTGTTGTGACCAATTTCACCATTCATGGCATCATGTTGCACTTTTTTTGTGGTTAAAAATGAAGAAGACTGCAGCATGAATTTACACCACTACTGGGTGACTGCAAATGACTCAGTGACTGCACAACACCCAACTTACTGCAATACTGTTCACTACAGGGTACTCTACATCACACTACTTTGCAATGCAGTATGCTGAGTGACACATGGCATTCTGTTTTAATAGTGGTGACTTGCAGTTTGACCTGCATTTCTCTTGAAAAATTTTCTAAATTTAATCCATCCTTTGAAATCATTATGGTTCTTAAGCATGCAAATACAAGTGGAAGTGATGCACCAGCTAAAGGACAGCATAAAGTTATGTCTGAGTGAAAATATCACAATATTAGACAAGTTAAAAAATGGTGCACATGCTGCCTTCATAACTGGAGAATAGGTATGGCATGTGTGGGCCTGTGGCTAGGTATGACTAGTGTAGGATTAGGCTAATGAATATTTTCTCTGGTGGTTTTCATAGTTACAATGCCACCCCTATGATATTACAGTAACTGACAAAACATGGAGTCCACAAAAGAGCATATTCGACATGTGATGCTGTATGAGTTCCATAAAGGATCTAAGTCCACCTAGTGAATCTGCAAGAAACACTCAAAGAGTTTATGGAAATGATGTGAGCGAATGGATGTGTAGGAGATGGTTTGAGAAGTTCAGAAATGGAGACTTCAGTCTGAAAGATTATCAACGAACAGGACAAATCATTTGAAGCTCTTAGGAAAAGTAGTGAAGGTTGAAAAATGGGTTCTGCATGATTTGTCACAAACAAATTTTCAACATTGAATTGATATTTGCACATCACTGCATTCTCGGCAACTGCAGGCACCATTTTTTAATCAGATCATCACGGGGGATGAAAAATGGATCCTCTATAACAATATTAAGCGTCGACATCAGTGGCTTAGCTGTGAAACAAAGTCTGAACCTCAGCCAAGGAATGGACCCCAGCCAAAGAAAATTTTGCTATGCATTTGGTGGGATATGCAAGGAATTATTTATTTTGAGCTTCTGCCAGATAACCAAACAATCACAGCTGAAGTCTACTTCCAACAACTCCAATGAGTGAAGATGGCATTACCAGAAAAATGTCCTGCATTAATTAATCACAGAGGTGTTCTATTCCATCAGGATAATGCGCGCCCTCACACTGCTCGAATCACCACTGCCCAATTGGAGGCATTTGGTTAGGAAAAAATGCCTCATCCACCTTATTCTCCAGACATCGCACCTTCAGACTACCATTTATTCAGAAGTCTGCAACACCACCGAGATGGACAAAAGTTGCAATCCAAGGAAGCTATCAAAAATGAAGTGATTGCTTTTTTTAACTTGAAACCAAGGGATTTCTTTGAATGTGGAATAAAAAACTTTTCTACAGGTGGGAGGAGGTTATAGAAAAAGAAGAGAATTATATTGATGACTAATTTGTCATTATAAGTCATTTAATTTTTGTTGTGAATAAACTAAAAATTCAAGCAAATTTGTTCTTATAAGTCATTTAATTTTTGTTCTGAATGAACTAAAAAAATAAAGCAGCAGAATATGTGTTACAACTTATAGTTAAAAAGTTATATCAGTTTGAATATTGGGGGGGGGGGGGGGGGGGCATAATTGTCCACTTTATTGAAAAAAACCTAGCCCACCCGGGTTTTTTCAATAAAACCCGGACAAAATTGGAGAATTGGAGAAAATCAGGTTTTTTCAAAAGTATGTTATTATAAGTCTTCAATACAATAATAAATAATTAATGTTATTTATCTTTTTATACCTGCTAAATGGTTTAGAGGTATTAGATGATAAAAATATTTATAAAAGGAATACAGTTGACACAATAAAATACACCTCTATTTAATTTATAAAATATTTCGTGACTCATGTACTGTATTTTAGATAAACACACAACTCATTTAGCAAACTCAACAACCCCTGACAGCAGACATATTCAAACAGATTTCCACCCAATTACCAAAGGGTGACAATTCATGGGAGTGATCTGTGTAACTTGTTTGAACATGTTGTGCTCTGTTCATACTTCAGGGTTAGTCAGTAAGGATCAAATAATGCAATGTACAGTATTCAGGTGGCTCCCAGTAGTGAGAAAAAGAGTTTGTTAATAAATAGTGTCAGGCATCAGCACTTCATACACTTGATTGTAACTATTATTTAAATACTGTACACTACAGTAAATTTTATTTGATAGCTGTCAGCTATAATTATTAATATTTTTGTGTGTAAGATTGAATGTAAAATAATTTTATAGTGTATTATATACACATATATATATATATATTTATATATATAATTATAATGTATTATATATATATATATATATATATAATTATATTAATTAAAAAAATCTTTATTATAATTAATGAATAGACTATAGGTCTACTTACAATATAAAATTGAACATATTATTTACAAAGAAAAATGCCACATGTAGCAGGTGCAGGAAGAAAAAGTAAGGGTGAATGGAATGAAGTGTTAAGTGTAGAAGGAACAAATAAAGTTATATGTAAGTATTGTAACACTGAAATAAGTGGTAAAATTCAACTGATAAAAACCCATTTAAATAAATGCTCTAAACGAGTTACATCATTAGGCTATGAAAACCCTTCACCTAAGCCTTCTGTGTCATCAAGCCATTCAGATGAAGCACATGAAGAATTGATGCTTTTTGATGATGAAACAAACACAAAGCAATTGCAAGATTTCTTTATGCTAGCAATCTTTCTTTCCTGACTGCTGAAGAGAAATATTTTAAAGAAATGATGAATATTGCAAGACCAAGTTATAAGACTCCATCACGTAAGGATCTAGCAGGGCATTTGTTGGATGAAGTTTACAATGATGTAGAGAATAGTCTGAAAGAACAGTTGAGTGCAGCCGATTGCACATTGACATTATGCATGGATGGATGGTCATCTGTGAAGAATAACCCTATATTAGCCTCATCAGTGCACACAGGTCAAACATCATTTCTATTTAAAGCCATTGATTCAGGATCTGCAAAGAAAACCTCAGAATATTGTCTGCAAGAAGTTAAATCAGCAGTGGAAGAAATCAAAGAGAAGTACAACAAAAAGGTGAGCTTTTCCATAGATACTGATTCCATAAATTTCACAATTTTATTTTGTCTTTGATTATTGAAAAAATAAGTTTTAATATACATCTGGGAACAGGAACTTGTGTAAAATACAATAGTTATCAATAATTAAATTGTAATTAATACTATTAATTATAAAAAAAAAAAATTCTTCATATTATTCTTGAAAGTGAAAACAATCAATGACGTCCTTACAAAATAATTTGAAATAAAATATTGCAAAATATTGTAATACTGGTACTGAATTTATTGTACAGACAGTCAGAGATTTGGTTCCTAGATATAGTATCAGGTAACCACAAAAGTTTGTGCGGTTTTCGATGTTCTCTTGTTTATGAGCTTTAAATAAATATACCCTTCGAATGGCATCAGTTCATAAGCATTTTTGGAAACGTGAAACATATACAAATCATTCACTACCAGATAACCATACGGACAGTGTGCTCACAGCAGTAACAAGTGGAGACAACATGGCGACATCAAGGTTGGTTTTGAGAGCATGTCTTCTGTACGAGTTTAAACTTGGAACAAAAGCAACAGAAGCAGCCCGCAGAATATGTACAGCATTTGGTGAAGATGAAGTTAGTGACCGCACTGCTCAAAAGTGGTTTAAGGGGTTTTCAACTGGAAATGAGTCACTTGAAGATGCACCTCGTAAAGGACGACCGGTGACCATTGATGACGATGAACTCAGGACTGACGTTGAATCTAACCCACTTCAAACGTGTTAGGTGCTTGCTTTAAAGTTCAACACAAGTGATGAAACTATTCGTCTGCATTTGCACCGCATTGGAAAGAGATACTCATTAGGGAAATGGGTACCCCACGAACTCAGTGAACAGAACAGACACCAGCGAATGACAATTTGCTTGTCACTTCTTGCACGCCAAAGGAATGAACCATTTTTGAATCGATTACTGACCTGTGATGAGAAATGGGTCTTGTACAACAATCGAAAGCGATCACATGCCTGGCTATCACCAGGTGAAGCTCAACCACAAACTCGCAGACCTGGTTTTCATCAACAGAAAGTGATGTTGTGTGTTTGGTGGAATAGCTCTGGTATTGTGCATTACAAGTTGATACAACCTGGAACGTCAATCACAGGAGAGGTATACGCTGCACAACTACAGCGAGTCCAAAATGTGTGTTATCCTTCAGGATAACGCACAACCACATATTGCTCGCGTAGTGCGAGATAAGCTGCAAAGCCTAGATTGGGAACTTTTGCCTCACCCACCTTATTCTCCGGACATGTCACCTTTTAATTACCATCTCTTCTTGTCTCTAGATAATCACATGCGCAATAAAAGACGACTTATTAGAGAAACACTTGAACAGGAACTTAAGTTTTTTTGCATCAAAACCTAAGGAGTTCTATGCAAAAGGTATAGCTAAGCTTGTATCTTGTTGGGAAAAGATTTCTGAAACCGAAGGGAACTATTTTCCTGATTAAATTTGTTTTTCTGTATTGTTTTTAATTCCATCCATGGTGGTCGTAAAAACCGCATGAACATTTTTGGTTACCTGATATATAATGAAATATATAATTTAATCTGTTTTACTTTAACTAATTTTAAATGTTTATATGTAAATTTTGGATTTTTTTAGAACATAACCAAGTCTCTGATGGAACTTATTCCTGTACTCAATCTGTAAATTGGTATAAAATGCTACAATAAAAATTTGTATTCTACAACAGGTTTTTGCAATATGCACAGACAATGAGGCTAAAATGAAACGAATGAAGGAATTGATGAAAGAGGACGAACAAGTGGACCACATCATTGCATATGGCTGCTCAGCCCACTATCTTAATTTGCTGGAAAAACTAGTTCCACCTCAAACTGTTATGAAACATGTAGTTGAAGTTCAAAAATATTTCAGAAACCATCATCAGCCTCATGTATGTATCATGGTAGCTACAGTATTATGAAGTTTAATTAAAATTATCAAATTAGTTTCATAAACTATCTATTTATTCTAATATGAAACATGGCTCAAGTTTTAATTTTTACTTTCTTGTACAGTAGTAACTTGTATTGAATGAATTATATCGTTATGAATAGGAATTAATATAACTTTTTTTGTATTCATAGGGATGGCTCCAAGAAAAAGGAGGAATGATGCCACAAATACCTAATGACAATCGGTGGAATAGTCAAAAACCTTGTACTGAAACATTCATAAAAAACTTTTATAAATATGTTGAGATATCCAATGAACATAAGATCGATGACAATATAGCAAAAGTCTTGGCCAACACCCATCTGTACAAAGAGATAGTAGACCTTCAAAAGCAAATTACAGAAGTAGCTGAAGCTCTCAATATGGTAAATAAATAGAAATAAACATGTATTATTCACATAATTTTACATGTACATATGTAGCACATTCACATCTATAAGTACTTTTATATATTATATAACCATAGAATATGAAAACAAAAATATTTCGTTACAGCTCCAAAGTGATTCAGCAACATTGTCCACTGCAACTGATGTTTGGATAAGTCTACTTCAAAGTGAAGCACTGGAACCTTACAGATCAAGCATCAAGTCAAGAATGGATGAAGCAATTGAACCTTTCTTTTATATTGCCAACTTGATGGATCCTTCTGCATTAGGTATATTTTTTTATTTACCCTATGCTAGATTAGACATGCACTGTGGTTGTAGTTTGCTCAAGATTTTTAGTTCAAATAGGTGGTATGTAGTGTACATGTTAAAATATCTAGTAATGTACAATACTTAAATACGTGTGTATATGGTCTTTAGCTAACTACTATATAGTAGATTTTTTTTTATTGAGCTGCTATAATATCTATTTAGAAATAAATAAAAAATAATCAATTATTCCTCCCAGATTGACATTGTTCTCATATTCATATTCTTGTGTTTATTTATGCAGAAGCAAAACTGAGTGCTGAGCAAGAAGATGAAGCAGAAGAGTGGATAACAACTCACAAGGCTGAGTTTCTCCCACAGTTCATGGCTTTTAGGATTAAAGATGATGGAATATTTCCAGCTTCAATGTTTCAACCACAAGTTCTTGCCATGTACGGGGCTCCAATAAACCTTAGCCCACCCGCCCATGGCCTAAACCATTAGAGGTACAGTAAAACTAAACATACCTTACAAAAGAGAATTTAATCCTGCATTTAATGAGAAACAATTAAAACTTGGTGTTCCTGCCATTGGCTTCCAAGACAGCCTGAATTCACTTTGGGTAGCTTGCCAAAAGTGACGTGAATAGATCTTGATCATTACGCAAATTTGCTAAAACAGTTTCAATGTGTTGCGTCATTGTATCCTTCAAAAATCGATTTGCTGCAGGTTCTTGAAACAAGAGACATTCAACCTTGTCCTTTATAACTGATCCAATGTGTTCACAGACATTCAGGTCAGGAGAATTTCCTGGCCATTCTTCATTTCCAAAGAAATCGATCTCATGGTTCCGCAACAACTGTTGAGTGGCTAATGCTTTAAAGCAGGGGGCCTTATTGTGCAGAAGTGTGACCTGATCAACATCCATAACATTGTTTGGGTTTCTTAGAAAAGGAATGACATGCTGGGATAGAATAATATCACGAAAATACTGTCCATCCCAACTCTGACCATTTGGCTTCAGCACCCACATGAGCTTCTTTGCAGTGAACAAAACAAACACACCAACACAGTCTGGACTTTTTAATAATTCGCAATAATGTTCATTGTCATCGATTTCATCTGGTGTTGTGGCCCACACTCGATCATTTTGGTAGTTAGGCCAACGTGTTACGTAAACAAAAAATTCATCGGAGACATCTAAATGCATGAAATCATCCACATCCCAATCTTCAAGATAATGGGCAAACCACATTCTGTCATCGATGTTAAGTTGAGTTTTTCTTGGCTTTGGAAGTTCATGCCAAGGCTTTAAACCTTGCCTATGACAGTACGGTCGAATGATCTCACCACTAACGATCATTCCTCTCAACACTTCAATCTCTCTAGAAAGTTTAGCACAGCTGTTTTTCCGCTTATGTGTACCGCTTTCAATGATGTCCTTTGTTTCCTGAGAGAGTGGCAAATTTGGGCACCCAGATTTGGTTGTATCCATTTCACATTCATCCAAAGTTTTATTCCAAAGTCTTTTGATGAAGTCCTCACTTCTTCGCAACTTTTTGGCAACCATGAATGTGTTATAAAGGTGGCTCCAGCATCACGAGCTTCCCGAAATGTTATTGCTCATATGTGATCTGTCACACGCTGCCTCTCTGAATCACCAATTAATTAAGAAGCCATTATATTATCACTTTATCAGCTAGAGTAATTTTAATACCTGCAATAAATATAGAATTTTATATATTTTTATAATCACTAAAAACTATTTCAATATAAGTAAACATGTAAGCTGCAAATGGGGGAGCTAAGGTTTTTTGGAACCCCTTATAAAGATAGACCTGCAAAATGGTGGCAGCTTATGGAAAATCACACAGCAAAAAAAAGAACACTGCCAGCTGATTTTTGTCAATATTTTAAAAATTTGCTTAGTTGTCCCCCAAGTTCTGCATCCATTGAGAGAATATTCTCTACTTTTGGTTTGGTCTGGACAAAATTAAGAAACAGGTTAGGTGTAGATAAAGCCACAAAATTAGTTAAAATACACAGGTACTTGTGCTTAGCAACTCCACCTCTAGAGGAAGATTCTGATTATATGGTCATGGAGACAATGGAGTAATTATAAAATGTTTATGAGCCATATTGTCTTATAGTTTTATAACAAATTAATAGTTAAATACTGGAATTTGCTATTTGGTTTTGGATCATTTCACACATACAGCAGCGCCTCGATTAGTACGAGTAATGAATCCCGCTGAACCATCGTATTAAATGAATTCGTACTATTCGAAGCTATTATAACACATAAAGTATGATAATTGGTCCCACCCCAATGAAAATATGCAATAAAAATTTTAAGCTTTCTTATTTGAATGCCAAAAAACTGGAAGCGATCGATGATTGTAGCCTCTAAGAGCGCGAGGATTCAATGAACGATAAATGAGCATTGGTTTCAATTTGAAATCTCCTTCTGCATTGCCTCCCAATAAAAGTGTTAAATGATCCTTAGCCACTTTACTTTTTTCTTTTTTGGAAATATAAGTTGTGGAAGGGATTCTTTTCCAAAATAATCCAGTTTCATCGACATTAAAAATTTGTTGGTCTGTGTATCCACCTTCCTCCACTATTTTCTTCAAAATATTGGGATATTTAGCTGCAGCTTCTTTATCTGCACTGGCAGATTCACCAGTAATTTTAACATTATGCAATTGAATTTGATTTCTAAAACGGTCAAACCAACCATTGCTTGCAATAAAAGTTTCTTCAGTTTCCGCATGATCTCCGTTTTCTTTCACTGCCATAAAGATACTCAAAGCTTTTGTTTGAATTGCTGCTTTGCTAAGAGGAATACGTTGTTGGTTGCAATCTTCCACCCACACAGATAAGAGACGCTCCATTTCTGTCATTGTAACGCTTCTATTCCTAGTAGTTGTTTGCAAGCCACAAAAAGCTGATGCAGCTTTGCCTTTTTCTTTTATTTCATCTGCATGTTTTATAATATTACGTACCGTAGATTCATGCATTCCAACATCTCTGCCTATTTTAGAATTGCTATTGCCACGTGCATGTCATTTTATTACATCAAATTTTTGTTCTAATGTAATAACAAGCCTCTTCTTTTTTACGCTTGCATTATTTGCACTACAAGTATTCTTCCATTTGTCCATATTTGCTAAGGGCAGTTTATAAAAATTTAAAATATAATACTGTATATAGGATAACAAGCTGCAGCACATCTTCTCACGACAATAGCCAGATGCGAACTGAGTCAGTTCGCGCGTATCTGGCTATTGTCGTGTTCAACTGACCTCAGTGAGTGTTTGGCGGTGTGAGTCATTGATAACCCACGTGTACTTTCTGGCGCAATTTGATGAGTTTGGAATAAAAACTCGTACTAACCGAATTTTGGCTCGTATTAAATAAGGTCTGGTATCATTTTATAATTTGTAATAAATGATACAGATATTGAAGTTTTTTTTTGGCATCTTGTACCTCAATTACTCTTCTATATGACTTAATCAATGACATTGTGTATTTTTCCCCTTCATTAGATGGTGGTGGAGTTTAAAAACACATTCTATTTGCTGGACTTTCAACTTACGCTATTTTGCTCATTTGATAAATCTGGACTCATGTCTGAGTCACCTTGTACAGAAATCATAACCCTAACAACATTGTAGTCATTGGAGTCTGAAACTAAATAAGCTTTAATGTGACTCCGAGACATTGACACAATTCTGCGAAAACCTTGTGTGCCCTTCACTGTCACTGCTTTTTCAAACCTACTACCGAGTTCTGTTTTATTATGATTTATTTGTTCTTTTGTAATGAATTTAAACTTGATGGACTCAAAATTTTATGTACAAAAGTCATAGAAACTCTGTGGAGACAAGATGTGTCCTGTTGTTGTTCTTTGCAAACTAGCTTTAGCTGCTGCTCTCTTCACACTTCCTCCAATGCCATCACAGGCATTTTTGCCATGACTAGTGGCAAAAAAGTTCCACTCTGCCTTTATACCAAAATCTGTTTCATGATGGCATAAATTGCTGAAATTAAAATGGTTTTCGTATTGTCCAGCACAACCACCAGAAAAATATTTCATTGTTTTCACATTAGGAAATCTCGGTAATTATTCGTTTTTACACCCAGTCTATTTTTATGATGAGAACAAACTTTTCTGGTAAATTTTGAGGTGTTTTGCATGAATCTGCCATCCATTTCCTGTGCAAATGCGTAGTTTTTGAGATATCATCATCTCAAAAACTATGCATTTGCACAGGAAATGGATGGCAGTTTCGTACAAAACACCTCAAAATTAACCAGAAAAGTTTACTCTCATCATTTTCATTTAAACTAACGAAAATATCACAACTTAACCTAACCAATCATCAAGGGTGTACAGTTGACCTAACTGGGCATTCAATTAACCTAACAGGTTAATATTGGTTATTTCACCTAAATATCTTCTGATCTTTTCGTATTAGGCACTCTCTGTCACATTTCGGGCAAGTTAAGGATGAGAGAATAACGCCGTAATTGATAAAAACATCCAATCCTTTGTCTTCACCTAGGGCACATGACGAATCAAGTTCTCAAAGTCAAAATCACATGAATGGCACGTCATAATTCTATTACAAACACCACTAAACTGAATCCAATTAGAAAAAAAAAATAGCCAGAACAAAACCCAACCAACTAATTAAGTCACAGAGTAGTGAAAAAATAGCCCAATCAGGAAAAATATTTTAAAAAAAGTACATTATAGTCAAAACAGGAAATATATTTTATTAAAAAAAGTACGGTACATTTGAACAAATTTGCACAACATAAGATATATATTTTCTTAGTTTTGAATGGCAATTCAATATATTATACTGTTTTAACCGCGTGTAAGTGGGTGAAAAGATGAATATTAACCAGAATCTCACTTTAATGTCTTGAACTAAAAATTGTTGAAATGTATACACTGCTGCAGTGTTATGATCTAAACTATCACTAATGATATAATAGCTACTGTGGCTCAATTTACCATCTTCCATTTTATATACAACCATTGGGTGTAATGTAACTTGCTCATTTGTCCAATGGAAGCTCTGTGATGCATCTTGAGTGATGACAGAATTGTTCTCAGAAAAGTCTCCCAGTACTAAAACTTCATCTTTACTGAGATTTTACTTAAGGGTCTTCACATGTAGAGGGTTTGACTCTTGGCTATATAATGATGACAAGTAAGAGAATAAATTGATTCTGAAAGTTTTTCAATGAATTCCTCCACTGTAACAGTTACATTTGACAAAGTTGCCCCATCAGTGCTGGTCCACTGGTCATATTCAATTGAATCCCTGGAAGTCAGTACATTTAATGTGTTCAAATAGTTATTTACACCAGCCACACCAAGACATTCTCTACACTGGTGTAACATACATTTAATGTTGTCCACATCACAGACACCAGACATGGGGTCATTATCATTGTAATGGCAATTAATTATAATTACAAATCTCATGTAATGATAATGTAATGAAAGAAATTTCGAGGCAATAATGGTAATAATAATGGTAATGAAAGGTCTGTAAATGAGTCATTACACATCATTACATTTTCATTACAGGGGCATTCCAGGACAAATCACCCAAAAAATTAAAAAATCTGTCACCACTCCGACCCAGATTTTAATGAAAATTGACATATGGGGTTCATGGCCGTAACTACCTATGAGGTCACCGAGGTCCGGACCTCGGTAATTATTTCCTAAAAAAAAAAAAAAGAGACTGAACCGTTCTCCGTGTATGAAACGCATATTACCGCTTTTCTTTTGAAAAGAGGGAGCGTCGAGCGTGTATTAAACATTAGAGGGCTTTTAACATGGTATCATATGTGGTACCTTTATTTCATAATTAAATATAAATTATTAATTAATTGAATTAAAATATCTATACAAAATTGGCTCGGGATTGGCGACATAGCCTAATGGGAATGAAATGATTGCCATACATATATAGAAACCGTATGTAGGCGTCGGGTCTGTACAACCACGAGAAACCTTCATTTATATCACGTGAACCAAATTTTCCATTTGCTAACCCATGCAAAATACAAGGGAGAAAGAGTCAACAACCTTTGCCAAATCAGCAATTTATACTGAAATATGAAGATATATTAAAGGAACGGCTCTCAGGGCTGTTTATGTTACAGCGAACGCTTTAAACAGGGAGGATGTGTTTTTGTCTTCCCTAAAGTTCTGAGTGAATTCCTTATAATAAAATTAATACATAAAATAGGATAGGCCTATCCCCAGAAGTGTCTATATTGTGACAGCCCATATTTATTACAAGACGTTAACTCATTGCGTAACTCCATCGTGGCGGCCCTACACCGAAAAAGATCATAACGCCCTGCATCGAAGCAAACTAAGATCCATCAAAATTAAGGTGAGGCAATTTCATTTTCATTCTAATATTAGGCGTCTAAAATCCCGACGCTAAATTTACCATAAACAATTAAATATAAAGAGGTCCTTTAAAGACCTACATATTCATAACTCTATAACGAAAAAATATAGGGCTTTTGTCGTTCACTCTCCACTGAAATCTGCTGGACATTTCCAACGGATGAGGGTAACAGGCAATCAACCCATAGATCTATATAGTTTTTCATAAAAGTATAAATTTAAAAATAAATATTGTTACCATAAATTTTGTCAATGCATGACTCAATGGGCCAATATCTGTATATCAGTAAAAATATTTACTTTAAGAAAATATGCAATAAAAAAGCATGCAGTATAAATTGTAATAAATTATAAATAAAATTTTATTTCTTTCCCTAACCTTGTAGACAGTATATTGGAATTGATGTTCTTGTCCTTTTTTTCAAACTTCATGGAGTTGGCAACCCTAGGTGGCGACCCCGTCGTGGCCCCGCCTCAGGAGGCGCTGAGCCGACTTCGTGGGAGTAGTGCACCCATGAGGCAGAAGCGCTTCAAGGTAAATTCAAGGTAAATACCCAATCTATCAACATATGCGTCTAATCGATTTTTAAACATGTTTATAGACGTGCTACTAATTACTTTTACCGGCAAACTATTCCACCTATTTACTATCACCCCTTAGCCTCCTAGTCTCGAGTGTAGTCAATTTTAACTCTTTAAGCCTTCCTCGTACGACTTCGACCTAAGCGACGGAATCATCTTAGTTGCTCGTCTTTGAACTCTTTCGATTTTGTCTATATCTTTGCGCATATGCGGTTTCCAAAATTGGATCGCGTACTCCAAATGGGGTCTAACTAATGATTTATAAAGAGGAACTATAATATCGCGCGATTTGTACTAAAAATTCTGAGCTATAAAACCTAACACTTTGTTCGTTTTATTGACCGCTGCCGTACTTTGTTTCACTATTTTTAAATCACCAGTGACTATAACTCCTAAATCTTTTTCTGCTCTATGCTTGCTAACTCCTTCCCTGACATACTATATGCAAAATTACCGTTACACGAACCTATATGTAAAATTTTGCACTTAGCGACGTTAAATCTCATTTGCCATGTGACTGAGCAATCAACGATTTTATTCAGATCTTCCTGGATTTTACCTCTATCTTCGTCATTAATCGCCCTACCACCCAACTTCGTGTCATCCGCAAACTTTGAAACTGTACTGACTAGGCCGACATCTAAATCGTTAATATATATAAGAAAAACCAAGGGGCCCAATACAGAACCCTGAGGAACGCCGCTCGCTACATTAGCCCAACACGACTCCGCTCCATCAACGACCACCCTCTTTTTCCTACCTCGCAACCACTCTTCTAGCCAATTTATTACTACACCGCTGATTCCATGAGCCTTAGTTTTTTCAATGAGTCTTTTGTGCGGCACGGTGTCAAACGCTTTTTGAAAATCTAAATACACTACATCAACCACTCGATGTCTATCGTAAACTTCAACCACGCTTTGAAAAAATTCTAAAAGATTAGTTAAGCAAGATTTGTTTCGCCTTAAACCGTGCTGCGTATTTCTAACCAAGTTATGCAATTCTAAGTGTTCGACTATACGATCCCTAATTATTGATTCCAGTAGCTTTCCTACAACAGACGTTAAACTGATTGGCCTATAATTTCACGCCGCACCTTTATAGCCTTTCTTAAAGATAGGTGTTACATTTGCTAACTTGAAATTATCTGGTACGCACCCCTCAGAAATAGACGCATTAAAAATATCTGTTAGTGGCACAACAATGCTTTCTTTTAATTCTTTTAGTTGTATGGGATATATGGAATCCGGCCACGGTGATTTACGCATCATTTTATCAATATAGCGCATTACCTCCCCTTCACTAACCACAATATTATCCAAAATATTACCATTATCAAAAGGTATTATGTCTATGAGCGTAGGGATATTCGTTACATCTTTTATAGTAAAAACTTACCTAAAAAATTCGTTTAGCAAGGTAGCCATTTGCTTGTTTTCAGAAACTAGATCTCCGTTAACATTTTTCAACGGCCCCAAGACACTTTTTACTGGATTTCGATTGTTGACGCATTGAAAGAATCGCTTGGGGTTTTCTTTACCGTCACGAGCTATGGAGATTTCAAATTCGCGCTTGGACTTTTTTATTACACTTTTCGCTTCACGCCTTAGAGATATGTAGTTGTTTCGTAACCACAAATTGTCTTTATCGCACTTATTTAGCCTAAAAGCCCTATCTCTACTCTTTATAATGTCTCCTACTCTAGAAATAAACCACAAGGGTTTGTTGTTTACTTTCTCACGCTTATTTTTGTACGGTACACATTCCTCATTTATAGTCCTAAATACTGTTTCAAACGATTCCCACATTAGTTTTGCGTTGGAGATCCCCATTACGTTTTCCCAATTGACGTGTGACAATTCATTTCGAAATTTACAAACGTCTGTGTGCTGGAAGTTAGGAATTTTAGTCGATGCAAAAAACTTCACTTTTTTCTACGTGAAGGTCAAAATATGAAAATAAAAACCCACTCTAATAGACAGAGTTTATTTCCACAACAGTTTCGACGCCCACTGGCATCCTCCTCGGGTGGATACAGAAAAACGAATGAACCAAAACAAGAGGGAAAAACAGTCCAGGGACCGACCGTTAAGAAATTCGCACCTAGGTTAGATCCCATTCTCCCGACACCGGAAGGGATTTTCATTAAGTACTTTCGCACAAATTTAAAACTATCTTCCAGTTCTAAACATACAGATTCTATTTTTTATTTTTTTACATAATTATTACATTTATTATTAAATTTATTACATTTAATATTGCATAATTATTTATTACAGAAATTATAAATTTATTATTACATTGTTATTACATTTCATTCGTTTTTCGGTTTATAAGTTATGTATAATAAACAACAATGTAATAACCAATGTAATAATAAATTTATAATTTCTGTAATAAGTAATTATGCAATATTAAATGTAATAAATTTAATAATAAATGTAATAATTATGTAAAAAAATAAAAAAATAATAGAATCTGTATGTTTAGAACAGGAAGATAGTTTTAAATTTGTGGGAATGTACTTAATGAAAATCCCTTCCGGTGTCGGGAGAGTGGGATCTAACCTAGGTGCGAATTTCTTAACGGTCGGTCCCTGGACTGTTTTTCCCTCTTGTTTTGGTTCATTCGTTTTTCTGTATCCACCCGAGGAGGATGCCAGTGGGCGTCGAAACTGTTGTGGAAATAAACTCTGTCTATTAGAATGGGTTTTTATTTTCAAATTTTAGTCGAGTTAGCTGGTTTCGAGTGACTTACTGAGAGGTCACACTCAACCATATTATGATCGCTATTGCTGAACGGTTCTATTACTTGAAGATCAGAGATTAGCCTATCGTCCGTAGTTATTACTAAATCTAAAATACTGTCCAACCTCGTAGGTTCCCCAACTTTTTGAATAAGAAAGCTATCCTCGAGAAAATTAACTAAACGATTACCTTCCGCGTCTCCCTGCATTGTATCGTAATTCACGTTGGCGCAATTAAAGTCACCCATAACTAAGGCCTGCTCACTACCTATTATTCTCTTCAGTTCACGATATAACGCTTCGTCCGTATCAGCTGTTTGATTAGGGGGCCTATATATAACCGCAACAACAAGTGTTTGAAATCGTTCAATTTAAGTTCTGCTATAGTCGAATCTATCGGTTCTGGAATTGTGTGCTTTACTTCTATAACGTTCGCAATATTATCTTTAATATACAACATAACACTGCCTCCTCACCTACCTATTCTGTTTTTCACAAAAAGTCTATAACCTCTAATTTGATACTCCCTACAAAGTCACGTGTTTCAGTGCTAAGCCACGATTCATTTATCGCAATTAAATCATAGTCTTTACAAGCAATTACAGAAAAAAATTTGTTTATTTTATTTCGTAGGCTACGAACATTTAAGGACAGAACCTTCAAATTGTTTGTAATTGCGACACCGCGAGCGCAGAGAAAATTTGAGGAAATTACGCTGGGACTCGTTCGAGTTACGGCAGCCTGAAAAGAAGAGACAGTATTATGAAATAGTCTTCCTAAACGCGCAGCTCCAACGTCATTAAGATGAAGTCCATCTCCAAGGAACAAGTCCCTCCTGCCGTAGAAACTGTTCCAAAAATTCGCAAAATGCACTCCTTCCTGTTGGCAAAGAGATTTTAGGTTATTGTTAATATTGGTCGCCTTGCTGCAGAAATCACTACGTTGGATAATTCGAGGAAGTATACCTGTTAAAACAATCTTATTAGTTTTTTCCTTTAATCGCTCTAGTAAGTCCCTGTACCTAGCCAGCAGTTCTTCCGATCTAGAATTTAAAACGTTATTAGGACCGACATGAATAACATACGTTGTGTCCTCAGAGGTTCCGTTTGTAAAATGGTCAACACTATTAGTTATATCCTCCACCCTTGCACCAGGGTAGCAGTAGCGGCGCCTACGACGAGGGTTTCTCCCACAGAATTCCTCGAGCTGCCCTCGAACAATGGAATCGCCAACGAGTCGTATTTCCGGTTCATCAGCATCTTCGAAACCTAAAACAGAAAATTTATTGTTTGTTATTACTAGTAGACAAGTCTTAGGTTTTCTCAATGGGACTCCATTACGCACTTGAACGAAGGGTTGGGAACTAGGGGAAGAGAGAGGGCTATTAGTACCATTTATATTATTAGTAGAAACTGAGGCAGGAGGGGTCGTAACTGGAGTCTCAAAGGATTCTAATTTTGTCGCCAGGAGCATCACACTTTCTTCACGCCTCACTCTGGCCTCCTTCTCACGTTCTAACTCGTTCCTCAGGACTTCCATGCTTGAGCGCCACCTGCAAACTAACTGTTCATTATTATTAGCCATTGTAAACGCGTAAGCGGAAAATTTCCCTTCACAACGACTGCAAGTACTTGACGGGGGTGCCGTGCTCTTAATTAAAAAACAAAAAACGAGCGTTTGGAAATTAATAAATTACAACGTAGGTCTACCACGTGCTTATTGTGCTGTCACATGCGCAAACCCGCAAAATTGTTCTTGAAACGCAGAAACAGGTTCTTATAACACAAATTTATACTAAAGAAATATAATATATATATATATATATATATATATATATATATGTATAGAAACGACGTAAGTATAGAGGAGTGTTCTGCACACGAGGAAGAGAAATAACGAACAAATGAAAAATGAGGTGACCGCCCTGGAATCGAACCCAGGACCTTCCGATTGCCGGTCAGACATGCTACCACTACACTACGGGCATCGATCAGTCAGAAGACTTCTGACTGATCGAGGCCCGTAGTGTAGTGGTAGCATGTCTGACCGGCAATCGGAAGGTCCTGGGTTCGATTCCCGGGCGGTCACCTCATTTTTCATTTGTTCGTTATTTCTCTTCCTCGTGTGCAGAACACTCCTCTATACTTACGTCGTTTCTATACATTAATATACTGCGTGGTCATTGCAGTTAAATGTACATATTCACGATTTGCGAGGGTGCCCTCTCAAGGCATTTGTTTCTGCCCTATGTAGGAGAATTGCGACTTCTGACTGATCGAGGCTCGTAGTGTAGTGGTAGCATGTCTGACCGGCAATTGGAAGGTCCTGGGTTCGATTCCCGGGCGGTCACCTCATTTTTCATTTGTTCGTTATTTCTCTTCCTCGTGTGCAGAACACTCCTCTATATTTACGTCGTTTCTATACATTAATATACTGCGTGGTCATTGCAGTTAAATGTACATATTCACGATTTGCGAGGGTGCCCTCTCAAGGCATTGGTTTCTGCTCTATGTAGGAGAATTGCGACTTCTGACTGATCGAGGCCCGTAGTGTAGTGGTAGCATGTCTGACCGGCAATCGGAAGGTCCTGGGTTCGATTCCCGGGCGGTCACCTCATTTTTCATTTGTTCGTTATTTCTCTTCCTCGTGTGCAGAACACTCCTCTATACTTACGTCGTTTCTATACATTAATATACTGCGTGGTCATTGCAGTTAAATGTACATATTCACGATTTGCGAGGGTGCCCTCTCAAGGCATTTGTTTCTGCCCTATGTAGGAGAATTGCGACTTCTGACTGATCGAGGCTCGTAGTGTAGTGGTAGCATGTCTGACCGGCAATTGGAAGGTCCTGGGTTCGATTCCCGGGCGGTCACCTCATTTTTCATTTGTTCGTTACATTAATAATGAGGTAACCACCCGGGAATCGAACCCGGGATCTTCCGATTGCCGGTCAGATGCGATAACCATTACACCATGGGCCTCACTCTTCCAAATGCCGTAATTCTTCTACATACTCGCAGAAACCAATGCCCCAAGGGGGTTCGATTCCCGGGTGGTTACCTCATTTTTTCATTTGTTTCGTTCTCTCTCTCTCGTCTTGCGCGGAATATCTCCTATACAAGCGTCGTTCTTTACGTTAATTATACTGCGTGTTTGCAGTTAAATGTATATAATGTACGGCATGCGGGAGGTGCCCCCTTGGGGCATTGGTTTTTGCGAGTATGTAGAAGAATTACGGCATTTGGAAGAGTGAGGCCCATGGTGTAATGGTTATCGCATCTGACCGGCAATCGGAAGATCCCGGGTTCGATTCCCGGGTGGTTACCTCATTTTTTTCATTTGTTTCGTTCTCTCTCTCTCGTCTTGCGCGGAATATCTCCTATACAAGCGTCGTTCTTTACGTTAATTATACTGCGTGTTTGCAGTTAAATGTATATAATGTTACGGCATGCGGGAGGTGCCCCCTTGGGGCATTGGTTTCTGCGAGTATGTAGAAGAATTAAGGCATTTGGAAGAGTGAGGCCCATGGTGTAATGGTTATCGCATCTGACCGGCAATCGGAAGATCCCGGGTTCGATTCCCGGGTGGTTACCTCATTTTTTCATTTGTTTCGTTCTCTCTCTCTCGTCTTGCGCGAATATCTCCTATACAAGCGTCGTTCTTTACGTTAATTATACTGCGTGTTTGCAGTTATATATACATATATATATATACATATACATATATATATATGTATATATACTGTATATAAATATATATATATATATATATATATACAGGGTGGTGCAAAAGTCTGGACCCATAGGCAATTTACTATATAAAAAATATCTTTCGATTTTTATAATCAGTGGTTTACGTTAACAAACCAAGAACAATACAAGCGCTAAAGGATAACATCACAACAGAAATTGAAGCCATAAGAACGAATATTACTATGCTTACAAATGTGCAAAGGTCTTGTGTCAACCGAGTAGAAAAGTGTTTGGAAGAAGATGGACATCAATTCGAACACTTATTGTAAATTCTGAACTAGAACGTTAAATTTAACATAATTTAGTCACTGGTGTATGGTTAATTAAATTTCATTTCATAATAAACTTCCTGCAGGCCACACTTTTTTTCCATATAAACCGCCTATGGGTCCAGACTTTTGCACCACCCTGTATATATATATATATATATATATATATATATATACACACAGTGCTTAATTTGTAAATGAAAAAGGAGTGGAGCGCAGGTGAAGCCCTCACAGTTAGGGGGTCTGGGGGAGCGCTGTAAGCTCCTTCAGCGGGGTCCGGGGCGGTGCATTTTAAGCGCTTTTTCTGCGAAAACTGCGCAACATGCAAATGAAAGTTCTTCGAATAGAGTATTATTTTAAAGAAAAAGTTAGACTGTGATTGCAACATCTAAGTGAAATGTTATTTCATCTAAGTGAAACAAAATATTATATGTATTTGAAACAAAATAAAATTGTTTTACTTACATGCTATTGCTATATAGAGGAAGTTGATAGAATAATCACATTAATTTCCACACACACTCCAAACTTCTTTCTGCTTGATCGACTAGTTTTCGCTTTCTACTGTCTGTATTTCGTTGGATTTTAAATTACGAAATTACGTTGCTGACCTTTTTATTAAAATAAAAAACTTTTTTTTTAATTAGGTTTTAAAATAAAAGTACCGGAACGGCGTTCCGGAGCGTTCCGTCACAAATTAAGCACTATATATATATATATATATATATTATATATTATATATATATTATTTATTTATTTATTTTTATTTTTTGAGATTATCAAATATTTAGTGCGGTTTTGATGTGAAGAAATGTAATTATTTTTAACTTCATATGAGAGTTTCAGAGGATTTATTCATTTACGTTAATTTTTTTTTTAAAGATGAGATACAGAGGGTTGACAAAAGTAAATAGACGCTTCTCAGTTTTTGTTTTTTTCCATAGTTTTTTATTTAATAAAAAAATCAATAAACAATAACGGATTTATTGAATCAATATACTTAGAATTGTGTTGCTTCCCTTTTCCATTATGTAAAGGTGACACACATTCCGGCATTCTTTTGATGAGCTTTGCCATTTGTTCTTGAAGACCATCATCGTGGTGTCTATTTAATTTTGTCAACCTTCTGTACGGTATACATTTTAAACAGGGATTCAGAGAAGCTTCACAGCCAAGATCAACGGGTGCAAAGAACTAAATTACTGGGAAAGGTTACGCGAACTTAACCTATATTCACTGGAAAGAAGAAGAGAGAGCTATACCATTATTTACACTTGGAAAATAATGGAGAAAATAGTCCCTAATCTTACTCTGAACCCTGTAACTCCCCAAACAACGGTGGAAAGTAGAAAAGGAAGACTGTGTCGTTTTCCCAAATTAAAGGAGAGACAGGGAACATCCTTAACCCTGAAAGGAAATAGTTTTGTGGTGAGAGGACCAAAACTGTTTAATCAGCTGCCCAAAGACCTAAGGAACACGAATGGTGTTGCAGTAAACATCTTCAAAAGAAGATTAGACGCCTGGCCTGTGAGGTTGAGAGTACAAGAAACCAACTCACTAGTTCACCAGGCCAACTCGAGATGTGGGGCGACAAGCTTGACCTTCGTGAAATGAGGAATCATCGCGCGGAACCTTTGAAAGGTTGAAAGGTGTATATATATATATATAATTTTTTTTTTTTTCAAATATTTAATGCGGTTTTGATGTAAAGAAATGTAATTATTTTTAACTTCATATGTGAGTTTCAGAGGATTTATTCATTTACGTTAATTTTTTTTTTTTCACTAACAAAATGTACAGTATATTTTCTCTTAAAATCTCGGGATTAAACATTTAAAAATGTACAAACAATAAAACTCTGTTAATTTAATAACTGTTTCTGTGTAAAAGCTAAAATTAAAAACTCAGGTGCCTTTAGAGGTTATGAAAAGAAATTTCATAAAATTTACGCTTTGGGAAATAGGATGTTTTCAAAATGTCTTTGAAGTCTTACGCTTTGAATTTCTTTGAAGCTTGTTTGCTGTTTGCGTTGTCTCTCTCTCTCTCTCTCTCTCTCTCTCTCTCTCTCTCTCTATATATATATATATATATATATAATGTGTGTGTGTGTGTGTGCAAGTATGTTTATATTATACCTGTGTGTGTATATGTATGGACAAATAGAGAGAGAGAGAGAGATCGACCATACATACATGCATCATTTTACTCTCGTAAAAGGAATGCGGAATAACTGTTTTTGATAAACATTATCGTATACAAACTTTTTTTTACTTTTCTTTTAGTTCGTGAAAGCTACGAAGGAATAAGGATGGAAAGAATAAAGCTGTTGCATAAAGATCTGAGGTTGATTCACTGGTCTACAAAAACAAAAACAAATCTGCTTCTCCCAATTTAATGGGTGATCTAAACTAATTTTGGAGTGCTGAATCTGAAAATCACATTAGTTTTTCTCTATCGGGTCAGGTTATCTAGATATCTGTAACCATTATTTAGACGTTTACAGGCAGAATACACTCAAAACTTGAAAGTTCAATATCACAGAGAGAAGAAATTTTTGAAAATCTACTTATAAATCTACTTTTATTTGTATTTGTAGTAAAACAGAACAGAACAGAACAACAAAAAGGATACGTACACATGTATTATTACATATCAACTGCTACATATAGTTCACTTTCTTAGAAGTGAGTTTTCTTGGATTTGCGTCTATACTCAGTAGAGCCTTCCCGTTTTAGCATCCAGCAAAAGTCACCAAACATGCAAGAGTCCCATCGTCCTTGGTAGTTTTTTCCCATCATTGCAATGTCCTGGTGCAACCGCTCTCCGTATTCATCTGGCACTGAGCCAAGGTTATCTGGAAAAAAGTCCAGATGGCTGTGCAAAAAATGGATCTTCAGAGACATTCTAGCCCCAAGTTGTTGGTATGCACCCAGCAGCTCGATGACCATTGCTTCATAGTGAGGGGACTTTGTTGAGCCTAAGAAGTTGTCACAAAGATTCTTAAAAGAATTCCTGGCTCTTAGTTCCTTTGCATTGAGAGTGCTCAAAAATTGTCACAAAGATTCTTAAAAGAATTCCAGGCTCTTAGTTCCTTTGCATTGAGAGTGCTCAAAAACTGTTCATCCTTTAAAAGCACTCTTATTTGGGGACCAATAAAAACACCTTCTTTCATCTTCGCATCACTAACGCTAGGAAATTTTGAATGCAAATATTTGAATGCAGCTTCTTCTGTGTCAAGCGCTTTGACAAAGTTCTTTATCACCCCTAGTTTGAGATGCAGAGGGGGCAAAATAATCCTTTCTTGATCAACTAATGGCTCATACTTCATATTATGTTGTCCTGGCACAAAGGCTTCACGTGGTGGCCAGTCCTTCTTTACATAATGCTGCTGTGTTGCTCTACTGTCCCATAAACACAGAAAGCACATGTACTTGGTAAAGCTACCCTGCATTCCCCGGAGAAGTCCTATCACTTTTAGGTCTCCACAAATCTTCCACTTATATTGATCATACTTGATTGCATTCAGAAGTATTGCCCATGGGGATCAGGAAAAAAAAACCCGGTGGAAAAAATCCCCCGGCGGAAAAAATCCAACAAGGAAAAAATCCCCCCGGAAACAAACCCCCGGAGGAAAAAATCCCCCAGAAGGATAAATAAATAAATAAATGCAGGATAAATTTATTTTTTACAAAATAAAAAAATTAAAAAAAAAAAAAAGTTAAAAGTTTGACTTGTATTTTAGGGAAAATAGTTTAATATCTCAAAATGTTAAGTTATAAGCTATACCCTTAAGATAATCTAAAATTGAATATTCTTCGCATTTGTTGATAATATTTTGAATGCGAGCTGTTACATTTTTGTATTTTTTCTTCTGGTCTTGCGAGGGGTGACCAGCACAATCCTGTACTGTGTAAGTTTCTTGCAATGCTTGCTCTTTTTGCAAACATCTTAGAAAAACCCAAATATTTGGATGGAAACATCCAATATTTGATGCAAAGCTCCTGTGCCAACCTTCGACGGCATTGTTGGTTCTGGGAAGCTCATTCTGAGCTCTTGCATACATATTCCAAATGTTGATGTCAAACATTGGAAGTCTCCTGCTTCTCCTATTGGGTCTGCCAATGTAGGTGTCCTCGAAATAATCCAAAATACAATAAGCTTCTTCAGGAAAATCCTCAGAAAGTTTTTCAAAAGCTTCAATCACTTTATCTGGTGGGCAAAAAGCTAAAGCTGAAATCATACGCATTTTTAAAGAAAAGTTTGTGTCATTCATATATAAGTGCGAAAGGCCTGCCCCTTGAATTTTTCGGTAGATATTTTGACATAAATGAAAAAAACATCCTTTTAAATTAGTATCAGGAAAAGCATTTTTTATACTCTTATGCATTGCCTTTTCAAAATCAACCATAATGCTCGAGGGGTTCAAATTTCCATTCAAAATTTTTAATTTTTCAAGTAACATTTTGTAGGTAGCTTCAGTTTTATTAGGTAAAAGAGCATAAATGCATGGAGTTGCTCGCCCATTAATAAATGTATGTATAGTATATACCTGTGAAAACAATGAAGGAGTCACACCGAAAGTGCCATCCATATACCAGTCTTTGTTATTTTCTAGATGGGACAAATTATTATTTGAACCAAAAATCAGAAGTCTGGGGCCTAATGGGCCAGAGTCAAACAATAAAAAGTCTTCATTTTTCTTTGTATGTTTGAACTCGTCAGGAATAATTAAGTGTTCTTTATCAAGAGGTAATGGAAATGATTTCATACTTCTTTGTCTACACTGCCTTAAATTTCTTTTTAAATGCTTTATTGTTGGAAGACTTGCGGCTGCTCCTTCCTCCAGCATCTCCACTTCTTGTGAAACTATCTGCCCAGGAGTGTCGTGTGTACCTTTGGCTTTCTCCTTCATGTTGTCTAAAGCCTTTAATTTTAGAACGCTACTTGCATCTGGAGCATGTGTATGATCATTAACTCTGAACAATTTCACTATCTTTCACTTTAATTCTGGCTTTGCACTGTGAATTAGCACGGCGTTTAACACATTCGAAGGACACAACATTGTTTGCTAACTCTTTCTGTTTAACGTATACATGGCCTTCAAAGCACAACTTTAAGCCACCTTTATTAGATCTTATGAACTCCATGATGGGTACGACAACACTAAAGTAAAGTCTTAAGTAAAGTCTCAAGTAAACTATTGAAAATTCCAGAAAGAGCGAACGAACGAACGAAATATGTAAACTATTTGGGATAAGAACGACGAATGCACACCTACGTTATTATTCAAATTATTAGCCTTCATTTCTGTTCAGCTGGGGATTTTTTCCTCCGGGGGATATTTTCCGGGGGATTTTTTCCTTGTTGGATTTTTTCCGCAGGGGGATTTTTTCCACCGGGTTTTTTTTTCCTAAAAGCGTTAGGCTGTTAGCTATTACACGATTGTATCGTAGAGTTAGTAATTGTTTGGTAGTTGATAATTGCATTATTTTTTTATACATAGTTCTGTGTCATTTATTCTAAATAATGTATAAGCTAATTTTCAGGAATTTCATGAAGAGTATTTTTTTTGTTTGTCTGCTGAAAGTACATATTTGTTGTTTTGGACATAAATGTGTCATTAAAATTGTTTCATAATTTTTTTTATTAACACAGCCATTTTTTGTATGTGTGTGCTGAGGTGATGTAGTAAGGCGTGAGTTGGTGGATGGAGGGGTGGGGCCTCAAATGGGTATACTGCTTAGGGCCCCCTAATGGCTAGAAACGGCCCTGTATATGACCTTCGTATGGTAGTTACGTAAAATCTTCAGATACCGCCTCGAGCGAGAACAAAAGTTGGTCCTCTGTAACAAAAGCATATATGTAATAAAATTCTCAAGCACCTTCCTCATCAGGATAGTTATTAAAGTGGGAAACTAGGAGCTAGCTAATGAAACTCGAATCCACGGCGTCACGCGTGGTTTCGGAGCCGGTGCTCCGACCGAACATGCTATCCAGAACCTCCCCAAACAAAACGTTCGTTGAAGCGAGGTCAATATTTACAATGATTAACCATGCTCCATTCAACTTCCTCGCATTTATATGAATATATGAATGCTTTTTAAGTGTAATAACACCATTTAAACAAGATCTTATTTCAATATTATTTAAGTGCGGTTATTGAAATTAAAAACGTAATCATACTTATCTCATTGACTGAGCTTCGTATCATAATTCCACTGAATATTTGAATAAATTTCAGTCATGAAAATCTTATATATATAACCTTGGTTAACCTCGGTTTTGCTTTCGCCCGAATTGTCCATTCTGACGAAGGTCAAGTTTGTCACTCCACCTTAGACCTACAGATTAACGTAGAATCCGAATCACCCCCCACCACGGGCGGTCAGAAATTACAGTCCTCACCCGGACTCGATCTCACGAACCCCCGATCAGCAGCCCAGCGTTTTAAGCAGTAGGCTACCCATTTATCTACCAACCAATTTTTATTGTGTGGAAGGATGAACAGCTGGGTTTTGCTGCGCGCCACCTGCCGTCACCGGGTCTGGATCCCGGGGCCGATGGATTCCTAGTCAGCGATGCTAACCACTACCTCACCAAGACATATATATATATATATATATATATATATATATATATATATAATATATATATCTCATGACTGAAATTTACATTTTATTCATGTTATTCAAATATTCAGCGGAATTACAAAGCTCAGTCAATGAGATAAGCATGAATGCGTTTCTATCATATATATTATATATATATATATATATATACTGTGTGTGTGTGTGTGTATATATATATATATATATAATATATATATATACAGTGTGTGTGTGTGTGTGTGTGTGTATATATATATAGTTGGGCACCGTTACATTAAATTGGGCGGCGTTGTCGTTACTCGTTACTTTTGAAAATCCTTAAAGCGTTACCGTTATGTCGTTACTTTTGAAAATCTTTAAAGCGTTACCGTTACTCGATACATGTAACGACGTTACAAGTAACTAGTTACATTTGATATTTGTTTATGTGTCTTCACACGTATTTTGAAGCTACAGATAAACTTACAAATGGCAGCCATACCACATAAATTCTAATAGCTACTATTATTGACTATATAAATGTTGTTCTCTTAAGAACGATATATTGCACAATAATTTGCACCCCAATGATTTTTGGGAAAGATGAAGAGACCTAGAAAATATAAATTTAGTTTAGTTCACACGGAATAGTGAATTGCATTCAATAGTCCTCATGAATGGAATGGCAATGTTATCAAATTCAAATGTCAAGTATCGAGTAACGAGTAACGAAAAAATCAGTTACATTGATAAAAAATTTGCAAAGCGTTACCGTTACATTGTCACTTTTGAAAATCTTTCAGGCGTTACCGTTACTCGTTACTTTTGTAACGATCGTTACGTAACGTCGTTACATGTAACGCGTTACAGCCCATCTCTGTATATATATATATATTATGGCCCTGCTAATCACAATTTTTTTTTTCGAATCAAATCATCCAAAACAATTCAAATCGAATCGAATCTCGAATCAAATCAACTGTACACATATAGATTAGTGTTTCTACACACAATTAGTAATAAGCATAAAATTAATTAAATCTTCTTGAGAACAAAGGACAAAGTAAATCCTTCTAAAAAAAATGTATTAAGTATTTGATCATTAGGAGGAACAATGGTATTAAAGTATGATAAAAGTGTTATTGCATAAGAGATTGGTCTCAGTATATAGATTTAATTATAATCTAAGTAAAAAGAAAAGTGTTTATTTACGAAAGTGTTCTTCAAAACAACATCACTGATGTTGTTTACCGGACTTAATGGAGATTCGAAAATATCGAATCGGAGCCCAAGCTAACTAATCAAATCGAATCCTCTCTCCCGATTCGAAATGAAATCGAATCTCAAAGCTTCGCAGGTCCCTATATATATATATATATATATATATATATATATATATATATATATATATATATATATACTGTTGAATATCAACTGTAGTAATTTTATATTTTCGCTTAATTGGCAACGATCCAGCCTCAGGAGCCGATCAATACCTATTGTTTTTAATGCATCAGAATGGCTAATCCTCTCTAAAAGCTCTTAACTTAATCTGTCTCTGAAGCCCTCTCATCTTCCTTCTAGGTCGGCGGAGTAGCTGTGGTAGACCGAGTGGCCGCTGCCCACAACGCAGAAGTAGACGCCCTTCTCCTGGTCGCACTTATAGCTCTGACAGTGGGTGCCACGGTCATTACGTCCGCTCTTACCTCTAGAGCCTTTTGTAGGAGGCCGGAGTACGAAGATGCTTATAGGTGAGGACTAGGTCGTAAGAAGACTGTTTATTTTACGAACTTCTTGTTTGTTTGGTGTATTATGTAATAATTCGTGCGTATGTAAGTATAATTAGGAGCATTAAGTTTTATATATGTATATATATATATATATATATATATATATATATTATATATATATATATATATCCAAAAATATATCCCTATTTTTATTTGCTCATTATTTTATTATGGATGTACATTTTATTATTGGGGTTTCCTCTTCATAAAGACAAAAGATTGGGATTTTTATTCCCCATATACCTATATGAATATACTGGAACAGCTGGAGCAGAAAATCAGGATTGTTGAGTGGTTTCATGTGACAAATTCTGTGACGCAGGTGCAGAGGAACTTTTGCAGAAAAAGAGAATATAGCGAATTGTTCGAAAATTTCAAACAAAAAGAAATATAAGCAATCAACATAAGGGTAATAGTGGTAGGCGACGATCCACAAGAACTGTGCAACACGTAAATATAGTTCATGAAATTATTGCGCACAGTTCGTAGAAATCAATCCGACGTTTGTCAGCAGAAGTAGATATTTCACGAACATCTGTGCATCGTATACTTCGTACCGAATTAAACCTTTTTCCTTATACTACAAAATTCATTCCCAAGCTTCACTGATTAATGTTCAAAAACAAAAACGAATGGAATTTGCAATATGGATGTTAACAAAGCTAAAAGAAGATTCTGAATTTTTTAAACACATCCACTTAACTGACGAGTAACGTCTAGACTCTAGGGAGATTAAGAAATAAAACTTTCGTTACTGGGGAAGTCATGCTGACGCTCCAATGGAACTTCAACGTAGTGTTGCTAAGCTCAACATTTGGGTCGCTGTTCGGTGGTATGGTGTAGTAAGTCCCTACTTCTTTGAGAATGAAACTGGAAAAGCAGTAACGGTTCGCATCGTCAGATGCTACAAAATTTATACTTACCACAAATAATTAGTTTGTCCCGTAAAAGAAATAACTCTATTACCCCAGATTCACAATAGTTTCGGCAGGAGGGAGCACCTCCACACATTGCTTGTTGAACTCGCAACTTTTTGAGGAAGCGTTTTTCCGGGCAACTAATCTTTCTTCATGAGATAGTGGAATGGCCCCCATATTCACCTAACCTCACACCTTATGACTTTTTTTTGTAAAGACAAATCTATTTTACCAAGCCTAAGACACTTGAAGAACCAAAGACCAAAGTCTATGAGGTAACGAACAACATTCCAACTGAGCTATTTCCAAAAATTATGTAAAACATTCGTGTAAGGGTGAATAATGTGTTAGAAAAAATTACAACTACAATTAACATATTGTTTAATTAAGGTTAATAAACTCCTATGTTTTACGTACGAAGATTGTTACGTTTGTCTTTGTGTCAATATTCCGTTTTCTAGCTTAGAACATTTTTGGGGGACACCTGGTATATATAGGCCCCTACCTTTCAACCTTTCAAATGTTCCGCGCGATGATTCCTCATTTCACGAAGGTCAAGCTTGTCGCCCCTCCTCTCGAATTAGCCTGGTGAAGTAGTGAGTTGGTTTCTTGTGCTTTCCACCTCACATAGCCAGGTACCCCCGGCTCATTGGGGATTGTTCTGAGCCAGGCGTCTAGTCTTCTTTTGAAGATGTCCACCGCAACTCCCTTCGTGTTTGTAGGTCTTTGGGCAGCTGATTAAACAGTTTTGGTCCTCTCACCACAAAACTATTTTCTTTCAGGGTTAAGGATGTTCCCTGTCTCGCCTTCAATTTGGGAATACGACACAGTCTACCGTTTCTACTTTCCACCGTTGTTTGGGAAGTCATAGGGTTCAGAGTAAGATTAGGGACTAGTTTCTCCATTATTTTCCAACTGTAAATAATGGTGTATCTCTCTCTTCTCCTTTCCAGTGAATATAGGTCTAGTTCGCGTAACCTTTCCCAGTAACTTAGTTCTTTGCACCCGTTGATCTTGGCTGTGAAGCTTCTCTGAATCACTTCCAGCTGTCTAATGTCTTCTTCTTTATATGGGGATGTTAGGACCGAGCAGTATTCCAACTTGGGTATGATCAGGGTTTTCCTATCCCTTCGTTTAAAGGTTCTGAATATTTGTCCCGTTATTCTCTTTGCTCTGTTTACTGCTATCTTATTTTGTGTTTCAAATTTCGCATCATCTGTCATTACAACCCCCAAATCTTTTACTCAGAAATTTCTTTGAATTTCCTGTCCATTTGGGGTATAATATTCGATGGATTTTAGGTCTTCTCTTTTTCCATACCAAAACAGCTGAAATTTCTCGGTGTTAAACTTCATAGTGTTGTCTTCCGTCCACTTGTAGATTCTGTTTATGTCGGTTTGTAGAGATCCTATATCTTCTGGGTTTCTTATTTTTCTACTGATCTTTGTGTCATCTGCAAAGGTTGTTACTGCGGTCTCTGGTAACGTCCTCATCTATGTCAGTTAATGTCAGTTAGCATGATTATGAAGAGTAACGGAGCTAATAATGTTCCTTGTGGTACCGAGCTGAGGACCTCTGATTCTGATGAAGATACTCCCTGTAGTGTAACGACTTGCCGCTGCTCACTAAGGAAATTATATATCCATTTCCCCACTATTCCTGTTATCCCCATATATTTCAGTTTATGTATTATGATTCCATGGTCACACTTGTCGAACGCTTTAGCAAAGTCTGTGTATAGTACATCATAGTTTTCATTACTTTCAAGTGCATCAATAATGTTGTTGCAGTGTTCCATTAGTTGCGATAGGCATGATCTGCCTGACCGAAACCCGTGTTGGTTATCATTGAATTTTTTCTGAGTTTCCAAAAAGTCATAGATTTTCTGTCTAACTATTCTTTCAAATATTTTAGTGAGATGAGATGTAAGCGACACTGGCCTATAGTTTTTGGTCTCAGATCGATCTCCTCCTTTATATATTGGGACTATGTTCGCGCTCTTCAGGATACCCGGTATTTCTCCCGTGTCTAGTGATCGTCTCCATATCCAGTATAGGGGCTCAGCGATTGCATTCTTGCAGTTTTTGATCAGTGTGACATTCTATTTATCCGGTCCTGCCGCTGACTGTGTTTTAAGTTTCCCTATGGCTTGTGTAATATCGTCCGTCGTAAAGTCGAAATCCGTTATACTTTCCCCTTGTAGTTCTTCAAAGAACGCGTTTCTGTCGCATATCAATTTGTCAGTTTTTGGGATACTGAAAGATGAATTGTACTGAGCTCTTCATATTTCAGCTACTTCTGTTAGCTCATCAGATAAAGCACTGCTCTCGTTTTTAAAAGGTCCGATAGTCGCATGGTTTTTCGATCTTTCTTTTTGCGAAATTATGGAAGTACTTTGAGTTAGCATTTATCGCTTCTCTAGCGTCGTCGTCTTCTTTTTCTGTATGCTTCTCGATTAGTTCCTGTATAACGTCATCGATACTTTGCAGTTTATCATTTAATATTTTTCTGATGTTATCTTTACAGTTACTTAATTTTGCAGTCACTCTTTTTCTCTTTCGAAACAATGCCCTCTTTTGTCTTTCGAACCTGCTTCTGTTTCCTCTTTGTTGTATTTTTGGGACATGTTTTTCCACAATTTCTAACGTCTTCTCCTCTAACGTCATTAGCATCTCGTCCGTTGTCTTGGCCTCGAAAATGGTTTTCCAATCTATTACTTCCATGCTAGATGTAACATCTTCCCAGTTTATAGCTTTGGAGTGAAAGTTAAAAATTTCGAATTTGCTTCTTTCTGTTGTGTGTTTTCTTTCCTTCCCTGTTGCATTTATATTAGTTGTTATTTCAACGATGTTGTGGTCCGATATCATAGTTGGGGATATTTCTACATTATCAATTAGATTACTGTTGTTTGGGAATACCAAATCTAGGCAGTTGTTTTTCTTGTATTTTCTGTTATTTCTTGCGTTAACATTAATTCATCAGCTAGAGCTGGTAGCATTTTTACCTGCTCCTGGTCTTCTCGTGTGCCCACCTTGTCCTGGTGTATAC
This sequence comes from Bathynomus jamesi, assembly GCA_023014485.1. NCBI lineage: Eukaryota > Metazoa > Arthropoda > Malacostraca > Isopoda > Cirolanidae > Bathynomus > Bathynomus jamesi. The sequence goes on along the minus strand of JAJOZX010001834.1, from coordinate 719,947 downwards.
ATATATTTTTTCCTATCCTTTTATATTTCATGAATGGGAAATTAAAATCACCACAGAGAAAAGTATTTGGGGTTGGAGAGTGTAGATCTTTCACCAAGTTTCTTACTGTTATTTATTTATTTGTTGGGTTCAAAATCCCAGCTGAGCCGTGAACGGCCAAGTTCTAAAGGGCCAGTTCAACCTACAGCCCAAGTTATGCTAAAATTAAAAACTTACGGACTTGAGGTCCTATTAGGTCCTACTTCAGGGTTGCTGACGCGATGTGGGCCTACCTTAGGCCTCAGTTGCATGAATTTAAGATAAAAACAAAAGGGGCACTATTTATGGTCTTCTTTCTCAACCTTGCAACAACAACACAACCTGGACTATTGCACGATGCAACAATCTTGTATCTAAACAACCAAACTGAATTGCAAGAGAGCTCTCTATAAGACCACACCCTGTAAGTACGGCATTCCACAAACGACTAGAAAGGACGCGCAGCGCCCCAAAATGATGCCACCAGAGTGCCCAAACAATGATGCCACAAGAGCCCAAAAATGCTAGCTCTAAATTAAGTGAATTTTTCACTAACCTTACAATTATGAGATGGATATATATACTGTATACACCTTAACTTAATATATCCAAGCAATGCTGCATCAATCAGCTTAGTCATCATATCGCCTTGGGACAACAATGGTTCTTCCTCTTCTAGATTTTCTAACACTCCCCACCGAAGAGGCATTGTTGTCATTACCTTCTGCAAGGTTAGCCAAGCCTTCTCCATGAGGCTGTAACTCAAATGTTTCATCTTGACTATCTGTGTTTTTGCTGATTTCTAAAGCATAGAGTTTTTGTATAGGTCTCTTTAACTTTCCTTCTGAAGTCTTTACCAGTGCAGACCTAACTAAATTGTCTTTGCCAACAAACAACTCTTCAATTATGCCAAGCTTCCAGCATTGCCTTGGTCTTTCATCCCCAATCATTACCACTTCTCCCACCTTGATACAATTTGCATTGGAGCCCTTTACCTTGCCTGATGGGTAATAATTGAGTTCTGGCAAGTATTCCATCTGCAACCTCTTCCATAACTGATCTTGTAGCTCTTCAAGGTATCTGAACCGTCTGGTTAACTCTCCTTGAGTGCTCTGGATAGGCTGCAAGTCTTCTGGCACACTGGGGCTTGATGTTAATCGTTTACCACAAAGAAAATGATTTGGTGTCAATGGCTCTGCATCCTGCATACTGTTATAAACAAAAGTGATAGGCCTACTGTTCACCATTGCTTCTACTTCACATAAAACAGTGCAGAATTCTTCTTTGCTCAAATGAGCATTAGCTAAAAGTTTCTTTAATGGACACTTTACACTTCTCACTAGTCTTTCCCAAAATCCTCCCCACCATGGTGCTCTTTCAACAATAAACTCCCACTGTACCCCTTGGTGTGAAAGGTAGGATTGGAATCCTTCCTCTTTTAGCAAGGACCAAACTTCTTGGAGTTCCTTTGCAGCCTTTTTGAAGGTTTTTGCATTATCCGATATGATTTTATTTGGGAAACTCCTGTTCACAAACCTTTTAAAGGCCAAAAGAAATACATCACTACTTAAGTTGCTTACCAACTCCAAATGGATTGCTCTGATGGTAGCACATGTGAAAAGACATATATAACCTTTGTTAGACTCCCCTTGCTCATACACATAGACTGGACCTGCAAAGTCTACTCCCACTACATCAAATGGGGCAGTATAGACACACCGTTCTCTTGGAAGTGGAGCCACCTTTTCATAATAAGGCTTTGCACTCCAACGCTTGCAAACCACACATTTATGCAAGACCTTTTTTACTACTTTGTTATTTTATTTATTTGTTGGGTTCAAAATCCCAGCTGAGCCGTGAACGGACAAATTCTAAAGGGCCAATTCAACCTACAGCCCAAGTTAGGCTAAAATTAAAACTTACGGATTTGAGATCCTATTAGGTCCTACCTCAGGGTTGCTGACTCGATGTGGGCCTACCTTAGGCCTCAGTTGCATGAATTTAAGATAAAAACAAAAGGGGCACTATTTATGGTCTTCTTTCTCAACCTTGCAACAACGACACAACCTGGACTATTGCACGATGCAACAATCTTGTATCTAAACAACCAAACTGAATTGCAAGAGAGCTCTCTATAAGACCACACCCTGTAAGTACGACGTTCCACAAACGAGTAGAAAGGACGCGCAGCGCCCCAAAATGATGCCACCAGAGTGCCCAAACAATGATGCCACAAGAGCCCAAAAATGCTAGCTCTAAATTAAGTTAATTTTTCACTAACCTTACAATATGAGATGGATATATATACACCTTAACTTAATATATACAAGCAATGCTGCATCAATCAGCTTAGTCATCATATCGCCTTGGGACAACAATGGTTCTTCCTCTTCTAGATTTTCTAACACTGGAAGCCCAGAAAACTGTAGTCTACCTCCTACTCTCAATAAATCCTGATCCAAAAACACATCCAAACCCTTGAGAGCAGAATGTGTTGGTAGAACCTGTAATGGATGGCTGGTGAGCAATTCCCTCTCTTCACCAAATTTTTCCTTCTGCACATATACCACCCAGTATTTCCTGGCTTGCTGAATCTCCTTACTGTTCAGAATTCCTTCCCTTCTTGTTTCTCCCTTAATATTGTTGGTAAATCTATATACCCATGCTGTCACTCTTAACAATCTTTTCTGACTGCTAATGTCCTCAAGCCTCAATATGGGGTCCTGCTGCATAACTTGACAACTGTTCACAGTGCATTTTCTCACCTCACTCACCCATGCTTCTTCAGCCTGGCATTCTCCTACAATAGGCTGATTAGAAGGCCAGTTTTCACTTCCAAGTTTTAGCCACTCAGGCCCATTCCACCACAAACTTGACTGTGCAAGATCTTTCACTGAAATTCCTCGTGTTGGTAAATCAGCGGGGTTTTGGGTGCCTGGACAATGCTTCCATTGCTTGGGATCTGTGTGCGCTTGAATTTCCTCCACCCTATTGGCAACAAATGGTTTCCATTTCCTTGCCTGACTTCTTAACCAATGCCAAACTATAGTGGAGTCTGTCCAATAATAGCTTGGAATTTCATAGAGGGCCAAAGACTTTTGCACTGTAACTGCAAGCCGACTAGCAATAACTGCACCCATCAATTCCAACCTTGGAACAGAAAGCCTTTTCAAAGGTGCTACTCTGCTCTTTGCAGCAACCAACCTGCAACTTACTTCCTCTTGCAATGTGCCTCTAATATAAATACAAGTTGCATAGGCTTCCTCACTTGCATCACAAAAGATGTGCAGCTCCAAATTGTCTGGACTATTGTTCAACTCTCCAAAGTACCATCTTGGGATTTCAATGTCTCCAAGATGTGCCAATTCTTTGAACCAATATTTCCACCTTACCACCATATGATCAAGTAACTCTTGGTCCCAATCAAGTCCAATTTCCCAGAGGCTCTGAAACCAAATTTTTTACTTTATCACAAATGGGGCCAGGAATCCAAGAGGATCAAAGACCTTTGAAGCCAAACTAAGAGCTGTGCGTTTTGTCCACCTTGTCTCATTCTCAGCCAGCTCTACTAAAGATTTCCCATTGAAGGTAAACAAATTATCTCTTGCTGCCAAACAATGCCTAGCACTTTTGCGTCTATTACCCACAACTCCTTAATACCAGAATCCTCAATACTTTCTGCTGCATCAGGTACTACACAGGAATGACTCATAAACTCTTGTAATTGAGAATGATTGGTCTGCCATTTTCTAAGCTCCATGCCAGCCTCCCTCATTATAGCTCTAGCCTCCATGAATATCTGTTTAGCCATCTCTGTATTATCCACGGAACACAGCAAATCATCAACATAAAAATTTTTCCTTATGTGTTCGATAGTGTTAGGATAGACTTCAGGATATTTTTTAAAATGGTACTGCATAGTAGCTGCCAACAGAAATGGACTAGAGCTGAGGCCAAACAACACTGATTTCATTCTATATGCTTGAACCTTAGGTTCATTTTCCAACAAGTCTTTCGTATCCACCCACAGACACCTTACTGCATCTCTGTCCTCTGGTTTTAACTTTATCCGCAAAAAGGCTTGCTTCACATCTGCAGTCAATGCTACTCTACCAAACCTGAATCTCAGTAACAAGGAAAATAAATCTGCATTTAAATTTGGCCCAGCATCCAACAATCATTCAAGGACACACCACCTTTGTCCTTGGCTGAGCCATCAAAAACTACCCTCAGTTTGGTGGTAGTTTTGTCTCGCCGTACCACTGCATGGTGTGGCAGATAATGTGCCTCCTGGCTCACCAGCTCATCTTGCACCCTTTCAGCATAGCCCTCCCTTACATAGCTTAGGATGGCCTCATTGTATTCAATTAACAACTCCTCATTTTTTCTTAGCCTGTACAATGAAGTCTCCAACCTCCGATTAGCTAGCAGAAGGTTTGAACCGGGTTTGCAAGAATCCTTCCACGGGAGGCCAACTTCATAGCAACCATCTCTAAACCCAATCCCTTTTTCAAATTGCTCTAAAACATCATTGTTCACTGTACTTGCCTGTTTGTCCTTTATGCCAATGGATTCAAGTTCCCAGAACGCTTTCAAATGCCTTTCCAAACCATGGCTGTTCTCCTCAATCTTAACAAAAAGAGCCTTAATTTCCATTTCATTGCAATAGCTACCATGTAGCATCCAGCCTAGCTTACTTTCAATAGCTACTGGGCCTTGAGATGTGCGGACAATATTACCAGAGATGAAGTCCCAATAATAGTCAGCTCCAATCAAAAGACTAATATCTTCTGTTCCTTCAAAGTTATTATTGCCCAAATTAATTCCTTTAACTTGCAATTCTTGGACACATGCCATATCTAAACAAATAGTGACTGGAGCACAAAGTTCCTCAATCTCTACAGCTTGGACCTTGATAGGGACTTTGCGGTAACAACCCCTTAACCAGAACTTCTACCTTCTTAAATTTGGTTCGGTTTTGAACGGAACCCCCAAACCCAGAAATTCTTAAATTTTCCCTCTTAAGTTCTTTAAACTTCAATTTTCTGGAAATTCTGGTCTTAATAAAGCTACACTGGCTACCACTATCAAACAACACTCTTACAGTAGCTTCTCCATCATTCCCAATTAATAAGGCTGCAGTTGTTTGCAATAATCCCCCTTTACTTTTACTCCCTTTCATAGCAGTGGCATGTGCCACTGATGTCTCTACTGCTGGGGTAGGCCTACTAGGAGTGTTTTCACACAATAATGGCTGATGCCTGCCATGACATTTTTTGCACAAAATTTTAAACTTACAAAACCTTGCTCTGTGACCTTTCAAAAAACATTTAAAACATGCTGTGGACTTAGTTACCCTGTCCTTTCTCTCCTCAAAAGGTAAAGCCTCAGCCACCTCACATTTATATGACTTGTGGTTGCCTTCGCAAAATATGCATTCCTTGATTCCCTTTAATTTATTTTCAGAGGATGCATGTAGAGCTGACACTGTACCTGGGCTATTCCTTTTTGTAGAAACTTTGGTGCTGTGCCTGCCTTTGTCCCCTTGTTTAACATCCCACTGTGCAAACTCAATTCCCTCTCGTCTTGCTAATTTTGTACCTAAAAGACTTAACATCTGCTGAAGGGGGATGTACACATGTTCTGTAGAGTGTCCCCTACTTAATTCAAGCAAAATTGAGCTAGGCAATTTAGACTCCAGTATAGTAACCAACATTATACCATACCTTTCCATTCCTACACCCAAGTTGTCCAGGGACCTAGTTCTAACTTCAAATTCATCATATAACTGCCGTAACTCCTTGACACTATTAGGATTATTAACAGGAGGTATAGCTAAAAGTTCACGGAGGTGGCTTTTAATTAAGATCTCTGGCTTACCAAACCGTTTCTTTAATATATCCCAAGCCACATTATAATTAGCCTCTGTTAATGCTAATCCTGCTATTGTCTTTGCTGCCTCCCCTTCCAAGAGGGACTGCAAATAATTAAACTTCTCCACCGCACTTAACACTTGACTAGAATGAACTGCTGATTGAAAACTGTCTGCCCATCCTTGCCATTCCTGAATACTCCCAGAAAATGTTTTGAGTACAAGCCTCGGTAATTGAACTGCAGATCTGTTAACCTTAACTTCACAACATCATTTGTTGAGTGTTGTGTTTCATTATTAGACCTGGTCTCTAACTGTAATGAGCTGCTAAACTCTTTTGCTCGGTGGCCTACTTTAATTATATCATCAATAATCTCTTCAAAGTAAATTATGTTATTTTCTATTTCATCCTCTTCTATAAGAGCCTCAATTTTAACATTTACTTCACGTAGAGCAACCTTTTTAGTTTCTAATATGGAAAGCTGCGCAGTCACTAATCTTAAATCCTCTTGCTCTATGGCAGAATCTATAGTGGCAATGACCTTTGTAATTAGACCTTTGTAGGCGCTTCTCCTTTTTTTAAACTTGTTCAATTCAGATGCACTCATCTTCAATACAAACAACAATTGGGCTCAATGCCAAATGGGCTGAATTGGCAGAAATACTTAACCAAACTGATCAAACGCAAATTTTACTTTTTTCAAATAAACTGAATTGCTGGGTGGGGTACTAACCAACCACCAGTATGGAATACCAATTTTTCCACCCAAGTAACTGGCGCACCGAAGTCTGCAACCTTCGCCTACGAATAATAAACCAAAATTAACCAAACCGGTAAAATGTAGGCCAAAAACAACGACAGACGAGTGGCCAAGTTTCGCAATTGGGCGACCAAACTTTCTACCCTGGGACCTTAATTCAATAATAAACCAAAATTAACCAAACCGGTAAAAATGTAGGCCAAAAACAACGACAGACGAGTGGCCAAGTTTCGCAATTGGGCGACCAAACTTTCTACCCTGGGACCTTAATTCAATAATGCTCAACCCGTCTAGGCCTAACTTGGGCTACAATTTGCACAATCAGAACTTTGTCGAAAAATAGTCACTGACTCAGTCTTGGGCTAGAATCTGGTTCTGAAGGACCATGTTATTTATATATTTGTTGGGTTCAAAATCCCAGCTGAGCCGTGAACGGCCAAGTTCTAAAGGGCCAGTTCAACCTACAGCTCAAGTTAGGCTAAAATTAAAAACTTACGAACTTGAGGTCCTATTAGGTCCTACTTCAGGGTTGCTGACTCGATGTGGGCCTACCTTAGGCCTCAGTTGCATGAATTTAAGATAAAAACAAAAGGGGCACTATTTAAGGTCTTCTTTCTCAACCTTGCAACAACAACACAACCTGGACTATTGCACGATGCAACAATCTTGTATCTAAACAACCAAACTGAATTGCAAGAGAGCTCTCTATAAGACCACACCCTGTAAGTATGGCATTCCACAAACGAGTAGAAAGGACGCGCAGCGCCCCAAAATGATGCCACCAGAGTGCCCAAACAATGATGCCACAAGAGCCCAAAAATGCTAGCTCTAAATTAAGTGAATTTTTCACTAACCTTACAATTATGAGATGGATATATATACACCTTAACTTAATATATACAAGCATTGCTGCATCAATCAGCTTAGTCATCATATCGCCTTGGGACAACAATGGTTCTTCCTCTTCTAGATTTTCTAACACTTACCTCTGTAATGGAATCTGAAAATTTTGAGGTTGGCGTGTTTGGGGGTCTCTATATTACAATTAGTACCATATTTAATTTTTCAATTTTGCTGCTACACATTTTACGTAGCTGTTTGAGGTACTTATAGTCATTTCTGCCATATGCCTTTCGCGTGTGTAAATAGCACATCCTCCTTTACGTCTCACTGTTCTGTCGGCTTGGAGGATGTTATAGTTGCCAATTTGTATTTCTTTTTTGTCAATACAGGACTCACAATTTTCACAGTTTTGCCTGGCAGTCCTTTAGATGAGTTTCCGTGAGGCATGCAAAGTCTGCTCCGGCTTCTTGCATGAGTCCTTTCAGGTATAAAACTTTGTTCGGGGAATGGTTTGATATAAGGCCCTGAATGTTGGCTAGGATTATTTTTATTTTTTCTCTTTTGTTTTCGCATACAGGTGGTTCCGATTTGTTTTCCAATGGGGGTGCCGGTTTCGTTGCCTTGTGCTTCTCCGAGAATTTCTCTCTTTTTATCTTTATCGGTACCTGTTGTCCCGATAACGCATGACGTTCCTTTGTGCGTGCCTTCTGTCCGGCTGTCGGATTCCTATATTTGTCAGCTGGTTTTGTAATTTCTGGATAGTATTTAGCAGCTGAATTGTGTTGGCTGCGTCTAAAAAATTGGCACTCTTCTTTGATGTTCGTTTTTCCTGTTCACTCGTTGCGTTCCTTTGAGGGTGGTGGTAACGGCATTTTTTCCATATTTAAAACTCCCATGTCTTACATAGGTGCTGCAGACCGTAAGATAGTGGAACTTGCATTTCTTATCAAATTTGCAGTATCCACTTGTGTAATTCGTGTTGCATAATGTGGGATGTGCATATATGCATTGCCTATCCCGATATCTGCAGTTCCCTTTCCCGTAGTATTTACATACGATATTTTCTACGCTTCTACTTCTTGTTTTCTTATTTTCAAAGTTCTTAATTTTGGTATTATCATTATTTTTCTTTGGCTGTTTATTTTCTACGTTTTTAGTTATTATCTTTTTGTCATTTCTCTCGTTGGACAGTTTGACTACTTCGCAACTTTTACTTATTTCTTTTCTTTCATCTATGTCTTCCTTCCGTATTATATTGTTTATATTGTTATTCGTTATTAAATTGTTGTTCGTTATTATGCTGTTATTCGTTATTTCGTCCTCTCTCTCATCCACCCGGTTTTTCGTTGGGACAATTCCGGACCCTTGTGTCCCAATTATTTCATTCTTTTCTTTAACATTATATATATATATATATATATATATATGAGAGAGAGAGAGAGAGAGAGAGAGTAATAAGTAATATAATTTTACGTTTTAAAACTAATTTTATTTATACTAATTAAAGTAAAACCAGATCTTGATTCATACTCGTAGTCTGGTGTACGAAAATTTAATTTTAAATAAAATATGCAGTAAGTTTTAATTAAATTTTTTTAAATTACTCTTAAAATGTTTATTATCTTAACTGATAAGTAAAACTGCAATTTAATTAAGAACTTTATCTAAGGCGGTACATAAATTTTGTTTGTAAATTAAAATACGATGTCAATTCCGACCCTTTCTTTATTTTAAAAACTTTTATTCTCGCAACCTCTCTTTTGGGATTATAAATTTTGCGTCCCTTTTTAATATAAACATTTTCGATGTATAATTCAACTCAGAGTCATTATAGAGAGTTTGGGGTTATGATACGTTTCAGCTAAAATGTATAATTAATGCGCTTTCATCACGGGTCTGGCTATTTGTTTTTCAAACTCATAACCAACCTCATAATGAATATCCATTGAGGTGTAAATTTTCTATTAGGATTTAAACTTTAGTGTTCAACCAAAGTATGGATCAAATGTAGAGAGAAAGAATAATGACGTAATTGTAAAAAATGATGCACCGTATGATTGTGAATGAATGCGGAGAATTGCCGGATATGCGAGAGGCAGTGTTAGTAAAACAGTAAAACATAGAAGGATGTATCAATAACAATGAGAATAAATGTGGAGAAGATGGAAGCAGTGTGTGAGAGAAAATGGAGAACTTGTGAATTATTCGTAACATCATTTTTCAAAATTATCCACAAAAAGAAATTCGGCTTCAGCATTTTTTTCCGCATTGCAGTGATGCAATAATGGATCGCAGTTTTAAATTTGACATAATTTTCTTCTCATTTTCCATCAATTTCCGCCCCCAAGTTCCCTCTCCGAAATGTCGCAGTATTGTAGGCCCGACTGTAAACTTCAGTATTGTAACGTTTCTCATTTCTCATTCAATACTTATTGTAACATCGTGCTGTTACCATGCAACCTATAATAATAATAATAACTGTAATGTACTGTATTTCAGGGAAGGAGTCCTGTCAGGCTATTATTCTATCAATGAGCATCCCCATTTCCTACATTCCTCTGAGAAGATTGTTCCAGCAACAGAGGAAATAACACAAGTTCAACCTTGGATAAATTCCAGCCATATTGATTATCATTAAATTCGTCAGCCAGACTCAGTACTGAACGGACGCATTTCCTGAGCTCTCTGATCTTGCATCTAGTTTTGCATATTGCTGAGAATTTTACTTTGGACAGTTTTGAATTTTATATACTTGCGTTTATATTCACGTTGTTATAGTTAAGTATTAGTATTTTTTAGCGATTTAGAAGTTTTCATAGCGTGCCGGCTTAATTTAACTTACACTTGTGACGGTTTAAACTAATTTTTAACTGCGCGATGCCGTCGCAGAAAGCGTCGTGTGTTAGGTGTAGGGTAAACCGGTGGTATTCGGAATTTAAGGATTATAACGGCGGTCCTATGGCGATTACCGAGACATCAGTTTGTTTCTTTTGCGAGTTAATGGAGGAATTAGTTGATATAAAACGCAGTGTACGTGAGGTAACCGAAAGACTTGCAACGCTTGATGAGGGCAGGGATAGGGTTACGGTTGACGGAAGCCGAACCAATACTAACGTTGAAGACGTTAGTAATTTGAAGGGTGAGGTGCGTAAACTAGTTTCTAGTTTAGGTAGCTTGTCGGGAAGGTTGGATAGAGTTGAGGAAGGGGTTAAGGTTAGTCCGAGAGTAGTAGATGGGGAAGGATTTAGAGAAGTTAAGGGTGGAGCTAGGCCGCGTACGTTAGGTGATAGGAATCCCCGATTTGGAAAGGGACGTGAATGAGGGGGAAACTATTTTAATTGGGGACTCGTTAGTGCGCCACATGGACAAAGAGTTCGTTGAACGGCATCCAACCAAGAGGAGGAGGGTCTGTCTCCCAGGGGCCAGGGTTGACGGAGTTAGAGACGAAGTGGATAGGATTGACGTTGCCTCCCGTCACTCGATGTTGATGACGATGGTAGGAGGCAACGTCTCGTATAGGTCCGATACGAGAGTGCCTAACCTTTTGGAGAGATATAGGGGGTTAATTAGGTCCCTGAAGGCGAGGTCAGATAGGTCTTTAGTTCTAGGTATTACCCCTAGGCACGGGTTGGGTCTTAGGATTACGTCAAAAACAATATTTTTGAATAATAAATTAGAAGAGATTTGTGCTGAGGAAAATGTACCCTTCGTAAAGCTGTGGTCCAAATTCAGTGATCCTAGCCTTTTTATAAAAGATGGGTTGCATTTTAATGAAATAGGTAATGCTAGGCTAGGTAGGTTAATAGACGAAAACGTGCGAAAGCTGTATAGGTCGAAGCCTTCTTTAAACGTTGTCGGTCCGGGGAACGCGGGCCCGACGTGAAAAATAGTTTAAAACGCGGGCCCGTGGTAAAAAATAACTTAAACGTCTTTTATTGTAACGCGCGTAGTATTAGAAATAAATTAAATGAATTTAAGGCGATAATTTATTCCGGCAACTACGATATAGTTGCTATCACTGAAACTTGGTTAAATACCGTGACTCGGGACTTGTTGGGGGAACTTCATATACCGAGTTTTAAACTCTTTACTAATGATAGGTTACATAGGTTTGCTGGCGGCGTTTTGCTGTACATTCGTAATTCCCTTAGGGCTATCGAGGTTAAGTTAGATTTTCCGGCAGCAATTAATGCGATATGTGTTGAAGTTAGGGCGCGTAGTATTAGTTTTAATTTTGTTGTTGTTTATAGACCTCCCGTTCAACCCCTCGATACAGATATAGATTTTACTCACTTCTTGGTAACTTTATTGACAATCGGAATAGTATAATTGTCGGAGACTTTAACTGCCCTAATGTTAATTATGAGACTTTAACTGCCCTAATGTTAATTATGAGACTTTAACTGCCCTAATGTTAATTATGAGACTTTAACTGCCCTAATGTTAATTATGAGACTTTAACTGCCCTAATGTTAATTATGAGACTTTAACTGCCCTAATGTTAATTATGAGACTTTAACTGCCCTAATGTTAATTATGAGACTTTAACTGCCCTAATGTTAATTATGAGACTTTAACTGCCCTAATGTTAATTATGAGACTTTAACTGCACTAATGTTAATTATGAGACTTTAACTGCCCTAATGTTAATTATGAGACTTTAACTGCCCTAATGTTAATTATGAGACTTTAACTGCCCTAATGTTAAATTATGAGACTTTAACTGCCCTAATGTTAATTATGAGACTTTAACTGCCCTAATGTTAATTATGAGACTTTAACTGCCCTAATGTTAATTATGAGACTTTAACTGCCCTAATGTTAATTATGAGACTTTAACTGCCCTAATGTTAATTATGAGACTTTAACTGCCCTAATGTTAATTATGAGACTTTAACTGCCCTAATGTTAATTATGAGACTTTAACTGCCCTAATGTTAATTATGAGACTTTAACTGCCCTAATGTTAATTATGAGACTTTAACTGCCCTAATGTTAATTATGAGACTTTAACTGCCCTAATGTTAATTATGAGACTTTAACTGCCCTAATGTTAATTATGAGACTTTAACTGCCCTAATGTTAATTATGAGACTTTAACTGCCCTAATGTTAATTATGAGACTTTAACTGCCCTAATGTTAATTATGAGACTTTAACTGCCCTAATGTTAATTATGAGACTTTAACTGCCCTAATGTTAATTATGAGACTTTAACTGCCCTAATGTTAATTATGAGACTTTAACTGCCCTAATGTTAATTATGAGACTTTAACTGCCCTAATGTTAGTTATGAGACTTTAACTGCCCTAATGTTAGTTATGAGACTTTAACTGCCCTAATGTTAGTTATGAGACTTTAACTGCCCTAATGTTAGTTATGAGACTTTAACTGCCCTAATGTTAGTTATGAGACTTTAACTGCCCTAATGTTAGTTATGAGACTTTAACTGCCCTAATGTTAGTTATGAGACTTTAACTGCCCTAATGTTAGTTATGAGACTTTAACTGCCCTAATGTTAGTTATGAGACTTTAACTGCCCTAATGTTAGTTATGAGACTTTAACTGCCCTAATGTTAGTTATGAGACTTTAACTGCCCTAATGTTAGTTATGAGACTTTAACTGCCCTAATGTTAGTTATGAGACTTTAACTGCCCTAATGTTAGTTATGAGACTTTAACTGCCCTAATGTTAGTTATGAGACTTTAACTGCCCTAATGTTAGTTATGAGACTTTAACTGCCCTAATGTTAGTTATGAGACTTTAACTGCCCTAATGTTAGTTATGAGACTTTAACTGCCCTAATGTTAGTTATGAGACTTTAACTGCCCTAATGTTAGTTATGAGACTTTAACTGCCCTAATGTTAGTTATGAGACTTTAACTGCCCTAATGTTAGTTATGAGACTTTAACTGCCCTAATGTTAGTTATGAGACTTTAACTGCCCTAATGTTAGTTATGAGACTTTAACTGCCCTAATGTTAGTTATGAGACTTTAACTGCCCTAATGTTAGTTATGAGACTTTAACGGTGCTACTGTAGTATGCGGTCTACCGTTCAAAATATTTAAAAGGAATTGAAAATGAATTGAGAGGAATTATAATTTAATTTACACAATTAAGGAATTATTAAAGAAGTTAAACATACTACTACCGCATACTTAACGGTAGACCGCATACTACAGTACGCCCTTGATGATTGGTTAGGTTAAGTCGTGATATTTTCGTTAGTAGTTTAACGAAAATATCACGACTTAACCTAACCAACGTCAAGGGCGTACAATTAACCTAATAATAAAATAATAAGAAGATAAGAAGCTATAATTAAAAGGTAGACCGCCGAATCGTAGGTAGACCGCATACTACAGTAGCACCGACTTTAACTGCCCTAATGTTAGTTACGAGACTTTAACTGCCCTAATGTTAGTTACGAGACTTTAACTGCCCTAATGTTAGTTACGAGACTTTAACTGCCCTAATGTTAGTTACGAGACTTTAACTGCCCTAATGTTAGTTACGAGACTTTAGCTGCCCTAATGTTAGTTACGAGACTTTAGCTGCCCTAATGTTAGTTACGAGACTTTAGCTGCCCTAATGTTAGTTACGAGACTTTAGCGGCCCTAATGTTAGTTACGAGACTTTAGCGGCCCTAATGTTAGTTACGAGACTTTAGCGGCCCTAATGTTAGTTACGAGACTTTAGCGGCCCTAATGTTAGTTACGAGACTTTAGCGGCCCTAATGTTAGTTACGAGACTTTAGCGGCCCTAATGTTAGTTACGAGACTTTAGCGGCCCTAATGTTGGTTACGAGACTTTAGCGGCCCTAATGTTGGTTACGAGACTTTAGCGGCCCCAATGTTGGTTACGAGACTTTAGCGGCCCCAATGTTGGTTACGAGACTTTAGCGGCCCCAATGTTGGTTACGAGACTTTAGCGGCCCTAATGTTGGTTACGAGACTTTAGCGGCCCTAATGTTGGTTACGAGACTTTAGCGGCCCTAATGTTGGTTACGAGACTTTAGCGACCCTAATGTTGGTTACGAGACTTTAGCGGCCCTAATGTTGGTTACGAGACTTTAGCGGCCCTAATGTTAGTTACGAGACTTTAGCGGCCCTAATGTTGGTTACGAGACTTTAGCGGCCCTAATGTTGGTTACGAGACTTTAGCGGCCCTAATGTTGGTTACGAGACTTTAGCGGCCCTAATGTTGGTTACGAGACTTTAGCGGCCCTAATGTTGGTTACGAGACTTTAGCGGCCCTAATGTTGGTTACGAGACTTTAGCGGCCCTAATGTTGGTTACGAGACTTTAGCGGCCCTAATGTTGGTTACGAGACTTTAGCGGCCCTAATGTTGGTTACGAGACTTTAGCGGCCCTAATGTTGGTTACGAGACTTTAGCGGCCCTAATGTTGGTTACGAGACTTTAGCGGCCCTAATGTTGGTTACGAGACTTTAGCGGCCCTAATGTTGGTTACGAGACTTTAGCGGCCCTAATGTTGGTTACGAGACTTTAGCGGCCCTAATGTTGGTTACGAGACTTTTACTGGTAATGAGAAGGGTTTGAGATTGATCGAGTTTATGGAAGATAACTTTTTACGACAGATGGTTACCGAACCAATGCGCGGTGATAATATTTTAGATTTGGTGATGACGAACGGCGAGAATATAGTCGAAAGTTCAGAAGTAGGCGAGAGTTTAGGATGTAGTGATCATCAAATTCTTAGGTTTAAGTTATTGATAGAAAACATTAAGGATAGTAATGTAATAGAAGTCCCTGATTTTCGTAGGGCTAATTTTGATAGTTTTGCGGATAGGATGAGAGTAGTGGACTGGGATAACCTATTTATTGGTAATGACAAATTTGCATTGGGTGGCGTTTAAAGAAAGTTTTAGGAATATTGAAAGGGAGTTTATTCCTCGTAGGCCCAAGCGCGCTAGAAATCATGGTAGGCCGAAGTGGTGGACTAGGGAAATAGGCGAGTTCATAAACGAGCGTAATAGAGCGTATAGACTTAATACGCGCAATGGCACGGCAGCTAACTTTAATAGATATATAAAAGATCAGTTAGGAATGCCAAGCGTAATTTAGAGATACTTATAGCTGCGGATAGTAAACATAATCCAAAAAAGTTTTTTGAATACGTTAATAATCGTAAGTCGATAAAAGATAACATAGGCCCTCTAGTGGATGTTAATGGCGCTTTAGCTTCTGACGCTCAGGCGATGGCATTATTTTCGATAACTTTTTTGCGACAGTTTTTACCGTAGAAGACGTAAATAATGTCCCCGACGTGGACGATATCGTTCCATTTAGTAGCGAGACTATTTTGGATGAAATAACTGTTTACGAGGCTGAGATTGCGCATATATCGATAGGCTAAAAGTTAGCAAGGCTCCAGGCCCTGACGCTTTTTATCCCAGCCATTTGAAAGATTTGAAAGACGTTATCGTAGGCCCCTTAACGAAGATTTTTAATCAGTCACTCGAAACGGGGATTATTCCTGGACTTCAAATTAGCTAACGTCACGCCTATTTTTAAAAAAGGCGACAGCGCAGTAGCTAGCAATTATAGTCCCGTTAGCTTAACGTCAATTATCGGTAAACTTTTGGAATCCGTAGTTAGGGATCGTATCATCGATCACTTAGAAAGTAGAGATTTGATTAATAGTAGTCAGCATGGGTTTCGACGTCATAGGTCTTGTTTAACCAATTTGTTAGAATTTTATAACGAAATAGTGCGCGAATACGATAGGCATAGAGCGGCTGACGTTATTTATTTAGATTTTAAAAAGGCGTTCGATACAGTTCCGCATAGGAGATTAATTGCGAAGGTCAAAGCGTACGGTATACGCGGTCAGGTAGCTAACTGGTTAGAAGAATGGCTTCGTGCTAGGAGGCAGAGGGTGGTAGTTAATGGTAGTGAATCCGGGTGGTTGGATGTAGGTAGCGGTGTCCCACAGGGTTCAGTGTTAGGCCCATTGCTATTCGTAATTTACATTACCGACATAGATGTAGGATTGACTAGTAACGTGTCAAAATTCGCGGACGATACTAAAATAGGCGGTAAGGTTGTTAACGAGGACGATAGAAATAGGCTCCAAGACGATGTAAATAGGATTATGGAGTGGACTGATAAGTGGCAGATGCAATTTAACGTAGACAAATGTAAAGTTTTGCATATAGGTTCTCGTAACAATAATTACACGCACACGATAAATGATAGGGAGTTGGCGAGCGTTGACGAGGAAGTAGATTTAGGCGTACGCGTATCTAAGGATTTAAAGGTTAGGAACCAGTGCCTGGAGTCTTGCGCAAAAGCTAATAGGATGTTAGGCTTCATAGCGCGTAATTTCGAATTTAAATCGAAGGATATTATATTGCCTCTTTACAAGTCCCTAGTCAGGCCTCATTTAGAATATGCCGTTCAGTTTTGGTGCCCGGACTTGCGTAAGGATATTGATAGGTTAGAAAGGGTTCAGCGTCGTGCCACGAAACTAATTCCGTCATTGCGCAACAAGCCTTATGAAGATAGGATTAAAGAGTTAGACTTGTATTCACTCGAAACTAGGAGATTAAGGGGGGAGCTTATTGAAGTTTTCAAAAATCGTTAATAGCATCGATAACGTAAATTTTGACAAATTGTTCACTTTCGATAATAGTAATACTCGTAATAACGGATTTAAGTTGCGTGGCAGACGTTTCATTACTAATACCGCTAAAAATTCTTTACGTTTAAAGTAAATGATAAATGGAATAATCTTCCCGCGCCCGTCGTGAACTCTACCAGCGTTAATGTGTTTAAGAACCGTCTTGACAGACATTTTAAAAATATTAACGTTGTTTAAAATAAAAATAAAAAAAAAATTAGCAACGAGCTCTGGGGGTGGTGGTCGAGGATGAGTCTGTTAACGATTAATGCCAGCTTGTGACATGCCAACGTGTGATGCCAGCAATAAAATTATTAAAAAAAAAAAAAAAAATCAGACTAACACGAACGTAGATGTAGTAGCTCGTAGCATAAACTAACCCACTTTTTGTTTAACTTTACCTACTTTTTTTTTCTTATCCTCTCCTTACTTTGCATGTCTGTAACTCTCTTTTCTTGCATGTTTGTAGTTTGCATGGTATTCCAGTGAGTTAAGACTGTGTTTGCATGGTTTGTAAACGTTCTTATTTTACTTCTTTTCATCTTTCACCCCTCTCCTATTCTTAGGCTGACCATATTTCCTTGAGACAAAAACGGGACATTGGGATGGCAAAAAAGGGACAGGGGTTATGTAATATTCTGTATTCATGAAAAAGTAAGTACATAAACATATTGAGCTTACAATTATTCTTCAGTGACAGAACCCATACAAAAATTTACGTAGACGTAGAGGGGGACTGTATTTCACCACGATCGTACCATGAATATTTCTCCGAAGAAGTAATCTTACGCAGCAAATTTCGGTCTTTCAACACCTTATCATAAAACTTCTCACACTCCATGACACAATTTTGTCTTACAACTAACATAGCCCTCATTGTCTCAACACTTAATCTAGATTTCTCCTTTAACCACATACTGTTCATAACAGAAAATATTCTCTCAACAGGTGCTGTACTTCTTGGAAGACAAAGAATAAACTCTACAATATTACAAAAGTCTTATAGGTTATGAATAATAATTTATGATTGACCAATATTAAAGTATATTTATAGTTTTTATTAAAAACGGGACAAAATTGACATTTTTATTAAAACGACGGGACGGCCAGGAAATATTAAAAAAAACGGTACTGTCCCGTTCAAAATGGTACATATGGTCAGCCTACCTATTCTCTCCGACTATTTTTCTGACTTGTTGGCAGTGGCCGGCGGATGATGATGGTGAGTCTTTTTTCTCTTTTTCTGAATGAATGTTAACCCACGAGTGATAGGTGTTCCTCCTTACTTAACCCCTTGTTCTCTTCTCTTCTCTTAACCCCCTACTCTTTCCTTTCTCTCGGGCTAACCTTAGAGTGGATCTTAGGGTCTTTGTTAGCCTTAGCTTCTGTAGGTCTGTAGATATGTTTACCGGAAAGAGTAATCAAATTTTCAATTATGTTATAGTCATACCTTTAATTCAATACAGTATTACATAAATTTAATTAATGGCCCCATATTTCAAACAGACTTTTCCAAAAAGATCTGTTGGTTAAATTTTGCTTTTTTCATACATTATTCCTACTGTACTTAATAGTTTCAAATTTGGTGCAATGATTTTTGGGTTACAGTGTAAGGGTCTATTATGGACCTTTACACAGATACTTAATTAAATGCCAAGGTCACCAGCGCCCAAATACTGGATTGGCATGCGGCACTAAGGCGCAAAAATATTTATTTTTTTTAATAAAAGTCCAAACAAAAAAAAAAAGGATTATAAAATTGTCAATATGAATTTTTGTATTTTATTGACAAAACAATTGAATAGGCCATGTGCAACAATTATTGATAAATGCAAAAAGGATAACTAGGGTTGAGCAACTTCAGCTTGTGAATATATACACTGGATTTATTTTATTCTACTACTTCTTTCACCACCTTTCTCTACAAAAAAAAAAAATGGTGTCAATAATCCAGCAGGGTTGAAAGCACCTTAAACAGAAAAAAAAAAAAAAAATATATACACTATATATAAATGAGAAGTTAAATAATAGTACGAGTTAGCTAATATATAACATAATCTGTAACTAATAATAGCCACAATGACACCCTCGTCTGCAAAGAGACATAAAAGAATACTGTTAAGTGAGGATATTAAAAAAAAATTAAAAAAAATTATAAAAATTGATAATTAAAATATATACGGGGGGGGGGGGGGGCAAAAGTCACCCGACAGTTGAAAGTAAACTATTAATGAATAACTGTCGGTTGACTTTTGGCCCCCCTATATACTCTATAGGCCTAGTAACTTGTGAATGATAAAAACTTAATCCTCATTATGGAATTGTGCTAAGTTTAACAGGGAAACTATCTAAGAAAGTATGTAGGCCACAAATGATTAGTAGGCCTTCTGCTAAAAAAAATAACATGAAAACATAATAGGCATATAAAGTATACTAAGAAAATTAATGAGCAGGCCTAGGCCTCTTCAATATAGTAGGCTGAGGTTAGTTATCTAAAACAAAGGCTACGGTAGGCCTCAGCTAGGCTAGAGTAAATTACAAATTGACTTTCCATCTATAGGCCCAGCTTATAGCTACAGTACTAATCAAAAATAGTACAAAGCTTGCTAATATCTTATTATTCATTACTATTTACTATTTAGAATATAGCATAAGTATCTTAAGGCAGCACTAAGAAATTCTAAATGCTAGGCCAAACCGGTGTAGCCTAGGGTGAAAAAATTCAGTACAATTTCAATGCTAAGCTAATCAGTTGTGTGGTTTGATTGCGGCACGTCTTTTTTCTGAACAGGACGTCCTATCCGCGGATAGGATGACAAGTCAACGGATAGGACGCAAAAAGTATATTTGCTGTGGTTATATGACTAAATTATTGGCAGAAATAGATTCAGCATACACGATTTAACTTAAATTCATATTTTAGTAAAGGATATCTATTGCAGATAAATTAGAATTTGTCCTGTTTGTATGTATGCGGGCCAGAGTAACCGTTATTACGGAGATATAGTAACCGTTATTACATTATCATTTGTATAATTTAGGTCTCGGGGGTACGGAGGCGGAGCCCCCCGTAAAGATCACGCATCACAAATTGATAGCCTTACCGATGCGTGGTAAATAATTATACGCCTCATTGCATCCATCAGTAGCGACTTCATGCATTATTTCAACACTCGAATCATTCCCTTGCTTGAGAAAAACTTGCATACTCACATGAAGTCACCACAAACGATGGACAAACAACTGTGAATCGCTAAACCAAGTCTTCAAACATCGCTAGCTGCCAAATGACATCAACATACGAACAGGACGAATTCTAATTTATTTGCAATAGATATCCTTTACTAAAATATGAATTTAAGTTAAATCGTGTATGCTGAATCTATTTCTGCCAATAATTTAGCCATTATAATCACAGCAAATATATTTTTTGCGTCCTATCCGTTAACTTGTCGTCCTATCCGCGGATAGGACATCCTGTTCAGAAAAAAGACACGCCCATTTGATTGTTGCTGTGTTGCAAAATTGAACCCACAGTATTCGGTATTGCATACAGATATGCAATAGTAAAAAAAAAAAATAAACATTATTAGGACATTTGAACTACAAGAAACATACCGTGGAGAATTTTTTTTTTTTTTTCAGTGATTTGTTTCAATTGTTTGTATAATTATAATGGGCGGAAAAACTTGGCGTCTCTTATTGTTGCCAATACGTTTTTCGCTGAAACGATTTTACTAACAAACAAAAAGAATCCTTGAAAGTAAACTTAAACTTATTCATATTATGTATTAGATTAATTTTTATTTAGATTTTTGCTTTGGAATTAGATTATTTTTATATAAATTTTTATTCACTAAATAAGGCACTTTAATTTTTATTTAGAAAAGGCACTTAATATACCTAATTATTTTTTTATTTAAATTTTTAATCACTACCATAGATAATTATCACTAGATATTTCAGAATTAATTCACTTGAAGAAGAACACTTAATTTTTATTTAAATTTCTATTCATTGGATGCTTAAGAATTAAAATTAATCACTGGACATGTTTAACTGGACATTTAATTTGTATTTATTTATTTATTTATTTAGATTTAAAATATTTCATTCGTGCCAATTTGTGCCAATTTTCATTAATAAAAGATAATCCTGTGGTGCAAGGCACTACAACAGCAATGGAGGAGATAAAATTAAAGCGATTTTTCTACGTTGCTTTAAGTATATATATATATATATATATATCGTAAAGAACGACGCTTGTATAGGAGATATTCCGCGCAAGACGAGAGAGAGAAAACGGAACAAATGAAAAAATGAAGTAACCACCTGGGAATCGAACCCGGGATCTTCCGATTGCCGGTCAGACGCGATACCATTACACCATGGACTTCACTCTTCCAAATGCCGTAATTCTTCTACATACTCGCAGAAACCAATGCCCAAGGGGGCACCTCCCGCATGCCGTAACATTATATACATTCAACTGCAAAGAACACGCAGTATAAATAACGTAAAGAACGACGCTTGTATAGGAGATATTCCGCGCAAGACGAGAGAGAGAAAACGGAACAAATGAAAAAAAGTAACCACCTGGGAATCGAACCCGGGATCTTCCGATTGCCGGTCAGATGCGATACCATTACACCATGGACTTCACTCTTCCAAATGCCGTAATTCTTCTACATACTCGCAGAAACAATGCCCCAAGGGGGCACCTCCCGCATGCCGTAACATTATATACATTCAACTGCAAAGAACACGCAGTATAAATAACGTAAAGAACGACGCTTGTATAGGAGATATTCCGCGCAAGACGAGAGAGAGAAAACGGAACAAATGAAAAAATGAAGTAACCACCTGGGAATCGAACCCGGGATCTTCCGATTGCCGGTCAGACGCGATACCATTACACCATGGACTTCACTCTTCCAAATGCCGTAATTCTTCTACATACTCGCAGAAACCAATGCCCCAAGGGGGCACCTCCCGCATGCCGTAACATTATATACATTCAACTGCAAAGAACACGCAGTATAAATAACGTAAAGAACGACGCTTGTATAGGAGATATTCCGCGCAAGACGAGAGAGAGAAAACGGAACAAATGAAAAAATGAAGTAACCACCTGGGAATCGAACCCGGGATCTTCCGATTGCCGGTCAGACGCGATACCATTACACCATGGACTTCACTCTTCCAAATGCCGTAATTCTTCTACATACTCGCAGAAACCAATGCCCCAAGGGGGCACCTCCCGCATGCCGTAACATTATATACATTCAACTGCAAAGAACACGCAGTATAAATAACGTAAAGAACGACGCTTGTATAGGAGATATTCCGCGCAAGACGAGAGAGAGAAAACGGAACAAATGAAAAAATGAAGTAACCACCTGGGAATCGAACCCGGGATCTTCCGATTGCCGGTCAGACGCGATACCATATAATGTTACGGCATGCGGGAGGTGCCCCCTTGGGGCATTGGTTTCTGCGAGTATGTAGAAGAATTACGGCATTTGGAAGAGTGAAGTCCATGGTGTAATGGTATCGCGTCTGACCGGCAATCGGAAGATCCCGGGTTCGATTCCCAGGTGGTTACTTCATTTTTTCATTTGTTCCGTTTTCTCTCTCTCGTCTTGCGCGGAATATCTCCTATACAAGCGTCGTTCTTTACGTTATTTATACTGCGTGTTCTTTGCAGTTGAATGTATATATATATATATAAAACTTTGTTGCAAACTTACAACTTGCACATACTTGCAACTTTTTAAACTAATTTAATTTGGGTTTTTTTGGTTTAATAATTTTTATAAAATACTTTAGTTATTCATATTAATACTTGTATTTTCTGTATGAATTATGATCGTAAAAACAAAAAATGCTAATTATCAAGCCTAATAATTTAATGTGAAAATTCCATTTTTACATAATCTGGAACCCTAAATCCCTAGAATCTTGTATGTTCATTTAGTCACCTTTAGTGTAACACTAGTTTCTGTGCATAAAATGTGCCACATATATATACGTATATATAAAGTTAAATATTAAGATTTAGTGACACCAGTTCTTTGAAACTTGCTACAAAGATCCTGATTGGCCGAAATTGGTCACTTGGGAAATAACTAACCAGTCTAAAAAGACCACCTAATCTAGTGTAATCTGGTCTCCGTGAAACTTAATATTTACCATATATATAATATATATATATATATATATGAAAATTATTTCACGAAAGTAACACGTGAAAAATATTTATGATGAATAAAACCACGAAGGAAAGGAAACACAAAATGGTGCTCAAGCGCTTTCGTCTAATGACATCCTCAGGAACACTGAAGTACATAAAAGGGTTATAGCCTATATATAGGTTACAGAAAGAAAAAAAAAGAAAAGAAAAAATAAATAATATATATATATATATATATATGCAATAAACGGAGAAGTAAAAATAAAAATTAAAAATTAAAGGATTATCAGAGAGGCATACAGATTTGTAAGGAAAAAATATCGATTTTTAGCACAAGATCAAATGAATTATAAAAATACAAATTTATACTGGAAATCTGCCCGGGTTTTAACACTCTGCCTTATATGGTTAAATTTCGATGTATATAAAAATAAAATGAAAATTAAAAGTTAATAAAGTAGCATACAAGTTTACCAAAGATTTAGCGTTCTACCCTTCTTATCTAAATCTGTTTTGAAGGAATTCAAAACAACAGGATCGAGTTGAAAAAGACCTTTGCTTATGTTGAAGTTATTTGAAAGTTGGATAATGGCAGACTCAAGAATATTTCTATTAACAATGTTGCTAGAGTGGAATAAAACTGAAGCATTATTCCAATCAATACAGTGGGATAACTCTGACAAATGGACAAAAAGGGCACTGGACAACTGTCCTGTTCTAACGGAATATTGATGCTGTTTTATACGTGTGTGCAAATCCTTTCCCGTCTGACCTATGTAAAAGGAATCACATTGTTTACAACCAATTTTATAGATAATGCCTGAATTATTGGTAGGGCTATTTTTTACTATGATATTTTTCACAATATTGTTATATGAAAATACTACATTAATATCCAAAAGTTTAAGTACATTAGCAATGCCTAAAAAGCCAGGGAAAAATGGAAGTACTAAAATATTTGTTGACAAAGTACGAATGTTATTATTGACACGATAGAAAGTTCGTTTTGCCTTGTTGAGACAAGATTCCATAAACGCAGATGGATAACACAGATCACTTCCAATACCGCTGATTTTTTTCAATTCGGCATCGATGTATTCCGGACTGGCGATCCTTAAGGGCGCGGAGAAACATTGATGAAAAAATGGCCTTCTTAGTCGGGGTGTCATGTCCCGAGTAAAAGTGTACGTAGGACAAATTGTTTGTTGTTTTCTGATAGATACTAAACTTAAAACCTGGGCTTTCCCTATGTACACGCACATCCAAAAACGGAATTGAATTGTCTTGTTCCACTTCTAAAGTAAAGTTAATGGAGGGGACTTGATCATTTAACTGAAGGAGGAAGTTATCCAGGTCACGATTCATGGGCCAGATACACAAAATATCGTCGACGTACCGCAACCAAGGGATGCCAACCCCCAGGATTCTCGGAATGTAAGTAATTTCGAAAAACTCCATATAAATATTGGAGAGGAGGGGCGATAAGGGGTTGCCCATGGCCATCCCAAAAACTTGTTGATAATACTCGTTATTGAAAGTGAATTTACAGTCTTTGATGCAAAGCTTAATAAGTTCCAAAACAATGTGTGAAGGTAGTGGCAGGTCATACTTATGTAATTCTTGGGAGAGAAAGTCAAGCATATCGTCAATCGGCACTTTTGTAAACAATGAACAAACGTCAAAACTGATCAATCTATCGTTAGTTTCAGTACGTGCATTTTTCAATTTTTCAGTAAGATCCATGGAATTTTTTACATGTGAATCAGAGATAGTTCCGAGAATGGGGGACAAGACTTTGACAAGCCATTTGGAGAGTTTATAAGTAATAGAGCCCACCGAGCTAATAATAGGGCGCATAGGGTTGCCAGGTTTGTGGGTTTTAATAAGACCGTAAAAGTAGGGCAGAGAAGGTGAAGTGGACATGAAAAGCGGAATTAAGTCCTTATGATCTTTGAGAATGCGTTTCAAGCCACTATTAAATGATTTGATAACGTCATCCTGCGGGTTCTTCCTAAGTTTGCTGTATGTGGCGGGGTCCTGGAGAAGCTCGTTCATCTTTCCGATGTAGTCCACTTTGTCCATAATAAATAAGAAGGCCATTTTTTCATCAATGTTTCTCCGCGCCCTTAGGATCGCCAGTCCGGAATACATCGATGCCGAATTGGAAAAAATCAACGGTATTGGAAGTGATCTGTGTTATCCATCTGCGTTTATGGAATCTTGTCTCAACAAGGCAAAACGAACTTTCTATCGTGTCAATAATAACACTCGTACTTTGTCAAAAAATATTTTAGTACTTCCATTTTTCCCTGGCTTTTTAGGCATTGCTAATGTACTTAAACTTTTGGATATTAATGTAGTATTTTCATATAACAATATTGTGGAAAATATCATAGTAAAAAATAGCCCTACCAATAATTCAGGCATTATCTATAAAATTGGTTGTAAACAATGTGATTCCTTTTACATAGGTCAGACGGGAAAGGATTTGCACACGTATAAAACAGCATCAATATTCCGTTAGAACAGGACAGTTGTCCAGTGCCCTTTTTGTCCATTTGTCAGAGTTATCCCACTGTATTGATTGGAATAATGCTTCAGTTTTATTCCACTCTAGCAACATTGTTAATAGAAATATTCTTGAGTCTGCCATTATCCAACTTTCAAATAACTTCAACATAAGCAAAGGTCTTTTTCAACTCGATCCTGTTGTTTTGAATTCCTTCAAAACAGATTTAGATAAGAAGGGTAGAATGCTAAATCTTTGGTAAACTTGTATGCTACTTTATTAACTTTTAATTTTAATTTTATTTTTATATACATCGAAATTTAACCATATAAGGCAGAGCGTTAAAACCCGGGCAGATTTCCAGTATAAATTTGTATTTTTATAATTCATTTGATCTTGTGCTAAAAATCGATATTTTTTCCTTACAAATCTGTATGCCTCTCTGATAATCTATTAATTTTTATTTTTACTTCTCTGTTTATTGCATATATATATATATATATATATATATATATATATATATATATGTTAACCCCTCCGTCTATGGCCCTGGGTTGGTTCGGATCAACGGGGGTTCTAGTTACGGAGGCAAGCAACGGATATTTCTTCTACAGGGTGTCCCGTAAGTCTGGACCCATAGGGAAAAATAATAAAATTACAAAATAGTCCAAAAATTTATTACATAATCTGTTCAAATTGTCTGCCGTTGTGTCGCACACATAGTTGAAGACGCAATCTCCACTGCGACAGCACTTTCTGAATCACAGTCGCAGAAATTTCTTGACACGCCTCCACAATGCGTGCTTTAAGGTGGAAAATGTTCTGAAGTTTGACCTCGTACACTTTGGCTGTCAAGTGGCCCCACAAATAAAACTCCAGCGGAGTAAGATCATAATAAAAAAATAATAAAAATAATAATAAAAATAATAAAAAATATATTATAAATAAATTTTTGGACTATTTTGTAATTTTATTATTTTTCCCTATGGGTCCAGACTTACGGGACACCCTGTATATACTTTTCTTCTATAACTTTCTAATTCTTTTCTCTCGCTTTATGGGGTCGACACTCTGTTAATTCTTTTCTTTCAATAATACTCTGATACTTCTACTTTACTGACTAAATTCCTCTGAAGATAGCCCAACTCGAGGGGGGAAATAAAAAGTTTCGCTTGCTGTGATTTACTTCTTAAAAATATACAGGTACTGCTCTGAATTTACAGGGGTAGAGGTTCGACCTCTTTCGACCATAGCTCAGGCCGGAATCTAAAAATATTAAGGAGGCAAGGGGCCTCTGCCCCCTCCCCGCAGCGAGGCTGCTAACAAGGGGAGTCTCTTAGCAGTGACCAAAGCAGAGAGCCGTAATGAAGTGTCCTTCATTTTACAAATACATGTATAATATATGCCTGAATGTTGGGGGATGGCAGTTGGAGGTTAAGTTTCCCCCCTTTTAAACACGATCAGGTGTTTGAAAGTTTTCCAAATAAAAAAAAAATAAATAAAAAAAATAAATAAAAAATAATCTTATTTTTTTTGCCGAATCTTCATTTCTGAAGGCGATATCATTTCATAGTAGTACATTATTACAATTGAAGTACACGACTGAGTACATTTTCGTTTGGGTTTATTACAATTATGATTGCGATTATGGATTACTTCCCATTCGCTTATGATTGTCCCTTACAGTTCTATTAAAGTACATTCTTACATTATATATAAAGTCATTACATTCAATTATAGTTTCATTGAAGTACATTACGTCGTTTACCATTCTTAGTGTTTTTATATATTTATATATGGTTATAATATATGGTTATATTATATGGTTAGATTATATGGTTAGATTATATATGGTTATTATATATGGTTATTAGTACAACACAAGTACATGAGACATGACAAGATAATTTATATACAACATAATATGTTATATTACATTATAATATGTTATAAATTTGGATCAGAGCGAAAGATGTTGTTTATCTTAGAAACGTTCAATTCTGCTGTGATTCGCGAATTCGACCACTCAACTACTGTAAGCCTAATGAATGTCTTGTGAGGGGTGAACGCACATGTACGTAATACAATAGGTTGTGTGCGTAATATAGAGACGCGTAAAATATGGACTGATAGGTTGATAGGTATCAGTAGACAATAGGTAGGAAACAACATAAATAATGATGTATAGAGAATTGTTTTTTTTTTTTCTTTTTTATTATTATTTTTATTATTATTATTATTATTATTAAAGAATTTACCATACATTCAATACGGAAGATGTCCAAATACTAAACACGTGATTGTGTTCAAGGTATGGAAAACGTGAAGAGAATTAAGTTGCTTTATGACGTCATAGTTATTGAATTTGTACGTATAATACAAATCATTATTAGGAAGATTTACAAGAACGAATTAGAGACAAAGAGTGGGTATTAATGACTAAGAAGTACAACTACGGGTTCCAATCCTGTTATATGCAATGTGTATGCATAATCTAGGGACGAGGGTGAGATGCAAGACAATCATAATTAATTAATAACTTCTATAACAAATGAAAAATGGATACGACTAAACCATAGATATGGTAGATCGTAGGGTTGTGACACGAACAAAAATACGAAGCTACAAGTAAAATTATTATCCAAACTCGCGTTAAGCGATTTTGGTTCTTATGTAAAAATGAATATTGATTATTCATTGTTCATTTTTTACATTGCTCTCCCCTTTTAAAAAATGATATTTATACAATAATCTAATAGGGTACCATTAATACAATACAAATGAGAAAATAGCATCCTAACTACTACAAGTTAGATGACGAATTTTTCTTTACATTACAAATTTTTATACAGAACAAGTGAGTTCGGTGGTTGCGTACAATGGAGAGTAATCAAATCTTTAAAATGACACTTGCTTATAAAATATAAAAAAATTCAAAGATTAATACTTTAATTTATGTAAACAGAATAAAAGGATTAATACATTAATTTGGACAAACAATTAAATTAGACAAACAATGATACGGTTAAAATTTTTTACCAAATTTTATTTTTTCTGTGGGATGAATTACATACATAATGAGTAGAGTAGATAAAAGGGAAAAACGTAAATCGTACAATCCATAAACTAATTTTTATTGGCTAGCGTTGGTAAAAATAGAATTACGTAATGGATGATGTATAGACCTGTGGTCTAGTGTGTATTTGGGTGTATTATGTGCAAAGTGTGTATCTTACAATTTCGAAGGACAGATTAGATTAGCCGAGAGGATTTTTAAATTAACCGAATAAATGCCTGAGCAAAAATTTATATATAGTAAGCAAAAATGCTTAGGACTATATAAATAGCAGAGTTAGCACTTACACGCTATGAAATAGTTTGTGATATCCAATGATTTTAGAATAAGGTTTGTGTATATATAGTATATATAGTGTGCATACATGCGTGTGTATGTGTAGGGATTTGGAAGGTTTTTGAATGAACAAAGTTTAAAAATAATGTATAATAATTTAAGATGGGTTTAGGGTTATAAAATCTTTTAAGTTTAAGTCAATTATTGTTATTATTATTATTATAAAATCCTTTAAGCTCAAGTTCAGTTATTATAAAATTCTAAATTACAGGTAAATTTTACATTTAAAATTATTTTTATATAATAAAAAAAATATTAAAAAGGTTTAATAATTTTTTGCATGTTAAGTAGAAAAATCATACTCTTTCGTTAAATGTTGATAGAATTTGAATTATTTGATATTTTAGTCTGAAAACTTGTTTGCATATGATAAATACATATGTTTTATTGTGTAGAAGTTTTATTAAAATTAAATGACAAAAAAGAATAAACACAACTGAAATTTAGGGTATGTGCGGTCCTACGGGTAAATTTCCCGACCGTACAGAGCAAGATAAATTAGGTACATGATCGATTAATTATTACACTATTTCTGTCATCATATAATCGCAATAATTATAAAATTCGTTACCAACATTTGTAAAAACGGTCTTGGTTGCCAACAATAAAATATGTCATTTTACCTATATATTTATATACGCAACAATGGCATGAAAAAGAAAAGACAAATCGGTCCATTTCCTTCTTACAACAAAACAAAGAAAGGTTAACTAAAGACGCAACCCGGTCAATTCAGGTTGAATTAGATTCTCTTTTACAACACAAAAAAAAGGTTGAATTAAATTCTTAGATTACATTTTCTTAAATTAAATTCTCTTAAATTACAAAGAAAAAGTTGAATTCAATTGACTGCATTGAAAACTAACTTGGGACTCGAAATAAAACTGACTCGAAATAAAACTGACTCGAAATAAAACTGACTCGAAATAAAACTAACTGACTCGAAATAAAACTAACTGACTCGAAATAAAACTAACTGACTCGAAATAAAACTAACTGACTCGAAATAAAACTAACTGACTCGAAATAAAACTAACTGACTCGAAATAAAACTAACTGACTCGAAATAAAACTAACTGACTCGAAATAAAACTAACTGACTCGAAATAAAACTAACTGACTCGAAATAAAACTAACTGACTCGAAATAAAACTAACTGACTCGAAATAAAACTAACTGACTCGAAATAAAACTAACTGACTCGAAATAAAACTAACTGACTCGAAATAAAACTAACTGACTCGAAATAAAACTAACTGACTCGAAATAAAACTAACTGACTCGAAATAAAACTAACTGACTCGAAATAAAACTGACTCGAAATAAAACTGAAATCTCTGGGGCGGTTGTCCCTCTGGATGCAACCTTCTGAAACTGAAAACTGATTTGCAACTTATTTGCAACTAAAACTGACTCGAAACTACCTCGAGTATCTTTATAAATCTCTGGGGTTTGGTTATCCCATTTGGATGCAACCAACTGAAAACTGATTTGCAACTTATTTGCAAATAAAACTGACTCGAAACTACTTCGAGTATCTTTATAAATCTCTGGGGTTTGGTTGTCCCTCTTGGCGCAACCTTCTGAAAACTGATTTGCAACTTATTTGCAAATAAAA
Source organism: Bathynomus jamesi (assembly GCA_023014485.1). Taxonomy (NCBI): domain Eukaryota; kingdom Metazoa; phylum Arthropoda; class Malacostraca; order Isopoda; family Cirolanidae; genus Bathynomus; species Bathynomus jamesi. Next base: position 689,075 of record JAJOZX010001834.1, on the reverse strand, counting down.
CTGACTCGAAACTACTTCGAGTATCTTTATAAATCTCTGGGGTTTGGTTGTCCCTCTTGGCGCAACCTTCTGAAAACTGATTTGCAACTTATTTGCAAATAAAACTGACTCGAAACTACTTCGAGTATCTTTATAAATCTCTGGGGTTTGGTTGTCCCTCTTGGCGCAACCTTCTGAAAACTGATTTGCAACTTATTTGCAAATAAAACTGACTTCAAAACTGACTTGCAACTTATTTGCAACGAAAACTGACTTCAAAACTGACTTGCAACTTATTTGCAACGAAAACTGACTTCAAACTGACTTGCAACTTATTTGCAACGAAAACTGACTTCAAAACTGACTTGCAACTTATTTGCAACGAAAACTGACTTGCAACTTATTTGCAACGAAAACTGACTTCAAAACTGACTTGCAACTTCTTTGCAACTAAAACTGACTTCAAAACTGACTTGCAACTTCTTTGCAACGAAAACTGATTTCAAAACTGACTTGCAACTTATTTGCAACGAAAACTGACTTCAAAACTGACTTGCAACTTCTTTGCAACGAAAACTGACTTCAAAACTGACTTGCAACTTATTTGCAACGAAAACTGACTTCAAAACTGACTTGCAACTTCTTTTCAACTAAAACTGACTTCAAAACTGACTTGCAACTTATTTGCAACGAAAACTGACTTCAAAACTGACTTGCAACTTATTTGCAACGAAAACTGACTTCAAAACTGACTTGCAACTTATTTGCAACGAAAACTGACTTCAAAACTGACTTGCAACTTATTTGCAACGAAAACTGACTTAAAACTGACTTGCAACTTATTTGCAACGATAACTGACTTGCAACTTATTTGCAACGAAAACTGACTTCAAAACTGACTTGCAACTTATTTGCAACGAAAACTGACTTAAAAACTGACTTGCAACTTATTTGCAACGATAACTGACTTGCAACTTATTTGCAACGAAAACTGACTTCAAAACTGACTTGCAACTTATTTGCAACGAAAACTGACTTAAAAACTGACTTGCAACTTATTTGCAACGATAACTGACTTGCAACTTATTTGCAACGAAAACTGACTTCAAAACTGACTTGCAACTTCTTTGCAACTAAAACTGACTTCAAATATCTCTCTAAATCTATAAACTCTCTGTAAACTCTCTGTAAACTCTCTCTCTCTTAATTTTCAAGTCAATTCAATTCAATAAATTGAAAAAAATTGTAAACAAAAATAAAAAATGTAAACAACATTTCACTCGAACGTACGTGAAGGTACGGTACTATTATGTTTGGTACATAAATAAAATTATTCTATACTGAATATAACAGTGAAAATAACTGAAATTAACTCTCTTGAAATTAACTCTCTTTGAAATTAACTCTCTTTGAAATTAACTCTCTTTGAAATTAACTCTCATTAACTTCTCTTACATTTAACTTCTCTTACATTTAACTTCTCTTACATTTAACTTCTCCTAGTAATTTTCACAGAAGTTAAATGTGTTTCACAAAAAAAAATGTATCACTGGTGTCTGAAGTGTTCACTGTGTTTCTTGTAAATTCTGACTTGATACTAAATATTAACTGTTAATAGTACTGACTTTTCAAATGTTTACAAATTACTAAAAAAAACAACTCTGTACTTAACAAAAATTTCTGGGGCGAAGTCCTTAGAGACGTGTCCTGAAGACGTGTCTTGCTGGCTACTTCTTCTTGGATGAAAACTAGGCGTGGAGAACTTGGAGTCGTGACACACCGGTTCAAGGGTGGATGTTACGAACTGGAAGTCGTGACACGCCGGTCAAATGGTTTTATCCTGATGCAGGGTAATTTCTATCTTGGCCAGAGAGTGGCCACTTGTAAAAATCTTCTTGTAAAAATCTTCTTGTAAAAATCTTCTTCTTATCCTGGCAGGGTCGCCAGTCTGTTAACCCCTCCGTCTATGGCCCTGGGTTGGTTCGGATCGACGGGGGTTCTAGTTACGGAGGCAAGCAACGGATATTTCTTCTATATACTTTTCTTCTATAACTTTCTAATTCTTTTCTCTCGCTTTATGGGGTCGACACTCTGTTAATTCTTTTCTTTCAATAATACTCTGATACTTCTACTTTACTGACTAAATTCCTCTGAAGATAGCCCAACTCGAGGGGGGAAATAAAAAGTTTCGCTTGCTGTGATTTACTTCTTAAAAATATACAGGTACTGCTCTGAATTTACAGGGGTAGAGGTTCGACCTCTTTCGACCATAGCTCAGGCCGGAATCTAAAAATATTAAGGAGGCAAAGGGCCTCTGCCCCCTCCCCGCAGCGAGGCTGCTAACAAGGGGAGTCTCTTAGCAGTGACCAAAGCAGAGAGCCGTAATGAAGTGTCCTTCATTTTACAAATACATGTATAATATATGCCTGAATGTTGGGGGATGTCAGTTGGAGGTTAAGTTTCCCCCCTTTTAAACACGATCAGGTGTTTGAAAGTTTTCCAAATAAAAATTTTAAAAAAAATAAATAAAAATAAAAACTAATCTTATTTTTTTTTGCCGAATCTTCATTTCTGAAGGCGATATCATTTCATAGTAGTACATTATTACAATTGAAGCACACGACTGAGTACATTTTCGTTTGGGTTTATTACAATTATGATTGCGATTATGGATTACTTCCCATTCGCTTATGATTGTCCCTTACAGTTCTATTAAAGTACATTCTTACATTATATATAAAGTCATTACATTCAATTATAGTTTCATTGAAGTACATTACGTCGTTTACCATTCTTACAGTGTTTTTATATATTTATATATGGTTATAATATATGGTTATATTATATGGTTAGATTATATGGTTAGATTATATATGGTTATTAGTACAACACAAGTACATGAGACATGACAAGATAATTTATATACAACATAATATGTTATAAATTTGGATCAGAGCGAAAGATGTTGTTTATCTTAGAAACGTTCAATTCTGCTGTGATTCGCGAATTCGACCACTCAACTACTGTAAGCCTAATGAATGTCTTGTGAGGGGTGAACGCACATGTATGTAATATAATAGGTTGTGTGCGTAATATAGAGACGCGTAAAATATGGACTGATAGGTTGATAGGTATCAGTAGACAATAGGTAGGAAACAACATAAATAATGATGTATAGAGAATGAAGCTTTTTTTTTTTTTTTCTTTTTTATTATTATTATTATTATTATTATTATTATTAAATAATTTACCATACATTCAATACGGAAGATGTCCAAATACTAAACACGTGATTCAGTGTTCAAGGTATGGAAAACGTGAAGAGAATTAAGTTACTTTATGACGTCATAGTTATTGAATTTGTACGTATAATACAAATCATTATTAGGAAGATTTACAAGAACGAATTAGAGACAAAGAGTGGGTATTAATGACTAAGAAGTACAACTACGGGTTCCAATCCTGTTATATGCAATGTGTATGCATAATCTAGGGACGAGGGTGAGATGCAAGACAATCATAATTAATTAATAACTTCTATAACAAATGAAAAATGGATACGACTAAACCATAGATATGGTAGATCGTAGGGTTGTGACACGAACAAAAATAGGAAGCTACAAGTAAAATTATTATCCAAACTCGCGTTAAGCGATTTTGGTTCTTATGTAAAAATGAATATTGATTATTCATTGTTCATTTTTTACATATATATATATACAGGGCGTCCCAAAAAAATGTATACACACTTTAAATAATTATAAAGGCAGTGTTTATTAAAATACATTTCATTTTCAAAATGTAATAGAATCTACAGACATTATTTAATTGTTTTGTCAAGGCCTGTTTTCAAACTGACGTCCGTTCTGGTCCAGGCACTGCTGATAACGCGAAGCAATGGAATCGCAAACATCACGAAACATTTCGTTTGGTATTTGTGTGCATTCTCGTTCAATGGCTGCTCTCAATTCAGCGACTGTTGCAGGTTTTATAGCGTAGACTTTGTCTTTTAAGTATCCCCATAAAAAGTCTAGTGGTGTGAGGTCTGGTGAACGCGGAGGGTATTCTACGAAACCCCTTCGTCCAATCCACATCCACATCGTGCCAAGTACCACTCGCAATACTCCACTCTTCGGTCCGGATCATCTTCATTAATAGCATGGACTAATCTTGGAATGTAACTTTTCCATTGACAGCGCTTCAAAATGCGTTGGACAGACGATTCTGAGATTCCTACCTCACGACTCGCTTGCCGCACAGATTTTCTTGGACTTTGGTGATACGTTTCCAGTACTCTTTCTTGCTTTGTGGGGCTTGTCGATGTCCGTGGTCTTCCGGAACGCTTCTTGTGGACATTCTGAACAGTTCCATCGGCTTCAAACTTCTCTAATTCGAGTGATGGTAAGTCGCGTTGGTGGATCTGTTTGAAACTCCCTCCTAAACTGTCTTTGCACTTCAACTGCGTTTTCACACTTCCAGTAGCATTTTAGAATGAATTTCCTTTGTTCAAAGCTTAGTCTGACTGCCATTATTAATTCTAATGGTTTAACTTGGAAAGAAAGAAACATCAATTGAGCTATCAGCTGTTAAAGTGTGTATACATTTTTTTGGGACGACCTGTATATATATATATATATATATATATATATATATATATATTATATATATATATATATATATAATTTTTTTTTTTCTTTTTTTTTTCTTTCTGTAACCTATATATAGGCTGTAACCCTTTTATGTACTTCAGTGTTCCTGAGGATGTCATTAGACGAAAGCGCTTGAGCACCATTTTGTGTTTCCTTTCCTTCGTGGTTTTATTCATCATATATATATATATATATATATAAATCTGGTCTCCTTGAAACTTAATATTTATTTAACACACACACACACACACACACACACATATATATATATATATATTATATATATATATATATATATATATAAAGCCTCCGCATAAAAATAAAAATACTTTAATGGGAGCTTCCGAATTTACTTTAATTTTATCTTTTGCCGAAGATAAAAACAACACTTAAAAATTAAAAGAAAATTTGATGAAAAAGTTTTTGTAAATATGAAAGTTCCTATTTTAGTGTTTTATTCTTCTTCTGTCGTTTAATTTGTAATGTTATTGTGAGATAATATATATATATATATATATAAATGCAATCGCTGAGCCCCTATACTGGATATGGAGACGATCATTAGACACGGGAGAAATACCGGGCATCCTGAAGAGCGCGAACATAGTCCCAATATATAAAGGAGGAGATCGATCCGAGGCCAAAAACTATAGGCCAGTGTCGCTTACATCTCATCTCACTAAAATATTTGAAAGAATAGTTAGACAGAAAATCTATGACTTTTTGGAAACTCAGAAAAAATTCAATGATAACCAACACGGGTTTCGGTCAGGCAGATCATGCCTATCACAACTAATGGAACACTACAACAACATTATTGATTCACTTGAAAGTAATGAAACTATGATGTACTATACACAGACTTTGCTAAAGCGTTCGACAAGTGTGACCACGGAATCATAATACATAAGCTGAAATATATGGGAATAACAGGAAAAGTAGGGAAATGGATATATAATTTCCTTAGTGAGCGGAGGCAAGTCGTTACAGTACAAGGAGTATCTTCATCAGAATCAGAGGTCCTCAGCTTAGGACCACAAGGAACAGTATTAGCTCCACTACTCTTCATAATCATGCTAACTGACATAGATGAGGACGTTACCAGAGACAGCACAGTAACATCCTTTGCGGATGACACAAAGATCAGTAGAAAAATAAGAAACCCAGAAGACATAGGATCTCTACAAACCGACATAAACAAAATCTACAAGTGGACTGAAGACAACAATATGAAGTTTAACACCGAGAAATTTCAGCTATTACGGTACGGAAAAAGAGAAGACCTAAAGTCCAGGGAATATTATACCCCAAATGGACAGGAAATTCAGAGAAATTCCACAGCAAAAGATTTAGGGGTTGTAATGACAGATGATGCGAAATTTGAAACACAAAATAAGATAGCAGTAAACAGAGCAAAGAGAATAACGGGTCAGATATTGAGAACCTTTAAACGAAGGGATAGGAATGTAATGATTCCTCTACTGAAAACCCTGATAATACCCAAATTGGAATACTGCTCGGTCCTAACATCCCCATATAAAAAAGAAGACATTAGACAGCTGGAGGGGATCCAAAGAAGCTTCACAGCCAAGATCAATAGGTGCAAAGAACTAAATTAATGGGAAAGGTTACGAGAACTAGACCTATATTCACTGGAAAGGAGAAGAGAGAGATACACCATTATTTACACTTGGAAAATAATGGAGAAACTAGTCCCTAATCTTACTCTGAATCCCATAACTCCCCAAACAACGGTGGAAAGTAGAAGCGGTAGACTGTGTCGTATTCCCAAATTGAAGGCGAGACAGGGAACATCCTTAACCCTGAAAGAAAATAGTTTTGTAGTGAGAGGACCAAAACTGTTTAATCAGTTGCCCAAAGACCTAAGAAACACGAAGGGAGTTGCAGTGGAAATCTTCAAAAGAAGACTAGACGCCTGGCTCAGAACAATCCCCGATGAGCCGGGCGTACCTGGCTATGTGAGGTGGAGAGTGCAAGAATCCAACTCACTATTTCACCAGGCCAACTCGAGAGGAGGGGCCAAGCTTGACTTTCGCGAAATGAGAAATTATCGCGCGGAACCTTTGTAAGGTCGTAAGGTAAGGTGTATATATATATATAATTATATATATATAGCAGATCGACCAGAAATAGACCAACAAATAGACAGAAAAATTCTTCTTCCATGCCTTCGTCAAACATTCTTGGAAAACACACGTGGGCAAAGAATCAAACAATAGAAGCGTCTGTTTTTCTTCCAAACAAAAGCGAGCCCTTAACAACAAAAGGACGCGCGGGCAAGGCGTCTTAAGATTTGGCGCGAAGTCCTACGTCACAGGATCTACGTATAAAAGTGAGTTTCCACTCACACTCGCTCTCACATACTCGATCTCCACCTTTACGAGCAACACTCGTCCGTCAACCGCCCTCCGGCTTCCCGCCGGAGGAGCGGCCTGCTGTGTCCCTCAAGGCCTTCGATCTATCATCAAGCAAGACCTTCTACAGACCACCTGCAGAAGCAATCCTTCGAAGCCCAACCAGACTCACTTCTTTCGTGCGTACATTTCGTAAGACTACTCTACACGCCGTCACCCCGCATCAGCTTTAGCCGGCTCAAAACCAAGGCTCACTTCAACATTCCCATTCAAGAAACGAAGCATCACTTGCAAACCACAACTGCAACAGGCGTTTCCCTTGGTCTCCTAATAACCCCTCAACCGGTTATCACAAACATCCTCGAGGACCACCGGCAAAGCTCAACGCGTCGAGAAGACATCCTCAAGGTACATCACGTGTCTCGGCGGTGAAGCTACAAACTCCAATCACTTCACCTCTGGTCAGCTTTCACCGCTTCCTGAAAACTGCCGTCAACAAGAATCTAGTAGGCCCGATCATCTTCAGGCCCGCCTACAGTCTACAAGAGATATTCAACACCTCAGGCCTACGTCTGCAAGATCATCTTCAGGCCATCCGGCATCTCAAGAGGCAACAACCCCCAGGCCTACGTCTGCAAGATCACCTTCAGACCATCTAAGGTGTACCAACTTAGCATTATATAATTACCTTTATGTAAATGATCATATTTCTCTCAACTATCATTAGGCCTATCCATAAACGCGCGTCATCACTCCATTATTATTGGGCCGCAACAGTTGTTCTATGTTCATCCATGCAATTATTTAGCCTATTTAATTAGAGTGTCACGTATTCCATTCACTGTACTAAACGCACGTACATTATTTATATCATTTACTAGGCCCATTCAATGTACCATTTTGCATGCCGTTTTCATATCATCAATGAATGTATTACGTGTCAATTTAAGCTATTAACCATTCATCTTATTAGCTAAGTTCCATGTCATCAGCATAACGTAAAGGCTAGCCATAATCACTGTCAATTCTCTGGTGAATCACTGTGACAATTAACGTATTTATTTTTATAATAAACTACAGAACTATAAGGTGTCTTATATAACCTTACATTAATTTTGTTCAGGAGTAATCTGAACTGGTGATCCCGAGGCAATTCGTCGCGCTTGCAAATTTTGCATTTGTGGTTGTACGCAGGGCAATCCTTCTTGCGTATGTGGACTGGGGCTCTTCTGCCGTGTCCTTTTTCACCACAATATGAACAAGGGGCATATTTGTCTTGTAGGGGTATTTGCTTACTTCTCCTGTATGTGCTGCCTGCGGCCTCCACGGCATGGGAGTCCAGCAGTCGTGATGCTGAGCGCTTGCCTGCTTCCTTCGCCTCGACAAACTGAAAGACGTCTTCCAGGGTCATCTCCTGGTTACTGTTGCCGAGGAGTTCCAGTTGTATTTCCGGGTCAGCAATTCCGCGGGTAAGGACGTCGCGAAGGATGGGGTCAGTGTAATTTACGTTGTTGTTGCAGCTTGGGCATTCAACAAGAAATTTGCAGACTCCGGCCTGACCACGAAGACGGGCTCCAAAACTGCGCACAGTTTCGTCGCGGTCTTGTCGCATATTGTGTATGGTAACCCTGGCTACCATGGTGTTCTCCTCTCGGACAGCTAGTTTCTTGATTGCAGCAAGGACTTCATCTTCGGTTTTGTTGTTAGGCTTCCACCTGCGGATCTTGTCAAATCTTTGCGGAGTGAATCGTCGCAGCATTCAAGTAGTTGTACCACTTTGTCCCTACCAGTGATTTTTGTAGCTTCCGCATAATCTGTCCAGCGCGACGTAAAATATGCCCAGTCTTCACTGGTACCTGCAGCCGAAATGGTTGGCCGTCTTACTTTCTCAACCTTTGCAGAGACTGTCGGGCTTGGGACATGGGTCGTGCAGTGGGCTGTTATAAGTGCGGCTACAATGGCTGGGTCCAGGTCTGCTGTGACATAGGTACAACCTGTGATAGGGCATTCTACGGCAGGCATTGTGGATGGCGTTTGTTGAAGTTGCTTAATTAGGTTGGGGTGGTTGACAGTTGCTTGAATTTACCACGTATGTAGACTTATTTTATTATTTATTTAATTAATCAGTCATTTGTACCTAAGACCGTTGTCATAAATGAGAACCAACTCTTTGTAATCATTTATTTATTTATATAAAGTCAAACAATGACAACGGTCTTCTGAAAAAGGAATAAGCATAATAAGTAATCACTTGAATAAAACATAAACATAAACATAATCATTGTCCTCTAAAAATGATGCGTAAATCACCGTGGCCGGATTCCATATATCCCATACAACTAAAAGAATTAAAATAAAGCATTGTTGTGCCACTAACAGATATTTTTAATGCGTCTATTTCTGAGGGGTGCGTACCAGATAATTTCAAGTTAGCAAATGTAACACCTATCTTTAAGAAAGGCGATAAAGGTGCGGCGGGAAATTATAGGCCAATCAGTTTAACGTCTGTTGTAGGAAAGCTACTGGAATCAATAATTAGGGATCGTATAGTCGAACACTTAGAATTGCATAACTTGGTTAGAAATACGCAGCACGGTTTTAGGCGAAACAAATCTTGCTTAACTAATCTTTTAGAATTTTTTTCAAAGCGTGGTTGAAGTTTACGATAGACATCGAGCGGTTGATGTAGTGTATTTAGATTTTCAAAATGCGTTTGACACCGTGCCGCACAAAAGACTCATTGAAAAAACTAAGGCTCATGGAATCAGGGGTGTAGTAATAAATTGGCTAGAAGAGTGGTTGCGAGGTAGGAAAAAGAGGGTGGTCGTTGATGGAGCGGAGTCGTGTTGGGCTAATGTAGCGAGCGGCGTTCCTCAGGGTTCTGTATTGGGCCCCTTGGTTTTTCTTATATATATATTAACGATTTAGATGTTGGCCTAGTCAGTACAGTTTCAAAGTTTGCGGATGACACGAAGCTGGGTGGTAGGGCGATTAATGACGAAGATAAGATAGAGGTAAAATCCAGGAAGATCTGAATAAAATCGTTGATTGCTCAGTCACATGGCAAATGAGATTTAACGTCGCTGAGTGCAAAATTTACATATAGGTTCGTGTAACGGTAATTTTGCATATAGTATGTCAGGGAAGGAGTTAGTAAGCATAGGTCAGAAAAAGATTTAGGAGTTATAGTCACTGGTGATTTAAAAATAGCGAAACAAAGTACGGCAGCGGTCAATAAAACGAACAAAGTGTTAGGTTTTATAGCTCAGAATTTTTAGTACAAACCGCGCGATATTATAGTTCCTCTTTATAAATCATTAGTTAGACCCCATTTGGAGTACGCGGTCCAATTTTGGAAACTGCATATGCGCAAAGATATAGACAAAATCGAAAGAGTTCAAAGACGAGCAACTAAGATGATTCCGTCGCTTAGGTCGAAGTCCTACGAGGATAGGCTTAAAGAGTTAAAATTGACTACACTCGAGACTAGGAGGCTAAGGGGTGATAGTAAATAGGTGGAATAGTTTGCCGGTAAAAGTAATTAGTAGCACGTCTATAAACATGTTTAAAAATCAATTAGACGCATATGTTGATAGATTGGGTATTTACCTTGAAGCGCTTCTGCCTCAAGGGTGCACTGTTCCCACGAAGTCGGCTCAGCGCCTCCTGAGGCGGGGCCACGACGGGGTCGCCACCTAGGGTTGCCAACTCCATGAAGTTTGAAAAAAAGGACAAAAACATCAATTCCAATATACTGTCTACAAGGTTAGGGAAAGAAATAAAATTTTATTTATAATTTATTACAATTTATACTGCATGCTTTTTTATTGCATATTTTCTTAAAGTAAATATTTTTATTGATATACAGATATTGACCCATTGAGTCATGCATTGACAAAATTTATGGTAACAATATTTATTTTTAAATTTATACTTTTCCGCTACACGGAACGTTAACATTTAAGTGAAGAAATGAATTTATAAAATGTTACTCGACTTAATACTTTATAATTATTTCCTTTTAAACAAAAGTTTTGTTATAAAACTGTTGTTTGGAACAAGATTGTTATCAGAAAAGGACAAATGGCGTCCTTTCCGAACTCAAGAAAGGACAAGGACAAAAATCTACAAAAAAGGACGGTTGGCAACCCTATCGCCACCCTTCTTTTCTCTTGCTCCTGCCATACGATTTGGTCCCTATTGAATTTGTGGGGGCTGGTCTGGCAGAGGAATACTCTGGTACTGTGGGTAGGTCGAGTATGTTGGCTAAAAACATGTCAAGTGTTTTTTAAAGGTATCTAACTGGGACTGCACTTACATAAGAAATGTAGCCACTTCGGCCCATCGAGGCGGCTCCACTATGTGAAAACTGCCTGTACATTGGCAATAACCAATTTTTACACAACTAATTAAGTATCAATTTAAAACTAATTAATTATCAATTTAAAACTAAAGATAGAATCTCTGGATCCAGAGGATCAAAGTCATAATAGGCTACTATCCACAAATATGTTACACACTATATCTATTTATAACTGACATGCAAATATATCAGATCCAAAGAATCCAGTCAATTTCATTATGGTACCCATCAAATGGCATCAATACCAGTACCGTGCCAACCAAAAATAAGTCACAGTCCATATCAATTGTGGACCAAGTCACAATTTACATCCATATACATTACAATATATATACTTAGGAGGAAAAGTGTAGGTGTGGCTGTAAAGACTGTACAGTAATGTAGAAATGTGTGTGCACCCATTTTGGGTCTCCCATTTAAAGGTGTTTGTCAGGCAAGTGAAGATCATGAGTTTTTCAATACCTCACAGTACTATGGGGGGCACCACTCGGCAGAAGAATCTCTTTAAATAGGGTCTGTAAGGACAGAGTATCCCCTAACCCAAGATGCTGCCTCCCTATATCCCACAACACCTGTGTTGAGCTGGTGGATCTATCACCCAAATGCACATAATATATATGATATAAACTAGTACCATTCATGCAATAAAAATGGGCTTAAACACCATTACCAGATGTCCCTTGCAGACATCAAACTATCCAACCCTCTTTTGAAAGAATCAAAGTGTATCTGAAGTCACCACTACTTCTGTCAGACTGTTCCAAAACTTAATTACTATGTTTGTAAAACTATGTTTTCTTAAATTTGTTCTACATCTTGGCTTAAATAATTTCATACTATGACCTCTAGTCTGGTTATTGTGATCTTTAATGAAAAGCGACTCAAAATCTATCTTATCCAACCCTTTTATCATTTTATACACCTATCATATCACTGGTAAATGTACAGTATTACACCCGTCTCCCTTTTGAGGTGAAATTTATGTTTTTCCTATGGTTTTTGATATGTTTTGAACGAATCTGACCTTCAAAACCGTCGGAAATAACTCGTTTTTGAGATAACCCCCCTCTCCCCGGCCGGCAATCGAAAATGAGTCATTTCCGACGGTTTTGAAGGTCAGATTCGTTTAAAACATTAAAAACCATAGGAAAAACAAATTTCACCTTCAGAATTGACCTGACCTGACCTAACCTAACCTAAATCACTTAGTCTTGTAGGCAGCCTAGGAATCACTATAAATCACAGAGCCAGGCCTAATGTACTTCTGAATGAGTGGAATGAGTATTCCATTCTGGTACGAAAGTAATTCAAATTCGAAATGGATGGAGCGCAGTGATTGGGTAGACATGTAACGAACACACAAACGAACGTACGAACACACACTAGATACACACCAAAAAAATATTTATATCTTGAAAATGAAGCATTTGCGACAGAAACGCTATAGAAGGAAAGTGTCTTAGAATTTAAAAATCTACTTAATGAACATATAATAATTGCTGGATGTTAGACGGGTGTAATAGTAGAATAATACTAACCTCCTCCTTTTTAATGAGAACATGCTTAGATACGCCAGTCTTTCCTTATATGTCAATTGTCTTAGAGATGGGATCATTCTTGTTGCTTGTTTCTGTACTTTTTCCAGTTTTTCAATATCTTGTATCAAATAGGGACTATTAAATTGAGTGCAGTATTTGAGGAGGGGTCTCACATATGAAATGTATAGTTGCTTTATAATATTGGGTGATTTGTATTCAATGAGATTTAGTCTAGCATTTGCTTTATTTCTGATTACCATACAGTGATTTGAGGGTTTAAGTTCATTAGTCACAGTGACACCCAAGTCTTTCTCTTTATCATCATTTTTAATCCAAATTCCATTCATATTGTATTCAAATTCTGGATTTTTTGGCCCAATATGCATGACCTTGCACTTATCAACATTAAATTTCATCTCGCACTTATCTGCCCTGGCTGTTACTCTGTCTAAGTCTTTTTGTATTGTCATTGCTCCTGCTACTGACTTAACATTATGGCCTAATTTTGTATCATCAGCAAATTTTGAGGTTTTACATGATAGGCCCTTCTCTAGATCATTTATATAGACAACAAAAAGCAGAGGTCCCAGAACAGACCCCTGTGGGACTCCGCTCAATACGGGTCTCCAAGTAGACTTATTTCCATTTAGATGAACTCTCTGTTTTCTATTTCCTAGCCATTCTTTTATCCAATCAGCTATATGACCTCTTATACCATGGGCTCTAACTTTTACCAACAATCTTGCATGAGGAACAGTATCAAATGCCTTTGCAAAATCTAAGTATACTATATCTACTGGCTCTTTATTGTCCAAATGCAATAGGACTCCATCATAAAATTCAATCAAGTTGGTTAGACAGGACCTTCCATTTCGAAAGCCATGCTGGCTATCATTTATAAGGTTGCACTCTTCAAGGAACTCAGTAACTTTACCTCTAATGATACTTTCGAGTAATTTGCAAATAATGGAGGTGAGGCTGATGGGTCTGTAGTACTGAGGCAGAGAGTTAAACAGGCGAGAACCTTGGCTAGAGATACTATTTTATTGAAGGGTTTGAATCCTTCTCAGATTGTTTGGTGGTAGGTGATATTTTTGACACATTCTGCCAGTTCTTGTTAAGGTGGGCACAATTGGTTCAGTATTTTGGGGCAACTAAAAGGCCTTCTAGAATTTTCCAGGTGAAGATTAGGATGTACAGTATCTCTCAAACCTTTTCTCAATGGAATAAAGGTCAAGGTCTCTGAGCCTATCCTAGTAGTTTAATTTGTTTTTACTCACCTGTTGCCTATCAGGTTATTTAATATACTACCAGGACAAGATAGAGAAATAAATGAATTAAGGGTAACAAAACTAGATATCCTAAAAGCAATAGATAAATTAAAAATGGAAAAATCTCCAAGGCCAGATGAAATGCATCCAATAGTCATAAAAGCTGCCAAAAAGAATGTAGCACAGGCACTAGAAATTATGTTTAATAAGTCATTGATATGTACTGAGGATTGGAAGAAAGCAAATGTGGCTCCATCTTGTGCAAATGAATAGAAACTATTTTGGTAATGGTTCAGAAAAAGGGTGCCACCTCAATTTTTGTGTTTTTTCTACCAAAACATGCTAAAACCATTGGTTTCCTGTTGTTTTGGATGAATGTGACCATCGCCATTACAGTATATATTTTTTTATAATTTTCTAACTTCGGTTTTTTGACTATGCGACACATGCAATCAACATATTTTAATGAGAGAAACAACTTTGTCTCTATGGTATTTTTCAAAATTTTGCTTAATTAAGTGGCGCCTGTATTCTGAACCATTACCACTATTTTTTTTCCATTCCAAACTACGGAGTGTTTCTACTCATTTGCACAAGAAATGTGTCAAATTCCAACAAAGCAGAGAAAACTATACCAGGAAAATGTAATTCTGATAAAAAACTAGCTAACCTAACTAAATTAACGGATCAAATGTAGAATTTGGACCCCAGCCTTTTTTAGTTATCTTTATAAGGCTAACTAACAAAAATATCATGACCTAACCTAACCAATCGTTAGGTTAACTGTACGCCCTTGACGATTGGTTAGGTTAGGTCATGATATTTTCGTTAGTTAGCCTTATAAAGCTAACTAAAGAAGGCTAGGGTCCGAATTCTACATTTGATCCAAATTAACTAACCTAACCAACTTAACCTAACATTTCGGGCATTGCACGCAAGCGGGCAGAACTCCATGGCATTTAAAACAATCCACCGCTGCTTTGTTATTTTCAAAATATTCAGAAATGGCGCGGTAATACTCAATCTCGCAACTGTCACATTCAAAACCTTCACTAGCTTCAGCCATTGTCCTCAAACTGCGTGAAGCAAAGGAAATTCCTATGGCGCATGTCGCAAAAAGTGTCTAATTGGCCAAATCTACACAAAAAGTGGGTGCTCTTCCAATACGTGCTCTACCGTAAAATTTACATTCCAATATGTGCTAACTAACAAAAATATCATGACAACCTAACCAATCGTCAAGGGCGTACAATTGACCTAACGATTGGTTAGGTTAGGTCGTGATATTTTCGTTAGTTAGCACATATTGGAATGTACATTTTACAGTAGAGCACGTATTGGAAGAGCACCCAAAAAGTGTCTAATTGGCTAAATCTATACAAAAAGTGTCTAATTGGCCCAATCCAGCCATGTGACAATCTGAAAACAAGTGATACGTCCATGAAACGCATTACCATACATATAAACACACACAGCGCTAACATACATACATTAGGGTGCCACACTCTATAGGGGCAGTTTTTAGAATTTGGAAATTTCAAATGGCCCTTAGTCATATTGTTTGGTTGGATGAGAAAACCCTAAATATGAAGTTTGAGCCCGATCGAAGTACATTTAGAGGTTCCGCATCGACTGTTTCTGTTGTACCGTGTGTTTGAAATAATGGATTTATCTGGGAAACCTGTAACCATGGCACTATTACATATATACAGGGTTGAAAAAAACCATGGTTTTAAAAAACAAAACAAAAACCAATGGTTTAAAAAAAAAAAAAAAAAACTCTGATAACTCAATTAGGTACTGGTACTCAGAAATTAGAATTGCTGACTGTCTCATTTTTTAATTGGAAGATGTTAGATGTAAGAAGTGCTAACTTCACAAAAATGAAAATAAACCTAATAACAACATTTATATTTGTAGCTACATGCATTTATAATGTAATTGATACAGGTAACTTCAATCCTTTTATGTGCAATGCCACTATTAAATAGGCCTGCTAGTGCAAGGTAGCTATATTATATACTACCGTACATACTAGGCTACCCTGAACTGATGGTTTTTAGGTCTTATCACTATAAATATAAGTTTTAGAGCTATTAGTTTATGAATTAAATAATTTGTGTTGTAAAAATTGAAATTATAAAAAACAAAAAACCCCAGAAAAACATGTTTTTTTTAAATGGTTTAAACCATGGTTTAAACCATGGTTTAAACCATTTGGGTTAAACCAGCCAACCCTGCCTATATATTGCTATAATTTATGCATTTCATAAATTTAAATATTTATAATTAATATTTGCTTCTCATTGTATATATTTTCACTACTTTTCAGCATTGAGATCTGGCAACAGCGCAACGCCGGGTTAGTGTGGTGAGCCTCACAGTCTTCAGTCAATCAGTCTCCTTCACGCATTCAATATGTGATCATCTCATGATGGCTACCGCAAGCTCACTGAGATCCAAGACCGAGATATGGCTAATCGGACACGCCAACCCAAGCCCCCTAACAGGAAACAGGTTACCTTCAAATGGTGAAGTGCTTCGCCGGTTTATACAGTTTCATAAGGTGCAAAAACAACTTCTAGCTGAGGCAGCGCGTAATGTGATCGTTGAGGTGTATACTTTCTGGGCTATGGCCAGAATCCCGACCATGACCTCCAAAAACGCTGCGCGAAAACTGCTTAGACTTTACAACAATTGGCAGGCACTGCGGCGCAGCCGGAAGTGGTCCGACGCCACAGGTGAGGCAGCCAGGGCGGCCTTCACCGAGGGACTCAATGACATTTTTGACGTGGCTCTCGACAACGCCCTCTCCGTCATCACCATCCAGGAGGATCGCGACTTCCTTCTTGCTCAACGCGAAAAGGGTCGCCGTGGTGTCATGTCCGGGGTGGACAAAATCCTCACTGGAATTGAGCAACGTGCATCCGCGCGTGAAGCTGCCAAAGAAAGGCAGCGCCAAAAGCAATCAGAGCAATCACTGGCAACAGCAACCCTTACATCATCAAACTCGTCGTCGTTGCCTAATTGCTCGACAGAAGAGGAAACCAATCCACCTACAAAGCGCCGTCACAAAAAGAACATTATGACTCAAGACCTAGCATCAGCACTGGACTGGACTAAAACAAGCAACCGTGGAGCCATTCAACTCATGAAAGCAGCTGCTTCCAGTCTGGATATTCAAGACACAGATGAACTGGCTCTCAGTCACGAGTAGTGATGCAACTCCAAAAAAACGATATTGTTTTTTTCATAAAAAACACGTTTTTTATAATAAAAAACAGCACTCGAAAAAAACAAGGTCATTTCTTATTTTTTTCAATAAATATCAGTAAATCCCAGTTTTACCAATTCCTTTACTGTTTAATTTATATATTATCATTGTATTACAGGTCTTACATGTTAAAGTTCAGTTTAGAAGTTATATTGTAAACAAGTAAACAATAAAATGCCAAGAAATAAAACTCCTGTCGTGTCCTTATTCAAGGATGTTGAGAGCAAGTTAAAGATAGGCAGAGTGAAGTGCAAATTTTATTCTGCTGAGGTTGCCAAAAATGGAACAAGAATGGCAAAACATATCATCGATTGCCAAAAATGTGATGAACAGATTAAAGTTAAATATTTAGGCAAGAAAGATTCAAAACTTGCAAAAGAACAAAGCATAGTGGCGAGACCTGCAAGTGATGAAATATCTATTGAGTCTTTCTTTCAAAGTGCAAATGTGGCTCCAATAACAAAGCCATCAAAAAACAAAATGAATCCTTATTTGGATAGGATGTCTGGCCAAGAAATCGTAAGTACCTAATTGCCATTATTTAAAATAACTATTTAATCCATAACTATCACCAATAATAACAGAAAAATCACATCAACAACAGTTAGCGTTTAATGGCAACATGTTTATTTTTCAGAAAGAAGCTCAAAAGCAGGTAGCCAAAGCGATTTATGCTGCTGGCTGCCCACTGAGTATGGTAGAATACAAGCAGTGGATCAAAGCCTTTGCTATCATAAGACATGCTTTTAGGTTACCGAGCCGAGACATGATCTCCAACACACTTCTTGAAGTGTTTTTTGAAACCTGAACAACAGTCAAGGAGATGGTTGCATCTGCTTCAACTTTAAGTGTTGCAATTTTAGTTGATGGGTGGAGCAACATCAGGTGATGATCAAGAATTTTTTTTGTTTTGTATAACTAATTTAAAAAACATTTCTTTAAAAATATTTCTTGAATACTTTTTATTATTATTAAATGTTATTAAATAATATATTTATTATTTTAATATATATTTCATTATTCCCACTTGACTTTACAGGAATGAAGGAATAATAAACTTCATAGTGACTGTTCCTGAGCCAGTATTTTGGACAAGTATTGCTACAGGTATTTCTCTCTCTTTTTTGAACTAATTTTATAAGCTGATCTGATAATTTTTTACTCTGCTGCTGATAGACTTTGCTATGTTCTATAATTAGTGAAGCATATCTGAAAATTAATCTATTTTTTCTTAATCAGGAGTTGAAAGCCACTCAGGAGAATACATGGCGAATACCATAAAGAATGTGGTGAATGAAGTTGGACCTATGAAAGTGGCAGGCATATGCACTGATAATGCAACTAATATGAAGAAGGCCTGGGAATTGCTAAAAGAAGAATTTCCTCATATAAGCATATATGGTTGCTTAGCTCACACTCTGCATTTAGTATTTACTGATGTTAGTAAAATCAAAACAGTAGAATGTATCCAGAGAGACTGCACCAATGTTGTAAAAACTATAAAGAAGTCTCAAAAGCTTACTGCACTGCTGAAGCAGCTTCAACAACAGCCTTCTAAATCACTGAAACTGCCAGTTAAGACAGGTACTAATTAAAAATGTGAAATTTTTAAATGACATCCTTTGCAACATAAAAATGTGTATCTTACAATAACACTAAATTAACAATATGTATATACAATATATATACTTCAATTGTGCACAAGTTAACATGTTTCTTGCACAAATAAATATGCAATATTTTAAATGAATCTAATAGATATTTTTATATTTATTATTTACAGATGGGGCTCAGTCATCCACTGTGTGGAGAGCATCTGTAACAATAAACAAGCTCTCCAAGCCCTAGCCATAAGTGAAGAAGCTAAGAAAACAGCATTGGATCAGTCTGTCAGGAAACTACTGCTCTCAGAAGTGTTCTGGGATAGAACTGAAGGTTTGCTCAAACTACTGAAACCAGTAGCAGATTCTATCATCTGTTGAAGGAGACAACCAGCACCTTTCAACTGTAGCAAAGGTATTCAAGGAGCTTGAGAACTCAGTTGAGAAATATGTTGCAGAAAGTCCAATCCTTAAAAGTGAAGAAGCCGCTCTGCTAAGTATAATCAAGAAAAGAAGAGAATTCATAGTGAAAGACATTCACTTAGCAGCAAATCTCCTGGATCCCCGCTACCAAGGATGCCACATATCGGAGGAAGAAGCAGTAAGTTTTACATCACTATTCAGGAAATAGTCTGATAAATTATAAGCAATATTTTGTTCTACATAGTGATTGA
Organism: Bathynomus jamesi; assembly: GCA_023014485.1. Lineage (NCBI taxonomy): Eukaryota > Metazoa > Arthropoda > Malacostraca > Isopoda > Cirolanidae > Bathynomus > Bathynomus jamesi. Next base: position 669,351 of record JAJOZX010001834.1, on the reverse strand, counting down.
ATGGATCACAATTTCACAAATCAGTTTTAAAAATTTTATGTTTTGCAGAAAAATATTACTAGGGTTACTCAAAAGGATAAGATTCTGATTAGTTAGAGTATTTATAAGTTCTAAAACACAGATATGGCTGAAATATTTCTAGATATTGTAATTTTTGGAAAGAGCATGAGTTTCATTCTACATACTAGCTATGCATGTTTACACACTGAAGTATTATTTACTTTAAACATTATTTTGCAGGTGGATGCTCTACAGGTTATCCATGAAATAGCTGAAGGTCAAGAATTATTAGATGCTGCAGTTGTAATTGGAGAAGTTGCCAACTACCGTTCAAAGGAAAACTATTTAGCAAACAATTCCTTTGGACATCTGCATGAAAGTAAGCCAGAAGCTGGTGGAATGGACTTTGCTGCTCAACTCATCTGTCAAAATAGCGCTAACATTCTGAGTCTACACCTACAAGTGCCTCTGTGGAACGTTCATTTAGTAGACATGGGTGGATACACTCAGCAAAAAGAAACAGGCTAACAACAGACGAGCTGCAAAACTAGTCTATATATCGCATAATATCCAGCTCATTGAGCGAACAGAAAGACCATCATTCACCAAACAAACTAAGCCCATTATGGATCATATTCAAAAGCTACAGTCTTTACAAAGCCCACTCCAATATTACCTTGGCAGGTGATGCAGGTCCATCCTCTGGAAAGGGGCCTGTTACTATGCTGAGCCCAAATATTGAGGCTTCTGATTCCGAATCAAGCAGAATCATTGATGGAAGTTACCCATCATGATTCTCAGATTTTGAGAAAAGTGACTGGAAGAAGAAGAATAACTGTTCATATGAATATATCAGAAATATGTATTCACATTTGAAAATCTGTAATCACTGCTCTCATTATGTTTCAGTTTGTCATATTTGGTTTCATTTAAAATGGATAAATACATGCAAATGTACTGCAGTTTTTTTCTTTTACAATACCTTTTAAAATTAATGTTTAGCTTTTCTTATGTATTATATTAACAACTTGAATTAATAATAAACTCTGCGATTAAAAAAAACACTCATTTAATAATATACAAGTATTTTGGGAAAAAACCCATAAAAAAACAAAAAAAAACACGAAAAGAACGTTTTTTTCCCATGAAAAAAACAATATTTGAAAAAAACACGTTTTTTTGCATCACTAGTCACGAGACGATTCGGCGTTGGTGATTGCGTCATCAAGGGGAAATCGCCAAAGAAGTGAAGATGATGTTCGATCCCAGTGTCCCGCTCATCGTTCACTGGGACGGGAAGATGGTCTCCGACTTCAGCGGCAAGAAGGTCGATAGCCTCGCCATAGTTGTGTCCGGCGACGGCGTCGACAAACTTCTCTCCCTGCCAAAGCTGCCTGCTGGAACTGGTCGTGCCCAAGCAGATGCTGTGCTGAACTCGTTGGATGACGGGAATCGCTGATCATGTCGTCGGGCTCTCCTTTGACACGACAGCTGCCAACACGGGTGTCGTTTCGGGCGCTTGCGTCTTCATCGAGCAGGGCCTTCACTGCCAGCTGCTGAACCTGGCCTGTCGGCACCACATGCTAGAATTGGTGGCAGAGAAAGCCTTCATCGAGTGCATGGGCCCCTCCTCTGGTCCTGACATTAAACTGTTCTCGCGACTGAAGGAGCGCTGGCAATCCGTCTGCACCGACCAATTCAGCGCCATCTCCAAGGAAGACCTTACTAAGCCGCTGCTCAAGGTGTGAGATGATCTGATCGCGCGTTTCAAGGGTCACATTGTGGAGGGTGAACCCTTTCCCCTTTTAGTTCTCAGCCCTTTCCCCCTGGCCTTGATTATTATTATTTATATATTAAATTTCTTTGATTTTTGAATGAAATATTTGTTATAGAAAGGATTTTAATGGTTCTCTCTCTCTTTCCAGCAAACAAATAATGAATAAATGATAACTGTTATAGAAATTAGAAAGATAGTAGTAAACTATTAAGCATTAAGATAATAAATAATAAACATTAAGTACTAAATTTAATATTAGCAAACAAATAAATAAAGAAATAATGTTATAAGATATGTTAATGTTAATATTTTAATGAATGAAAAGACTAAACAATAAGTTATATAAAGAAATGTTAAACTTGTAAACAAGGAATGAGGAATAAAACAGTTTTATTAAATTAGTATGGGAAAAAGAGTGAGAGTTGGACAGTCGCTTGTTAAACCCTGTTAGTAAATGAATAATAAAGTACAAATTGTTAATATTTTAACAACAAACAAATAATGAAAAGAAGAATAAACAAATTTAGTAAAAGAGACGCTTCTGAGGTTTAAAAGTGTCGGCGTGTGTGTCAAAACTCGAGTTTTGAGAAGTGGAGGGAACCAATTGGCGCATGTGTGGAAATATAAATAATAAAAAATATAGTTTAAGAGGGTAATTTGACAAGAGAAAATAAAGAACATAACAGAGGAAACTAAAGTCAGGCTGGATTTGTCTGAGGCTGAAGACCGTTATTGGACCAAGGGAACTTTAAGTTCTGTTAGGAAGGGGATGCCGGAGATAGTGAACCACTAACAGAAGGAAGCTATTCTGGCAAGTAAGAAACTGTTGGTGGCAGGAGCCAGCAGTCGTGGAATCGGAGGTCTGGGCAGCGAGCCTGGATCCAACAACCCTTCAAGGTAAGCAGCCTGGTTTCGTGGAGTTCTTAAACAAAAGAAAAATTCTTATTCGTGGTGCGGCCGTTAGGTTACTCCGAATCCCACCACATAAAATAAGTGGCGCCCGAACAGGGACTTCCACTCAGAAAAGTGGGTTGTTTCCTGGTTGGGTTGTATAGAAGAAGAGTGAAAGAGTAGTTGTAGGTTGGGTGTAGTAGTAATAGAGTAGAAGTGAAGTAGGGTAGCATCTTTAGAGATGCCTACCAAGGAGGAGTTAGAAAGGAGGTTGAGGGAGATAGAGGAGGCATTAGAGGTAGAAAAGGCTAGGAACCATCAGTTAGAGTTACAGAAGGCAGAATTAGAGAATGTTTTGGGGAAATTGCAGAGTAGATTAGAGGAACAGAGTAAAGAATTAGTAGTTTGTCGTCAAGAGATGGAAGAAAGAATGATTGAGAGTAAGAAAGAGATGGATGATGGGTTAAAGGCAATGGTTAAGAGAATGAGTGAGTTGGAGGGCAAGCTTGATGGGAAAGTGAAAAAGGAAGGGAAGGGGGTTTTGAAGGGGAAAATAGTAAGGGTGTTGGTAGTAAGAAAGGGGCACATCTAAAGGATGTAGCAGTAGGGGGCCTGGAAGGAGAAGGGAGTGAAAGCGTGAGTGAGGGGAAAGAAGAAAGACCTTACAAGGTGATGGTGCATTCCACCCCTAAGGAGGGTAAGAAGAAGCTTGAGGGTGAGGATCAGAGGGAGAAGGTAAGAGGAGGAAGGGCAGGCTAAGAGGGGCAAGGCGGGAATGAAGGGGGCTCGGAGGGCATCTGGTAAGAGGGCTTCTCGGAAGGTTCAACGCTGCGTTAGTGCAGATGACTCCCTCTATTCCAGCATTGAGGACAGTATGTATGAGAGTGAGACTGAAACTGAGAGTGATACGAGTGAGGGTGTAAGAGTGCATAAGGGAATCTTAATTAGGGAGATTCCGAAGGTTGCAAAATTTAATGTTTATAGTGGGAGAGATGTACAAGAGTTTTTGAAAGAGTATGAACGTTATTGTAAGAGCAAGTATCCAGACGCTCCTGAGTATTGGGTGAAAGAGATGGGTGACTGTTTGGAAGGTAGGTTGCTAGAGTTTTACAATGTTGTTGTAAATTCAGGAGTGCCTGTGAAGTATGAGGTGTTAAGGGAGAGATTGGTGGAGCAAGTGTTAAGAATAAGAGGGGGTGTGAAATATCGAAAGAAGGATGATTTTGAGAGAGCAAGGATGCAGAAGGGGGAGAGTATTGATTTGTATGCATATAGACTTGAAACTTTGGCGAGAAAGAAATTTGGAGATGATGGGATAGATGAGAATAAAAGGTTGGTAAGAAAGTTGATTGAGACAGTACCTGAGAGTGTGAGAGAGTTTTTGAATGTTAAGAGGAAAGAGTGTGTAAGAGTGAGAGGGACACGTTTGAAGTGGCATGAAATCTTGGAATTGTTAGAGGACCGAGTGTATGAGAGTGTGATTGGGCGTAATAGGGAAGCAGATGTGCGAATGGGGACAGCGATGAGGGAGGAACAAGTACCTGTGTTTCCTAGTTATGCGGACGCATTAAGAAATACTAGGCCAGGTCACCCTCCAGTTAGCCAAGCATCCATGGCCCAAAACCCAATGGAAATGCTGGCTAACTTTGTGAACGAATTCACAAGGGTGTATGGAGGGTCGGCCATGCAACAACCAGGGCCTCCTCCCACATCGGGTCCCAGAATGAATGGTCCGATGCTGGGGCAAACGTATAGAAGGCAAGGGCTTCAAGGCCAGTCACAATGAATGAGCAAAGAGGGCCAGTGAATGGAGGGAATATGGGGAATGTGAGAGGGTGTGCATATTGCGGTAGAGGGGGACATAGTATAGAGACCTGTAGAAGAAGAGTGGGTGCGTGTTTTGCATGTGGGCAGATGGGACACATGGCGTATGAATGCAGAACACCTGGGTATGAATGTAGGGCATGTGGGAACTTTGGGCATATTGCCCGGTTCTGTCAAGCCCAACAGCAGGGTGCTCCGGCACCGGCGGGAGGGAGTCCTGTCTCTCATGCAGGAAATCGGCCAGTGTCAGCCATGCCAGCTCCTCAACCTCAGAGGCAGGGCCCTCAAGGGGGTGCTGTCACTGGAAATGGCGAGGCTGGTCCCAGTACGGGAAACGCATAGGGCAGGGGCCTCTCATTGGGGTTGGGGTCCCTGCTTCTCTGAATGATGAATGTGTATTTGAGGCATTAGCAGGATGGTGTCAAGTGAATAAGGAAGTGAGAGCGAGTGAGAAAAAGGCAGAGTGTATGGTTATTCCTGTTGAATGGGGAGGGAGTGTATGGAGGGCATTAGTGGATACAGGATGTTCACCTAATTTAATAAGTAAGCAAGGAATTGGATGTTTGTGTAAAGAGAATGAATTAGGAAGAGTGAATTGGGGAGTAACTGGGGAAATTAAAGGGGTTGGGAACATCCCAGTACGAGTGTTGGGAGAGGTGCAGATTAAAGTGAAAGTGATGGGGTGTGAAATGGAAGAATGTGTGCTTTATGTGGTTGATAAGGAGAGTGAAAAGTATGACATGATTCTGGGGTATGAGTTTTTGAAAAAGAATCGATTGGTGATCCATCCTGCTAGACGTATGATTGAGTGGAAAAATGAGTTGGGTAAGTGTGAATTCTATGTGGGGAGAAGTGAATCGGATTGGATGAGGGTAATAAAAGGGTATGAGGTGAGAGCATCTGAGAGTGTAAATCTGGAAAAGGGAACCCCAGCATTGGTGCATGTTGAGTGGCCAGTGAGTGATAATAGAAGAAAAAGGCAGGGAAGCATGATTTTTGTGAATGGTATGGATGCATCCTATAAAGTGAAAAGAGTTGGGCATGTGTATGATGGTATAATTGATGAGAGTAACCCATGGATTTGTGTGCAAGCTAGGGAAGATGGGGGTGCATGGCGAAAGAGAATAAATGAGGGGGATGTGATAGGGAGAGCATATACAGTGATTGAGGAAGTATGTGAGGAGGGAGAAAATGGAATACAAACGGATGAACGAGGGCAAGAATGTGGGGAGGAATGGACGACTGAACAAATCAGAAAGGAGGTGATTGTTGGCGAACAGTTGAGTGAGAGTGAGCGAATGCAGGTGTGGCAGTTGGCAGGGGAGAAAAGGAGCGTATTGGCCCGAGGAGATGATGACCTCCGTTTAACAAAACTACCTCCCTTCAGGATCCAGTTAACGGATGAGACTCCGATCTACCAAAGGCCAAGACGGTTCTCCCCACCAGTAATGAATGAGATAGAAGAGCAGTGTGAGGAATTAGAGAGAATGGGAGTGATTGAACAGAGCACAAGTCCGTGGAATAGTAGAATAGTGCCTGTGCGGAAACCTGATGGAAGGATTCGCTTGTGTGTGGACTATCGAATGGTGAACGAAAGGACAGTGAAAGACAGGTTTCCGATGTGCTTGATAAATGAAAGTGTATACTCTTTGCATGGAAAGAGGGTGTTTAGTAAATTGGACCTATTGAGGGGATATTACCAGATGCCGGTTGAGCCAGAGTCTCGTCCCATAACTGCTTTCTCCACAGCCAGGAATCATTATATGTTCCGTGCTCTCTCGTTTGGACTTACAGCTGCACCTGCTGCATTTCAGAGAGCAATGAATCGTGTTCTTGGTAAGTTTGCAAGGGAAAATGTCATATGTTTTATAGATGACATTTTGATTATGACAGAACATTTGAGGAGCACCTGAAGATAATGAGAGAGGTACTGCAAGTGTTGGATGAAGTCGGACTACGAGTGAAACCAAGTAAGTGTGAGTGGTTCAGGGAAAGTGTGGCATTTCTGGGGCACAAGGTGAGTTCGAGTGGTATACGAAAGAGTGGGGAGTATATGGAAAAAGTCAGGGAGTTCCCGAAACCTCGGACAGTTCGTGAACTTAAATCTTTTCTGGGACTTGTAGAGTTTCAGAGGAAATTTATAGCGGGCTGCTCTGGGATTTCGAAACCCCTGACCGAAGTGACTGGAATGAAAGGTAGTACTCAGTTGGTGTGGACGGAGAAGATGAATGAAGCATTTGAGCAATTGAGAGTGGAAGCAGCGAAAGATGTGGAGTTGGCTTATCCGGACCTGAGTGAAGGAGCGAGTTTGCTAGAATTGTATACAGATGCGAGTGGATTTTGTATGGGTGGGTGCTTGTGCCAGTTGCAGGGAGAGGAAGGACAGGAAGGAAGGAGAGTAATTGGGTATGTATCTAAAGCATTCAGTAAGGCAGAGCGAAAGTACAGTACAATTGAGAGAGAACTTGCGGCAATGAGGTTTTGTGTGAAAGCTTTCAAGTCATTTTTGTATGGAATGAAATTTATTTTAAAGACTGATCATCAGCCCTTGGTATATATGGAGAGAATGAAAGTTGTGGATGGAAGAATTGCTAGAACTTTGCTTGAGTTGAGTGAGTTTGATTATAAGATTGAGTATGTGCCAGGGGAGAGGAATTGTATGGCTGACCTGATGTCAAGAATGCCTGGGGTGAATGAAAGGTGTGAGAAAGAGGTGGTCGACCCTGAGTATTTGCCAGTGGGAATAGTAAAGTTGCATGAAAGTAGGGGGGGTGGCGACAGTTTGTTTGAAAGTGTATGGTATGGGTTGAAAGATTTGAAATTGGATGGGTTAAAAATGAGAATACCAGGGAGTGTGAATGAATTGCGGACCTTGGTTATGAATGAAGCGATTAAGAAACCAGAAAGGATGGGTGTTTGTAAGGTCCGCAATTATGTACGTGAGCTGAAAGCCATGGGGAGCCCGGGTATTTTTCCTTTTCAAGAGGTCCTCATGGTGGTCAGCTCATTGTTTAGTGTTGAAGTGTATGTGCATTATGGTAATGATTGTCCGATTGTGTATAAAGATGAAAGGATCGAGGAGAAAGGAGCCCTGATTTTGCATTTGCAGTGTATTAGTGGTGTACATTACAATTGGGTGAGTGAAAGGAAGAGGTATAAAAGCATAGTGCCAGGTGAAAATTTGGAAAGGGTTTTGGATGAAGTTAGAGCTGCACAGAGAGAGTCAGAGGGAGAAGGTTGTATGGAAGTAGGTATGTTAGAGGGGCCATGGATGATACGTGACTGTGTGGATGAGGTAGAGCTCAGCCCTTCTGTGGTTCCTGTAAGGGTTCCAGAAGGTCCTATTGAGCTCTACAGGGGTCTTGTGGATACAGGTGCCCAAATCAGTCTGGTGAATGAGCGAGTGTTGTGTGATTTAGATGAAGAGAATGTGCCTGTATCCCGAGAAAGAGTGGGTGTGAGAATACGTGGTATCGGAGGGGGAACAGTCGCGTCACATGAAGCTGTGCAGTTGAGGGTGGGATTAGGTGCATGTAAAGAGGTATGGGAGCACAAGTTCATAGTCTTGAAAGGGGAATCAATGCCCTGGGATTTTCTACTGGGATTGATTTCCTTGAGAATATGAACTTGAGTGTGGATGTTGGTCAGGGCTCAGTAATGAGAGAAGGAGAGCATGTGGTCAGTATGGGAATGTTTCCGAGCACAGGTATAGATGCTGTGTTAGTGGGAGCAATTGAGTTAGAGGTGGAAGACCAGTGTGAAGTGTTGAGAGATGAAGATATTTTAGATATGCAAGAGGGAGATGAGGTGATATGCAAGTTGAGAGAATATGTGTATAATGGTACAGATGTGAGAGAGTGGTCAAAAGAGGTGGAAGAGTATAAAAGGTATGCGAAAAAGTTGGCTGTATGGATGGGAGTGCTATATTATATGAGGTAAATAAGGTGGGTGAGACAGAGAGTGTGCCAGTGATGACATTTGAGGGTATGGTAGGATTGGTGATTATTACACATAGGATGTATGGGCATGTGGGAAAAAACAAGTTATGGGAATTGATGAAAGGAATGGTTTTCCACCCTAAGCTGGGACTGGTTGTTGCAGAAGTGGCAACTACTTGTGAGAGTTGCCAAAAGCGAAAATACCAGTCCCAGCATAGCTGCCCCCCAGTGCGAAAGATTGAAGTGAAAGAACCGTGGGAGCTTGTGGTGGTTGATATTGTGAGTATGCCGAGAACGAGTAGAGGGAAAGTTGGAATATTAGTAGGGGTCGATCACAAGAGTAAGTTTGTGTATGTTGCTGCGTTAGAGAATAAAACAAGTGAGCATGTTGCGAGAGTGATGAGAGAGAGTATGTTACCAATGATGCTTGGAAGGCCGCGTAAGTGTTTAACAGATAATGGGCTGAGTTTAGGGGTGCTAGTTTTGAGAGAATGTTGAGTGAGAATGGGATAGAGCATGTTAGAATAACTCCGTATATGTCTGCTTCGAATGGTTTGGCTGAGAGAACGGTGAAAACGATAAGTGAAATGCTGCGTGTATGTATTGGGGAAGGGGCTGAGTGGGATGCTGAGTTGGCAAGAGTTGCCTGGTGCTACAATTCGACATACCACTCAGCCATTCAAACTTCCCCAAGAAGGTATGTGTCTACATTTGGAAGGTTTGTGCAAAAGGATATACGATTAAATGAGAATACATGTGATAGATGGAGAGAGGCTGGTGTGCATTTTCGGTCATTTGGTGTTGGTGAGCTTGTTTTGAAAGAGGTGCATGAGGCTGGAAGAAGGAATGAGTATAAGTTGGCGCAAAAGTTTGAGGGTCCATTTGTGGTGAAAAAGGTATGGGAGAATGGGGTAACATATGTGATTGAGAGGGAGCAAGAGAATGGACAGTGTGAAGAAGTAAGAGCACATCATCGGCAGTTGCGCAAATGGCAAATACCTCCGGAGTACATCGTATGTCACCCAATGTATGATATGTGTGAGAGGATGGAACAAAAGAAAGCGCTAGAAACCAAGAACATGATGGGAATCCAGGATGAATGGATGGATGCAGATCTGGAGTTCTTGATTGTGTCAAAGCGGGCAAAAAGGAAGAAAAAGGTGAGAAGAAAGGGAATGAAAGGTGAGAAAGCCAGGCAGATAGGTGAAGTATATGAGCTGAAGGATTCCCAGTTGGACTCTGGAACAGCCGCGGGTGAGGCAGAGTTAGAATGGGATGTTCGGGACTTTGGTGGTTCATGGTGCCAGCCTGGTCCATCCGGGGAATTCTCGTTTGAGGGTTTTGGGGTCTCAGACCTTGAGGGCCTTTCTTTTCTGGGATTTTCCGAGGGTGGAGGAGAAGGGGAGAAGAAGGGAAATCTTCTTCACTCAGAAGTGGAAAGATTGTGTCAGGGAGGGGGCATTAAGAGTGTGGGATTTACAATTCTTGAGAGTGAAAGGGAAAATGTATGTGAGAGAGAAAGGAGTGTAACTGAGCAAAGTATTGTGACCTTAATGGAAAGTGTGAGGGATGAATGGGGAGTAGATAGAGGTGAAGGAAGTATAAATGAAAGAATGAGGGAGAGAATGAATGTGATTGATTTTTGTGAGGAAGTGAGAATGTTATTGCTTGAGATAGAAGAAAATGTGTTGAATAAAAGCTTAGATGTAGAATTAACAAGTAGTATTAGAGAAGATATTAAAAGTAGATGGGTTAGAATGATAGAGAAAGTGCAACAGTGTTTAGGGAATGGTGATGGTAATGTAGTATAAAGTATTGGTGTAGTGTTCTGTAGGGAAAAAAAAAAAAAAAAAAAAATAGTAGTATTGTATGATGTGTGAAAGAGTGAGTGGTTGGAAATTCAACCAGGTGGCAGCCTACATTTTGAGGCCAGAAGCTGGGCTGTGCTTGGAGGAGGAAGGTGCCTGGGTGAGTTCCCAGACCTGCTGATCCCTGCCTCTGGTGATTTGCCACTTTGCAGGTTTCAACCTCATTCCTGGTATTGTAAATAACTATTGTAAATAAAGATTAAAAAAAAATGAAATTATAGGTATATTTTTTAGTATAACGTAAATTATTAAAGAGAAAGTAATTGTTAGCCAGCTGTTAGTCCTAAATATTGAATGTTTGAATGTTTACTGTATTTGTTAAATATAAAGATTATTAAATAACTGAATTATAATTTAAATAAATAAATGAATGATTTATAAAGTAAATTTGTAAATATGTTATTCTTATGATAGCCATGTATGTAATTAATGATTTAAAAGATTTAAAATTGAAAACAATTATTTTTTGAAAAAAAAAAGAAAAAAAAAAAAAAAATTATTTAAAAAAAAAAAAAAATTAAAAAAAAAATTATATATATATATATTTGAAAATGGGAAAAATTATTTTTCGAATAAAAAGAGGGTATCTATATAAATAATTTGTTAATAAATATTTTGGTATAAAAATTGTAAGGAAAGGAAGAGAGAACCATATTAGGGTAATATAGTAGGTGTGTAGGCTATATGGCAAGACAGGTGGAAAGGAGCTTGGGGGGGGGGGAAGATGTGGAGGGTGAACCCTTTCCCCTTTTAGTTCTCAGCCCTTTCCCCTGGCCTTGATTATTATTATTTATATATTAAATTTCTTTGATTTTTGAATGAAATATTTGTTATAGAAAGGATTTTAATGGTTCTCTCTCTCTTTCCAGCAAACAAATAATGAATAGGAATGATAACTGTTATAGGAAATTAGAAAGATGGTAGTAAACTATTAAGCATTAAGATAATAAATAATAAACATTAAGTAACACTAACTTTAATATTAGCAAACAAATAAATAAAGAAATAATGTTATAAGATATGTTAATGTTAATATTTTAATGAATGAAAAGACTAAACAATAAGTTATATAAAGAAATGTTAAACTTGTAAACAAGGAATGAGGAATAAAACAGTTTTATTAAATTAGTATGGGAAAAAGAGTGAGAGTTGGACAGTTGCTTGTTAAACCCTGTTAGTAAATGAATAATAAAGTACAAAATTGTTAATATTTTAATGAACAAACAAATAATGAAAAGAAGAATAAACAAATTTAGTAAAAGAGACGCTTCTGAGGTTTAAAAGTGTCGGCGTGTGTGTCAAAACTCGAGTTTTGAGAAGTGGAGGGAACCAATTGGCGCATGTGTGGAAATATAAATAATAAAAAATATAGTTTAAGAGGGTAATTTGACAAGAGAAAATAAAGAACATAACAGAGGAAACTAAAGTCAGGCTGGATTTGTCTGAGGCTGAAGACCGTTATTGGACCAAGGGAACTTTAAGTTCTGTTAGGAAGGGGATGCTGGAGATAGTGAACCACTAACAGAAGGAAGCTATTCTGGCAAGTAAGAAACTGTTGGTGGCGGGAGCCAGCAGTCGTGGAGTCGGAGGTCTGGGCAGCGAGCCTGGATCCAACAACCCTTCAAGGTAAGCAGCCTGGTTTCGTGGAGTTCTTAAACAAAAGAAAAAATTCTTATTCGTGGTGCGGCCGTTAGGTTACTCCGAATCCCACCACAACATCACCAAGGGCCAGCCGCGGGATGACTACCGAGAGCTCCTGGAGCTGGCGATCATAGCGCTTGGAGGCGTCCCCAAGCGAGGTGTGCGCTTCATGCGACCGGGCGCACTCCACCATGCCCAGTGGATGGCCAAAGTGATATATGCCATCAAGCTCCACCTCTTCCGGCAGCAGCTCCCCATTAAGGCTCGCGAGGCCCGGGGCATCCTGCGCTTCGTAAACTTTGCGCTGCTGGTTTACATTCCAGCCTGGTTTACGGCGCCCCTTCCCGCCGCTGCCCCTCGAACTGACCTGGCGATGCTCAAGGCGCTGGTTGACTACGACAAGGTGGACAAGGACGTGTCCAAGGCTACCTCCCCTGTGTTTCGACGACATCTCTGGTACCTGAGTGAACACCTGGCCGCCCTCGCTCTCTTCGATGATGACACTCCACTGCAGGAGAAGAGTCGAATTGCGACGGCCATCAAGGATGTCGAGGGCACCGAGGAGCCACCCAAGCGCATTGCCCTGGACGTCTGCCCGGAGGAGCTCGAGTGAAAGACAGTCGCAGACTTTTGCACGACATCCAGCACGCTTCTTTTCAAGTGGCTCACGATCAATACTTCTTTCCTAGAGTTGGAGCCGGCTACCTGGTCGAACAATGCATCCTACCTGGTGGGGAAACGCCGTGTCTCTACGTTGAGCATTGTCAATGTCCGGGCGGAGCGAGGGGTCGCGCTGATGCAGAACTACAATCTCGCACTCACCAAGGACGAGGAGCAACGGCAGTACTTGATGCAAGTCGTTGAGAAGCACCGCAAAGAGCACCTGAGCGCCCGCAGCGGAAATCCTTAACGGGTTTGGGAGTACTTTATGGTATATTTGAATTTGCTTCATTTTTATAGGGTGTTACTCCTATTAATCCTGTGTAACAATGTATAATCATATATACTTTATTTCTTAGTTATTATTTTGATTTATATGGCCAGTAGGCTCAGTATATTACTATGATTAATATGGAATAAAATGTTTTTTATTTTAATAATATTAAGTTGTTTTGTTGCAATAAAATTGAAATTGATTTAATGATTTTGTATTATTAATAACATTACACACAGAGAATAGTATCCAGCTACCCAGGCATGGTGGGACAAGTTTATTCCAATTAATTATGAAATAATGTTGAACAATATTGTTAAGGTGTTTGCACTGTTTGCTAGTTGCGTATTGTGTTGTTATAAGCTGGTTGCCAGTTGGTGTGGTTTGGATTACAAAGCATAAACGTATTAAGGTGAAACTTTGAAAAAAAACTTTTGAACTGCGACAAAAATATTAATATAAAAAAAAAATTGGAGATGGAATAAACTTAATGCTATGGAAATATAGCTGTGACTGTCCTCTACGCCATGGTATATGATAGCATTTATATTGACATTGTACATGTTACTTTACCCCTTGGAGCTGGAGCAATTTCTTGGAGAAACTCATTACTTCTGACACGTGGTACGCCAGAGATGGTCGATGCGGAACCCCTAAATATCCTTCAATTTGGCTAAAATTTCATATTCAGGGCTTTTTCACCCAACCTAACAATCCCACAAAGGGCCATCCTAAAAATCAAAAAATGATTTTTATGTGGCACCCTAACACACACACACACACACACACACACACACACACACACACACACACAGTCTCTCTACGTAAAAATTATATATTAAATGAATTTTATAACCGTGCACTAGCACAAAAAATGATTAGTACCATCGTAAAGAGCATGAAAAATAGTGCGAGTGAAACACAACCTCTCATTTCTTGTTAGCCCCTGTGTCCAGCCAAATATTAACTGTTCTTTGTAGGCTCAATTTTTTGCAATTCATTCTGTTTGTGGGGAAACCATAATTGAGAGCAGTAGTCAATGTGTGGAAGAACAAGTGATTTCCACAGGGTAAGCATGGTCATGCTGTCCCTAGTTCTGAATGTCCTCAGTATATATCCTATTAGTTGTTTGCATGATGAGGTTACTTTGTCAATGTGCCTGTTGAATGTTGCATCTTCAGATAATATAATCCCTAGATCCTTTACATGATCAGTTTGTACAATATCTTTTCCTGTGGGTCCAGTGTAGTTGAATTGTTCTTTCAGGTATTTATTTGGTCTATACTTAATTAGTTCAAATTTGTCTTCATTGAAGGCCATATTGTTTGCATCTGCCCATGCATATATAGTTTGTAGATCTTTTTGTAGCTCTACACAGTCTTCTTTTTCTGTAATTTGTCTTAGCATTCTGGTATCATCTGTGAATGACAGGAGAGAGCTTCCTAGGTTACAGTTTATATTGTTTAGCATTATAATGGAATAGAATTGGTCCCAGTACTGTACCTTGTGGCACTCCACTAATCACTTCTTTTTCTATAGATCTTGCTCCATTTACAATTATTATTTGTTTTCTGTCAGAGAGAAAGGCATGGATCCATTTTCCTATTTTTCCACAAATACCAAGTTCTTTTAGTTTATGGAATAATATACCATGGTCAACCTTGTCAAAAGCTTTTGCAAAGTCTAGATAGATGACATCAACATTGTGGTTTTCTCCCAAATATTGTAGGATTGTATTGCAATGGTCTATAAGTTCAGTAAGGCAGGATTTCTTTTGTCTGAAGCCATGTTGAAAGCCTTCTAAGAGGTGTTTAGTTTCTATAAAACTGACAATGTGCCTTTTCAGGACTTTCTCAAATATTTTCATAATATGGGAAGTCAAGGATATGGGTCTATAGTTCTTGGCTTCCTTTCTTTTGCCTCCTTTGTAGATTGGGGTAATATTTGCTTGTTTCATGATTGGTGGTATTCTACTGGTGTCTAGTGAGGATCTCCACAGGATTTTCAGAGGCAGAGATAAAGTATGTTTGCATTCCTTACAGGGTTGTGGAGTTGGTCCAAAATTTTCTGACTCTGACTCCACACATTGTAAAAATTTGACTCCGACTCCACATATTGTAAAAAATCTAAAAATCTGACTCTGACTCCTCACATTTTAAATATACGACTCCGACTCCTCTAGTGTTTCACTCTATAATTATCATAATAAGACATTTCATCACCACCACACTAAGTGTGAAATTTTATATTTTATATTTTATATTTAAATAAATATTAATTGTATATTCTGAAAATGTAAAAAAAAATATTAAAAAAACTTAATCTATGGGCTCTCAATGAATAAGGTTTATTGACCCAAAAAACTAAATAACCTAAATGTTAGTATTTAGGATTTAGAAATTAAGGGTGACACAGGACACAGAAATTGGAGTCGGAGTCGGAAGTTTTTTACCGACTCCGACTCCACCCTGAAACGTGCGACTCTCCGACTCCACGACTCCGACTCCACAACCCTGATTCCTTAAGAATCTTGGCTCCAATTCCATCTGGACCAGGGGCTAAATTCCCCGGTAGCTCTGTTATTGCCTGTTGTATATCTCTAGTGGTTGTTGTTGTTTAGCTGATCAGCCCACCCTGATCGAGCAAGCCGGCGGCACGCAGATAACCGATCGCCCTCTTCAGAGTGGACCAGAGGTTCAGCGCACTAGTGATGTTGTGTTGCTAGAGCGGTACAGTCTGTCATAATGTGTTCAATTGTTTGTGGTGTGTCCTGGCACAGGTGTCGTCTATGGAGTTGTCTAGTCTGTGTTTATATGTTAGTAAGTTGGGGTGATGTCCACATCGGAATCGTGCTAAGTTAACTCGATCCAATCTGCTCAGGCTGATCTCTGACCTGTTAATGGGTGGCGGCTTCACACCTAGGACTGCATTTGGACCGAGTCATGTCAGTGCTTTGTGGGTTAGGTGTGTGTGTATGTGTTTTCTGTACTGTGTGATGTCTGTGGGGCGTGGTATGGAATGGAGTATTTGGTTATAATGTCTCTCTGGTGTTACCTTAATGGTGCGAGGTGTCGGTGCGTGATTGTACATGTAGTGGCAAGGGTGTTGTGGGTTAGTTGTCGCTGCTGCCATGAATTGTGTTCCCCTCATGTCTAAATGTTCCCTAACTTTCAGTATTTTTGTTTGTGTGTGCAGGTGTTCTATTGGTGGTGTTTGAGTGCATCCTGTAATGATACGAAATGCGTTGTTTTGTATTGTATGTAAGGTGTTTGTGTGTGTGTTTGAGATAATGGGTGCCCAGCATGGGCTAGCATAGTCCATAACTGAGCGAATATATTGTTTGTATATGAGTGATGTTGTTTCCGGCTGGTGTCCAAAGTTTGTGCCTGTTAGTACCCTAAGCGTTTTAAATCTTAACGTACATTTGTTTTTAATATCCTGAATGTGGTTTGCAAAAGATAATGATGTGTTGTATGTGACCCCAAGTATTTTCATCCTGTGATTGTGTGGAATGTTGATGTTGTTTAGTGTAAGCTGTGGAATAACCTGGTGTTCTTTTGTGTTGCTTGTAAGCAAGGTGGTGGTTGATTTTGTGGGTGCTACTTTGAGTCTATTGTGTGTGAGCCAGTCTTGTATACTGTTTATGTATGTTTGTACGTTATTTGTAGCGGTGTTGCTGTTGTTGTGGGTGGATGTTAGAGTGATGTCATCTGCATATGATGATAAGGTAAGCTTGTTATCTATGGGTGTTGGAATGTCATGCATGTATAAGTTGAAGAGTGTTGGTGAGAGAACAGAGCCTTGAGGGACCCTGTTTGGAAAAAGCTTGTTTTTGGATGACTTGCCATTAAATGTGACATGTGAGTATCTTCCTGAAAGATAGTTGCTCAGCCACCTTTTGGTGTTATTGTGCAAGTTTGTGTTGAGTATTTTGTTTATGAGAGGGAAGCGTGGGCTAGCATCAAATGCCTTACTAATGTCTATTGTTGCTAATAGTGTACGTTGAGCTGGTCGTCTGGAGTTGATGCCATCCATGATGTGCTGTGTGAGGTTAGTGAGTAATGTCGTGGTTGTTGAGGTCTGAATCCATGTTGAGTAGGCGATAGTGGAATGTGTGGGTTGGTGATTTGTAAGATTAGTCTTTCTGTTACTTTGGAAGGTGTGCATAGTAAAGTAATGGGTCTATAGGAAGCTGGTTCTGTTGGATTTTTGTTTGGTTTGAGTAGTGTAATAATTTTACCTTGTTTCCATATGTCAGAAATAATACAGTGTTGGTATGAATATGTGCTGATATTTGTGAGAGCTAGTATTCCTTGTGGGCCCAAGTGTTTAAGGTGTATGTTAGATATGTTGTCTGGTCCAGTAGCCTTCGAATTCTTAATGTTTTTGATGATCTTGGTGGTCTGGTCTGTATTGAAGGGTGTAATGGTTGTGTCGAGTCTGTAGGTTTTCTTGTGTCTGGCTGTTTGTGTGCATGTTTCTGGTTGTTGTCTCTGTTTAAGTGACTTATCTTTGCGTAGTGATTAACTAGAATGTTAGCTTGTTGTGTGTATGTTGGGATATTATTTTGGCTGCGACAGATAGCCGCGTGTGAGGTGTGAATGCCGCTGTTAGAGTGGGTAATGCCGTTTATAGTCTTGTATAGCCTGGATGTATCTGTGGAGTGGTTTAATGTTGTTATGAATTCCCTGAATGTTTCTGTTTGTTTTTCTTTGAGTTTGTTGTTTATTTCTGTGTTGAGCTGTTGTATCTGCTGTTTTATGGCTTAGAACTGTGTGTAGGGTTTGTGTGTTATATTTGAGGTTGTTACGTTGCCTTATGAGGTGGGCTATTTCTTTAGTGTAATTTGGGTTGTATTTCCTAATGTTGCTCTTCAGTATGTATTTGTTTGCATTATTGATGATCTGATTAAATGTCTTGAGTGTTGTATTGATGTTTATGATGGGTGTGCTGTTTAATGTGGTGAATTGTTGCTCAGTCTGTATTTTGAAATGTTCCCAATCAGCTTTCTTGTAATTTCTGTAAGTGTGCCTAAGGCTGTAGGGGCAGAGTGTAGAATGTGTTGTAATGATGATGGGCAGGTGGTCTGATGACAGTTGTTTTTCTGTTCTCCATTGTGTATGTGTTGCTAGTGAGGGGGAACAGAATGTTATGTCTGGGGAGGAGTTTGAGTATCCTGCTTGATGTGGTATGTGTGTATGTTCTTCTGTATTGTTAAGAATGAAGAGGCTGTTTAGTTATGTGGCTATGTTGGCGCCTCTGGTGTTGCTTTGGTTGTGCAGGTACCAACTAGTCTCTTTGGTGTTGAAGTCTCCTCCTAAGATGACATTAGTGAGAGAGGCCAGATTGTGTAACTGTGGATTGTAATTGGCTGGCACCTGAGGTGAACTATCTGGTGGGATGTAAATGTTGATTAGTGTGGTGGTGTTTTGCATGTGTTTAATGTTAACTGCCTGTATTTCTATCGTGTTATCTGCTTGGATTGTGTTTGTAATGTTTTGGGTAGCATCATGTAGCTAATGCTTTTACGTATGTAAGTGATGAGTCCACCCCTGTTACCCCCAGTACAATCTTGACGGATCACCGTGAAGTCAGGGATGGTGGGTGTTTTGTGTGTGCGTTTTAGTTTTGTTTCTTGTATAAGTGCTATGTGAATGTTTTGTTTGTGTACAAATTCCCTGAGCTGCATGATTTTGTTTGTGAGGCCATCTACGTTGTACTTTAATATGTTAATATTATACTTCTGTATGTGTCTCATGGTGCTATTGTGTCTGTGTCTTTGTGTATGGTGACGTGTAAGTTGTAGTGGGGCCTGGATTAGTCTTAATGTCGCCAGAGAGTAAGAGTAGTTCGGGGAGCATGCAATTGCTCCCTATAATTGAAAAAATAGCACGCTGAGAATAGGTCCGGCCCCGGGAGCCGATCGGCACTCTGACCGTGCCACGCAACAGGCCGTTGACTTCCAGTCTGGCCAACCATAGACAGCCTGCTGCATAAGATTTGAGGAAGTTTGGGCACCAGTGCGTTGATGTTTTGGTTTGACGTCGCCTCTTCTTTGTTGACGTGTCCCGCGCTGGAGGATGCAGCCACTGTTAGAAGCTTCCTCGTTAGCTGCTAACACTTTTTTCAGGTTCTAGCTACCTGTTCAGAGGTTTTTTATAAACAAATCTCAGTTTTCTGCTCAAAACGGCTCTTCTAATTTTAAAATTGATTAGTCAAGGAAGGAAGATGTTGACTTCTATTTTGCGGCAACAGTTGATGATATTTATGTTACTTTACTGATTAATTCATGGTAATGAGCAATAACTGATGAAATTTTTCTTCTATCCAAGATTTTTAGCTCTTATAACCGCACTTTTATCCGTTCCTCTATAATATAGAAGTCTCTAGTAGTTATTTGTATATCTTCCAATAATGGTCTGTCTTGGTCATTTTCTTCTCTATCAAAAACTGCTGTAGTTTTTATTTTCTTTGCTACTACAGGGGTACTCCAGCTTAAAGCATATTGAGATGTACACTGCATTCGCACTTATTAAGCAGATTACATTTTCTCCAATGTTTTCAAAAGTTTTTCCCCCATTTCAATGAAATTTGTAGCAAATAATCACTATATATAGCAGCATTGATGGTATTCATTTCGATAAAATATTTTGATAATTAAAGTAATAATCTCATTTTATTGAAAAATATGTAAAATATTGTGTTCCGAATTATTAAGCAAGTATTCTATTTACGGATCTAAATGGTGAAAATGGGTAAGAAGAAGGATTTGACTATTTTTCTTTTCTCAGTTAATGTTAAGTTACTCGCTGAAAATATAAAATCTATTGAAATTGCGAAGCAGTTTGGCAGAGCTTATCGAACTGTAAACAAGTTTGTAGCAGAGGGTACCAAACTGAGGCAGTGAAGTGATAAAGGAGCTATAAGAAAAGTGACAAGGTGGCGGAGATCTGTAATCAAGCACAAATTGCAAAGCATCCATTGTCCTCAAGTAAAAAGGTTTTTGAGCAGGCTGGCATACATAATGTACCAAGAACATCTCGATGTGGAATCCTCCAAACAATTGGCAAGACGTGTAAACCTACGATTCAGTCACCATTAACACCCAGGTACAAGAAGCAGCGTGTTGAATGGGCGCGTCAATACGTGAAAACAGATTTTAATACTGTATTGTTCACCGATGAATGAAAAGCAACCCTTGAAGGACTTGATGTTTGGTCAAGAAAATGGATTGTTGAGAGCCAATTTCTACCATTGAGATTAAGATGCCAACAAGGTGGAGGTAGTGTCATGTTTTGGGCAGGATTGATAGGCAATGAAGTAGCTGTCCCATACAGAGTGCCTGATGGTGTTAAAATGAATGCCCAGTCTTACACAAACTTTCTAAAAGAAAACCTCATTCTATGGTAGAGATTGACCCTTAGCAATCCATCTTCTTGACCAACCATCAGATCCCTCAAGGGTTGCTCTTCATTCATCGGTTAACAATATAGCTAGTATTAAAATGTGTTTTCAGTTTTCACGTACTGATGCGTCCATTCAACATGCTGCTTCTTGTACCTGGGTGTTAATGGTGACTGAATCATAGGTTTACACATCTTGCCAATTGTTTGGAGGATTCCACATCGAGATGTTCTTGGTACATTATGTATGCCAGCCTGCTCAAAAACCTCTTTACTTGAAGACAATGGATGCTTTACAATTTGTGCTTGATTACAGATCTCCACCGCCTTGTCACTTTTCTTATAGCTCCTTTATCACTTCGCTGCCTCAGTTTGGTACCCTCCGCTACAAACTTGTTTACAGTTCGATAAGCTCTGCCAAACTGCTTCGCAATTTCAATAGATTTTATATTTTCAGCGAGTAACTTGACTATTTTTCTTTTCTCAGTTAATGTTAAATCCTTCTTCTTACCCATTTTCACCATTTAGATCCGTAAATAGAATACTTGCTTAATAATTTTGAACACAATATTTTACATATTTTTCAATAAAATGAGATAATTATTTTAATTATCAAAATACTTTATTGAAATGAATACCATCAATGCTGCTATATATAGTGATTATTTGCTACAAATTTCATTGAAATCGGGGAAAAACATTCGAAAAGATTGGAGAAAATGCAATCTGCTTAATAAGTGTGAATGCAGTGTAGTGTGTTTGCCATTTCCTGTGGATTAGATATAAGAGTTAGTCCATCTTTAGCAAGCAATGGGCCAATGCTCGTTTTGAAAAACTGCTTTGCGTTTAGCATAGCTAAAGAAGAATTTGCTATTTTCCTTTATAGTGCCAATAGTTTTGTGTTCATTATCAATATTCTCTCTTATGGTTGACTCCTTTATTTTAAGTTCTAACATCAGTATCTGATTCTGGATATTACCATGTCTTGTATCACTTAATTGCTTTGTCAGTTGTTTAGGTAGCTTTGTTCTCTTTCTCAGAAGTGTCCTTCTGTATCTGTGTTCTTTTGTCAGGTGCTTCTTTGCACTATCGTTTTTCTTTGGTGTGTGCTTGTGCTGATGATAGCAGGTATTGTATTCTACTCCAGCATTCTTCTGGTTCTAGGTTTTCTAATTCATCTTCCCAGTTTATTTCTCCCAGACAGTTATTTATTGATGTCCAGTCTGACTTGTGCAGGTTTAGGTCAGAGTATGGCAAGTCCATTTGGCATGGGTCTTGCTTACATTTGTGGAGAGACAAGTTTGTGAATATGTGCATGACATTGTGGTTGGAGTGTATAGTTGGTGTTATAACAATGTGGTCAATTGTAGTTGCATTATTTATCAGCACTAAATCTAAGATATTATTTTTTCTAGTTGGGCAGTGAACATGTTGTACTAGGAGTAGTTTTTCCATGAACTCATTCAGGTGTTTTGATTTGGACCTTTTTGTCCCTGATTTCATACCACCATATTGGTTCCAGGTGCAATTTGGGAGATTAAAGTCTCCTGTAATGATTAAGTCTCTTGTCGAGTCTACAATAGCTGGGCATTGCCTGATTTTTTCCAGAACTTTAGTGAGCTCTAGATGGGAGCTATCTGGGGGGCCATAGATATTCACTAGTATTATGTCTTCTTTATTTATACTGAACATGATGATTAGGAGTTCACAGGCTCCATTTGAGTATGCCGTGAGCAGTTCACTGAATGTTTTCAGGATGTACATCAGGACTCCACCATTTAGACAGTCTTCTCTGTCTCTCACATCTATGGGTGGTGTACTGGTACTTTCATTTGTATAATTTAATAAAAAAGACACTTAATTTTGAAAAAACAAAAAAATTCAGGATTTGACCTTGAAGGGATCAATTTTTTAAAAAATTTTATTGAAGAAAAAATGTTGCCTGAGCAAAGATCTACCATAATCAGCAATAAAAAGTTAGCTTACAGGCCATTATATAGCTTAAAACTTAATTTTATTAATGCTGGCTTTCTTCATTTTTTCAGAATTTCATCATCAAAAATTTATTTAATGAAACTAAACATATTAAATAGTAGGATAACAATATAATAAGGATATACTCACCGTTTGTAATTATTAATTGTAATTTAAATACGTATCTACTCTACACTACATACATGCTAAGTGCTAACTTCATACATATAGAGTGTCCCAGGAGGAAATGTCAAGAATGCACCATTTCACTCTTTGGGTATTTCTAAGTGGAAAGTATTATATCGATATGGGTATGATTCCCAACCATTACCGAGATACAGGCCTCTACATTTGGGTAATTAAAACATAATAAAAAGGCAATCTTAGATACTATTTAATGACACTTGTGGTTTACAAAAAGTACAAACATACAATACACTATTGCACTTACTGCAGAATGGTTTCAAAGTGACCCCCTCCTTCTTCAATGCACGCGGCGAGCCTCCGATCCATTGAGTCTTGCCAAGGAAAACGTGGAAGTTCATTTCTGAGGTTTATGAATGCATCCTGTATACATGCAACCAACTGCTCCCTAGTTTCGGGCTTACCCCGCTGATATATATATATATATATACACACACGCACACGCGCGCGCACCATATTTTTCACTGTATAAGACACTTTTTTTTCCAAAAAAAAGGGGTCTCAAAATCACCCTGCACCCTATACACCGAAGGTCATAATATTACCTTTATATGGGCTAGAAGAACTGATGGATTTTTACAAAAATTCATCATCTCTTAGTCCCTCCTGACTGTGTATTGGTTTGGCCAATTTTACACTAAGTTTCTACTCTTCCCAACCCACTGATAACAAGAAAAACAGTACATATTGCATAATGATTTACTTTTATGTTTCATAACATATAGTATAGTCTCCCATATACTTAATACTATTTTCTTATAATGAGTACCTATGGGTGAAAGAAAACATATCACCATACTTTTGACAGAGGGCTTTAACAAAAGTCAGCCTCGCTGGTAGAAAATTATGGACATTTTCTGACAACTAGGCAGTTGGTCATAATTTTTTTCCTGAAAAAAGGCCTTGAAAATAGGGGTGCGTCTTATACACTGAAAAATACGGTATATATTTTTTGAAATTACACTGTAGAGGCATTCCAGGAGAGATCACCCAATGCATGTTACCACTCTGACTCGGATTTTGATGAAAAGTGACATACAGGGTTCTTCCGGGTGCTGATTTCACTGGTGAAAATAAAAAAGTTCTGTGACCCGTTGTTTTTGAGATATGGGCCCCCACTTTACCACCTAACTTTAATGGGCAATAACTCCCAAACATCTTACTGTAGACCTATAAAACTATACATTTTTAGTCAGCATGAAGAGATCTATTAAATGATAGCACATTCAAATGTGTAGAACAATAATTGCCCCCCCCCCCCCCCCCCTCCTGGCAGTTAAATAAAAAAAAAATTTTCATTTATTAAATTTCCATTAATTGTTAAAAGATACAAACAATAAAAAAATGTGGGTATCAAGTTGCAAGATATTTTAAAAATTATTGAAAAAATATGTACATTGTGAAATTTTGACAATTTTATGCCTGCAGACTAAAATAGAGAACTACAAATGATATATTCACATGGATGAAAATAAACAGCAAAAATACAAATTGAACACACATATTACATCAAGTTGATTCATAATTACATGAGTTTTTTTCAATTCATTTTCTGGGAAAACACATTGAATACGCATTGTTCCTGGCTTTAAAGTTGGTGTGCTTAATAAACCTAAAATTTTATCTCTTGATATGTGGCATGTATCTCTAATTTGTGGAAAGTAATAGTAAACACTATATCCTGATGGGTGCAAAAAGCTAACTTCAAAGTCACCAAATTCCTCATCATAGGAATGTACAAATCCCAACCATTTCTGATCATTGTAAGTACAAACTATGTACTCTCCTATTTTCGGATTAACTTCAACATTATCTTCACCCAGAAAAGCTTTGCTTATAATCCTCACCTCACCAACTTCATCAGAAGATAATTCAAATGTTTTTATGTTATTTGCATTAATAGGTACAAATCTGTGGAATTTTTGTGTTCCTGTTTGCCGCATACTTTTTTCATATCTGTCACTTAAAAATTTTTCCATAGCTTCAATTTCTTCAGAATTTATTAAAAAAAATTTATGCTGTCACTTATATTGTTTGAACAAAATTCAAACCTGTCTTCTGGTGTTAATATTTGATTTGCAAATGTTCTCTGCATACTCACTCTGGCTACAGATCTTTTCACTGTACCCCCCAATCCCATCACAAGCGCTCTTACCATGGCTTGTGGCTAGTGATGTGAGTCGTTTTTTATTGTGTCATTTTTTTTTGTTTTTTTTGTCATTTTTTTTGTTTAAAACGAAGATAGTCTGTTTTTTTTGTTTTTAACTTATTCCATATTTTTCTCCCTTTAATCTAATAAGTATATTAGTATTACCTATAATTTACTATACTACCATGCTTATACAGTTATACCTAGTATAATATAGTCATCTTTTAGAAAAACTGAATCACGCAAAAAGTATATAATAGAAAGGAAAAACAAACCCTCATTTTTTATATGTATATATATATATTTTTTAACTAGAACATAAAACAGTCTTCCTCGTTTCAAACAATATACATAACTGTGATTGGCAAGAGTACCAGTATATATATTCCAGATAGAAAAAAAAATATTCACCTTTTTTTGAACCTTTTTGTTAACCTAATGTTGTTTAACCTTCATTTCCATGGAAGAATCATCACTAGATTGGGTAGAGCATATATGCTAGTTTCAATATCACAGGTACTGGTATATACATAATAAAAAATACATAATACTGGTATAAAACAATATATATAATTGTGATTGGCAAGAATACCAGTGTGTATATATGTATATATATTAGGGTGTGTTTATGGTATATGGTGAAAAATGCGAAATGAAAATGCAAGGGAGCGGAACCCTTTATTTTGTGAGGATACATGAGAAAACAGAACAGGCAAAATTTCTTTGTAATCCAACAACATTTAGAGGTTGCCCACAGTTGATAGGTATTTTCAATTTATAGGGCAATGGAAATTTTAATTCTCAGTTTAAATGATAAATTGCATCTCCAATATACATCTCCAATAAGTATTCAGAACAAATATATCGTGTGAGTATATTCACTAAATTCATAATTAACGATTAAAGTACATGACACCTCGAGTGTTGGCGTTCATTTTTTCATCAAAGTGGCTTTGGAGGCTGTCGGCAAGACTTTACGATGTTCTTCGACGATTTGAATCATGAACTGCATCTGCTCTTCATTCCGAGTCCTTCCAGCCTTCGTGAATTCTTGAATCAATGCTATGCCTCGCTCTGCTGCATCATTCACTACATTTAAGGAATCCACCCTGATCTTTGCTGAACCAAAGCTGGTGTTGTTTTCCCAGTTTGATGGATCCTCTTGCAGGAAATTGACCGGAAGATCTAGAAGGGTGAACAGATTGTACGTATAGGAAGAGCAAAAGTCTGCCAGGGTCTTTCCTCTTGGATCTGGAATCCAGACTCGTCGGGGGGGAGCTTCTGACCCTTCAACGGAATTCATATTCTCTACCATTTTCCGCTTCTCATCATCATTGACTGCAGGATCGAATAGTGCAAGGCCCACGTTTACCTCATTGAGGTACCAGAGATGCCGATTAAAACTCTTGTACCCAGCGGCGTTGGTGTTTTGCAACTTTTGAAGGAGGGCTAAGTCGCTTCGTGGAGCGCTTGCTGCTTCTCTTGCTGAAAACCACGGAAGGACGTAATCTTGAGCAACGAAGAGACAGAAGTCCCGCAACCCAGAAATCAGGCGGTCACTGCTACTTGCTCCACGAGATGTTGCAGGACATTGGTTCATGTGCATCGTGAACTGGTATCTGAACATCCAAATCTTGAAAGAGTAAATTCCACGCGCCATCCACCATGCTCGGTGCAAAGCCCCTGGAGCCATGAACACAGTACTCCGACGTCTGTGAGGTACTCCTCCCAAGGAAATGACTACAAGTTCAAGAAGCTCTTTGTAGTCATCTCTGGGATGCTTCACTTTCAGAAGGTCATTTGCTTCATGAATCATCTTCTCGGCCCAGGGACTGATCACTGCAGCCGTGTCCTCTTCGTCCGCGGCAGTGGAGTATTCATTCAATTTCAGTTGCGGCCAAACATTACGGAAGCTCTGGAAAATCGTAATCTCAGGTCTTTTGGAAAGGTCTCCAACAAGGAAAGAAAATACTGCTTCAAGCAGCAGTTCCAGCACGTGATGTCGACACGCAAAGTAAATCATTTCACGCCCGAGAGCCTGCTCTACTCGCACACACACTCCTCCATGGATGCCGGTGTTGGTGGCTGTCGTGTCAAAGCAAAGAGCTTTGATCTTCTGGCCAAGATCCCAGTTTTCGATGGTTTCGATGATGATGATTGCTGTCCTTTCTGCCTTGGAGTCTGGGAGTTTGGGGATGGCTAGAATCTTGCTCATCCCATCCCCGGTAACTAAGATGGCTAAACGGTCGATTTTGTCTCTTCCCATTAAGTCTGCCATAAGTTTTCCATCCCAGTGAAGAACAAGAGGGCATTCAGGCTTGTAGGAAGCTCTCACCTCTGCTTCGTGGGCTGATCTGTACCTGGATCTGCTGGCCCGAATAGCACTTGGACTGAGGCACATCTCACTTATGTCCTGACCCATTTGCATGCCAAAGGGGATGAGAACACGAGCAGCTGCCCTGTCGCTCATCCGCGTGTGGTCCAATGCCGCAGCGACCTCCGAACTGATTGCCGTCGTCCCACGGCGATGTTTTGGAGCCGACGATGCAACTGGCTTTCTTTCGGGACTTGTTTCCTCACTTGATGATGCTGACGATGAGGTTTCCATAACAACGGTAGCAGAGATTTCTTCCATTTCCTGCACATGCCTGTCTTTCCGCTTCAATTCCTGAGCAGTTCTTTTTTGGCAATCTTCTTGTCGACATTTCCAATCCTTCCTCTCCGACCCTCCTCCCTTTGAGCAAGCAGGAAGTCCTTGTCCTCCTGAATTTTGATAAGATTTAGGGCATTTTGGTGACCAATGTCGAAAAGGTTGTTCAAGCTTGACCTGAACGCAGCCTGGTTGTCCAAATTGGTCTTCGTTTTCCGCGAAATTCTCTTCTTCAAACCCTGCCATTCGTCATGCAATTTCCGGACGTGCTTCTTGACGTCGTGCGGATGTTTCATCGGTAAACCTTCTGTCACCCAGATTTCAATGATGGCTTGTGATGTTGAGGACACACTCTCAGCTAAGGATTTCTTCTCTTCATTGTGGAGATGGAAAAGGTACTTCAATACATCACCTCTTGAAGGTAATTGCTGACCGGCAATAGTAGGACTTGATGACCCCACAAGCCAGATTGATTTCTTCGATCTTGTACATGCCACCATCGTTCACCAGTTATCTGTGAATAAAACAAAACAGTGAATTTGGTAAGTTAATTTAACCCATTCATGGATAAAGTACCTCAGGAAAATGTGTAGAAATAAGCCACCCTCTTTGTAACCGTAATCTGTGTTCAAACAATGATTGGCTGATAACCCATGAACACAATATGTATTAAAATTATAATAATTTTGCGAAATCATGCATACATAACCATTTACAGTATATCCAATCCATATATAAATTTAAAATAATCACGGTACACTTCACTATTTCACTCAGACGATGCGAAAAAAGATGATTGCAATACGCTGAAGCAGAGAGCGTCCAAAATTTTATACGCATAAAAATTAAACCTTATAACTATTTTTGGAAACAAAAATATTGCCGGTAAAACAAGTCATTATACTTACAAACAATTCATAATACCATCCATTACAGTGCTAAGTAAAAAAAAACGTTTGAAATATATGAATTATTTAAATAACACTTACCGTTATGAGAACTGTGATGCTTCTTGGCCACCATTACGTAAATGCACGAAAGACGTGAGTAATTAAGAGAAAACGATTTAGAATTAAAGAAAATTCATTTGTTGGTATACTGAAGTAAAGAAATATGGATTATCAGAACGCAATTGACAAATGCAATTTCTAATTTTGGGGACGCTGTGTATCAATGGGTTAATAAACACTAGAAGTGACTTAAAAAGGGCACATAAATAAGTGAGCATATGGGTAAAACTTTGGGGTCTTTGGGCAACCTCTAAATATTTGATGATTTTCCAAACAAATCATGTGCTTTATTTGCTCCCGGAACCTCATCATTTGCGGGGTTCCGTGACCCGAAATTCACACTTTCAGTTTTTAAAAGCACCCTAATATATATATATATATATTCCAAATAGAAAAATAAAAAAATAAAAATATTCATCTCTTTCTTTAACCTTTGTGTTAACCTAATGCTGTTTAACTTTCATTATCTGATTTATTTCCATTGAAGAATCATTATCACTAGATTGATTAGAGCATATAGTTTCAATATCACAGGTACTGGTACTTATTGCAGATTTGGATGTTGACAAAGCCAATGTAGCACCATGTTTTACTTCACTTTCTTGGAATTTTGCATTTTGGGATATAAATACTAGCTTTGCTGCTCTGTCTGTGCTTAATCAGTTTCTTTTGGCTGTATGGATATTACTGTATATGCTAAATGATCTCGGAGGTAATGAAAGGGCGAAATAGAGGTGTATGAGTTTGTGTAGGTATATATGTGAGTATGTGTGCGTATGTATCTGGAATTCTGGATGTATGCGTGTGCATGACTCCAGATTCCTGGGATCTTGGGAGCATTGCTCCAGTAAATTTGACCATGAGAAAAAGTAAATTTGGGTTTGGGTTTTGTTCATCCGCTAGATGTTATGCAATTTTTTTGCGTATACGTTCTTGTACAAACCAATTTTTTTAAATTACAAATTTAGTTATTTTAAGTTTAGCTGGTAATTCCATATTTAACAATTATTTTTATTTTTTGTTAAGCTTCAATGTTTTGATAATTAAAATTTTATTAAAACGTATATTTTTTTAATATAAAATTATCAGGATTGGACTATATTCCATTGATCTCAGCCAGGTTTGATAAATTGGCCAGATAATTACTTGTGCAGTTTTAAGTAATCCACCATGACTCTAGAATTGAAAAGTTTAGTTAAGTTTAAACTTACTTTTACTTACTTTAACTTACCTACTTTTACTTACTCTTCCTTACTTTTACTAAGTTTAAAGCACTTACTTTTACTTACTTTCATTGTACTATATTTACTTACTTTTACTCACTTTTACCATACTATATTTACTAACTTAAGGTGAGTTATAAACTGTACATTATTGTATTATTATGTTTAGCTAAAACAATTTGTAATTGGTATGTCGTCAATTCAAGAGTTTACTATCATTAACCTATCTAGTGGTGTAAGGGAAAAAAAAGTAAATTCAGAGCTGTGCTCCAGTAAATTTTTTCAAATCTGGAGTCATGTGCATGTGTATGGGGTATATAATAGATATAAATATGTGTATATAAGTATTTATATATATATTGGTATATATGTATATGGGTGTATGTGTATGTATATATATGGATTTTGGATGGTCTCGGGGGGGAAAATATGTCATCGCCGGTCTAAAGGATAGTTAAGTGGGAGATTCAAAATCCGAGGCATGGATGGGAGAGTCCTGGAAAGGTTGGACAATGGGCAGTCAGCTCCCAGCCAGTGTTCTCGCAAGTTTAACGGATCTCAAGATACAAGACTTTCAGTGCAAGAAAGAGGCCAGTTTTTTTCTGTAAATAAGCTGAAAAGGACATTCTATACTGGTACCATATGGCCTATTTTATTATTTATTTATTTATTTTTATAATATATATCATTGCAAAAGTATACCTTATAATTAAATTGGCAATATCTATATTAATTATTAAAAAAAACAAAAAAAACAAAAAAATCAACATGGACATAAAAAAACCCGTTTTTTAACATCACTACTTGTGGCAAAGAAATGCCACTCACGTTTTAGCCCAAAATCTTCATGTTTACAAATGTTAACAAAGTTGAAACGATTTTTATATTGTCCTGTACATCCGTCAGTAAAATAATGTAATTTTTTGATATGAAGGTGGGATTTTCTAATAATAGTTATGAGTGTATTTAAAAAAGTGTAAACCATTGTAGTGTTATGTTTTGTATTTGGAGATAAAAACAATAACTTGAATGTTTTGTTTCATTACTTTCTGGTTCCTTATAATATAACACGAAGGGATGCACTGTGCATTGGGTATTTTCCCAATGAAAACCTTGGGCTGCATTCTGTACTATAAATGAGTAGTTTTCTGAAAAGTCACCAAGAACTACAGCTGAATGGCTATGTAAATTATTCTTCAAGTTTTTTAGAAATGCACTCTGATTCTTTGCTATAAAGTGATGATGTGTTAATTTGACAATTTTTGTGCTTAAAGTAATTTATAAAATCAAATACAGATTCTGTTTTTTCAACCATATTGCATCGATCTGTAGTAACCCATTGTTTATACTTTATTTCCTCACATTCATGATCATTAACACTTTGAAAAGTGAGCAAAAAATTCTTAATACCTTGTTCTTTTAGACAGAGATTACATATTTGCATCATGCAATTCCTGTTGTTGACATCACACACTGCTTTCTCCATAAGAGTTGTGTATTCTAACCCTTTGACACCCAAAGCTGAGAAATGTATTTTGGCATTCTGGTGGTATGTACATTAGGGTGGATCGATTTTACATTTTTTCGATTTCCATATTCTAATAGAGACAAAAACTTGCGCATGCATGAGAAAATAGCCTCTGCAAAATCTTAGCTTAATAGGTAATCATCTTCTGCCCCCGGCAGAGCGATGAAAATCATATTTTAGTAGTCAAAAACGTATTTTTCTTATAATTTTTAAAATATTTCAATATGCATCAACATTATTCCTAATAACTATAAAGTCGATGAAAAAGACCTCATACGATCGTTTTTCCGAGCGCGTTGTCCTACGTTAATATCTTTTGCCCCCGGCAACAAGCGTCAAATATTGAAAAAATAGGTAATTTATATACATATTTTCAGATCAGCTCTTTGTCTTAAATAATGCATTTATATATTTCCCATAGCATTTATATCGTTGCTTAGGCATGAAATAACACACACGCAAAATTTTATGACTCTAGAGCAGTGGTTCCCAACCGGTTTTGGCTTATGGCCCCCCTTAGGAAACTTTTTTTTTCCTGTGGCCCCCATAAGCATTATTTTCAGTAGGTAATATGCAGATTTAACTCTATTTTACAAAATAACATTTTCCTGTGGCCCCCTTCAAATGTGCCATGGCCCCCAGGGAGCCATATGGCCCCCGGTTGGGAAACACTGCTCTAGAGTAATATCTTCTGTCCCCGAGAAAAGTCTAAATGTGGATTATAATTACGTTAATGCGATGTTATAAGTACGATAAGTACTAAGTACAGCTCCTCGCTTGCTAATTTTATAAAATTAGCAACCCAGAACTCACCATGAGGAGGTGGCTGTACGTCGAGTTCCAGCCCCAACCACCCTTCCTTTGGCTGCATGTCGATTTACATACGGTAATCTTTCTTAGAATCAAATCGTGGAATTTTTGTTCGGGAGTGAAGATGGGAGCGGTTGAATCCGTCCCCCTCTTCTATTCCACTTACACTGGCAGAGGCTTCGGTTACTAATTTGATGAGTCTCTCGACCGCTTGAGTATGACAAGGGAATAGTGGGATCAGTCCATCAGGCTGGTCTCTCGTCTCAACAAACTCTTTTATTCGGGTATCAGGTATTGTTTTTGTAACGGGGGGTTTGGTCACCTCAGCCGTTTGCCAGTTGATCATTTCGTAATAGTTTTGACTATCGTAGAGCAGCTCAGGCATGGCGAAGGCTCGAATTTCCCCCGCTTGTGATTGTTTTGATCGTGCTTTTAATATTCTTCTCCATCCCAATTCTCTTATGTGTTGCTCATCGGCATGTAACATGGAGATCAAAATATTTTCTGGGTGAGCAAAGAAAGAATTTCTGCGGAGGACTTTGTTGGCGATTGTCTTAGATCTTTGAGGCATGGTCTGAGAGAGACGCATCATTTCGAAAAAATGTTTTGCGCCCTCAGTGAAACTGGAGTTTTTCTTTATCTTAAACCAAATTGGTGCGTAAACTGTCATAATGAATCGCACAATTTCGTTGAAGGTGCTGGAGGGTTCACTGGTTGAAACATAGAGGCGCAGAAATCTATTTGCTGTTGTCAGCCACCTGGAATGCGCCATCTTACCTGGATTTCGAGCCGCGAGAGCTGAAGAGCAGCTACCACTCGACACTGCTCTGTAGATGCCTAACAAATATTTTTGGTCAGTGCTCAACTCGGCATCATCTATGTCAATGTCGGGAGATGGAATGGCATCGAATTCTGTAATTGGAAGTTTTTCGCAGTCGTTCAGTTGTTTTCCAACTGGTCCAGTAAAGCCCATTGGCCCAGTTTTATTTCTAAATAGATATTATAGCAGCTCAATAAAAAAAAATCTACTATATAGTAGTTAGCTAAAGACCATATACACACCTATTTAAGTATTGTACATTACTAGATATTTTAACATGTACACTACATACCACCTATTTTAACTAAAAATCTTGAGCAAACTACAACCACAGTGCATGTCTAATCTAGCATAGGGTAAATAAAAAAATATACCTAATGCAGAAGGATCCATCAAGTTGGCAATATAAAAGAAAGGTTCAATTGCTTCATCCATTCTTGACTTGATGCTTGATCTGTAAGGTTCCAGTGCTTCCAAACATCAGTTGCAGTGGACAATGTTGCTGAATCACTTTGGAGCTGTAACAAAATATTTTTGTTTTCATATTCTATGGTTATATAATATATAAAAGTACTTATAGATGTGAATGTGCTACATATGTACATGTAAAATTATGTGAATAATACATGTTTATTTCTATTTATTTACCATATTGAGAGCTTCAGCTACTTCTGCAATTTGCTTTTGAAGGTCTACTATCTCTTTGTACAGATGAGTGTTGGCCAAGACTTTTGCTATATTGTCATCGATCTTATGTTCATTGGATATCTCAACATATTTATAAAAGTTTTTTATGAATGTTTCAGTACAAGGTTTTTGACTATTCCACCGATTGTCATTAGGTATTTGTGGCATCATTCCTCCTTTTTCTTGGAGCCATCCCTTTGAATACAAAAAAAGTTATATTAATTCCTATTCATAAGGATATAATTCATTCAATACAAGTTACTACTGTACAAGAAAGTAAAAATTAAAACTTGAGCCATGTTTCATATTAGAATAAATAGATACTTTATGAAACTAATTTGATAATTTTAATTAAACTTCATAATACTGTAGCTACCATGATACATACATGAGGCTGATGATGGTTTCTGAAATATTTTTGAACTTCAACTACATGTTTCATAACAGTTTGAGGTGTAACTAGTTTTTCCAGCAAATTAAGATAGTGGGCTGAGCAGCCATATGCAATGATGTGGTCTACTTGTTCATCCTCTTTCATCAATTGCTTCATTCGTTTCATTTTAGCCTCATTGTCTGTGCATATTGCAAAAACCTGTTGTAGAACACAAATTTTTATTGTAGCATTTTATACCAATTTACAGATTGAGTACAGGAATAAGTTCCATCAGAGACTTGGTTATGTTCTAAAAAAATCCAAAATTTACATATAAACATTTAAAATTAGTTAAAGTAAAACAGATTAAATTATATATTTCATTATATATCAGGTAACCAAAAATGTTCATGCGGTTTTTACGACCACCATGGATGGAATTAAAAACAATACAGAAAAACAAATTTAATCAGGAAAATAGTTCCCTTCGGTTTCAGAAATCTTTTCCCAACAAGATACAAGCTTAGCTATACCTTTTGCATAGAACTCCTTAGGTTTTGATGCAAAAAAACTGTTAGGTTCCTGTTCAAGTGTTTCTCTAATAAGTAGTCTTTTATTGCGCATGTGATTATCTAGAGACAAGAAGAGATGGTAATTAGAAGGTGACATGTCCAGAGAATAAGGTGGGTGAGGCAAAAGTTCCCAATCTAGGCTTTGCAGCTTATCTCGCACTATGCGAGCAATATGTGGTTGTGCGTTATCCTGAAGGATAACACACATTTTGGACTCGCTGTAGTTGTGCAGTGTATACCTCTCCTGTGATTGACGTTCCAGGTTGTATCAACTTGTAATGCACAATACCAGAGCTATTCCACCAAACACACAACATCACTTTCTGTTGATGAAAACCAGGTCTGCGAGTTTGTGGTTGAGCTTCACCTGGTGATAGCCAGGCATGTGATCGCTTTCGATTGTTGTACAAGACCCATTTCTCATCACAGGTCAGTAATCGATTCAAAAATGGTTCATTCCTTTGGCGTGCAAGAAGTGACAAGCAAATTGTCATTCGCTGGTGTCTGTTCTGTTCACTGAGTTCGTGGGGTACCCATTTCCCTAATGAGTATCTCTTTCCAATGCGGTGCAAATGCAGACGAATAGTTTCATCGCTTGTGTTGAACTTTAAAGCAAGCATCTAACACGTTTGAAGTGGGTTAGATTCAATGTCAGTCCTGAGTTCATCGTCATCAATGGTCACTGGTCATCCTTTACGAGGTGCATCTTCAAGTGACTCATTTCCAGTTGAAAACCTCTTAAACCACTTTTGAGCAGTGCGGTCACTAACTTCATCTTCACCAAATGCTGTACATATTCTGCAGGCTGCTTCTGTTGCTTTTGTTCCAAGTTTAAACTCGTACAGAAGACATGCTCTCAAAACCAACCTTGATGTCGCCATGTTGTCTCCACTTGTTACTGCTGTGAGCACACTGTCCGTATGGTTATCTGGTAGTGAATGATTTGTATATGTTTCACGTTTCCAAAAATGCTTATGAACTGTTGCCATTTGAAGGGTTTATTTATTTAAAGCTCATAAACAAGAGAACATCGAAAACCACACAAACTTTTGTGGTTACCTGATACTATATCTAGGAACCAAATCTCTGACTATCTGTACAATAAATTCAGTACCAGTATTACAATATTTTGCAATATTTTATTTCAAATTATTTTGTAAGGACGTCATTGATTGTTTTCACTTTCAAGAATAATATGAAGAATTTTTTTTTTTTTATAATTAATAGTATTAATTACAATTTAATTATTGATAACTATTGTATTTTACACAAGTTCCTGTTCCCAGATGTATATTAAAACTTATTTTTTCAATAATCAAAGACAAAATAAAATTGTGAAATTTATGGAATCAGTATCTATGTAAAAGCTCACCTTTTTGTTGTACTTCTTTGATTTCTTCCACTGCTGATTTAACTTCTTGCAGACAATATTCTGAGGTTTTCTTTGCAGATCCTGAATCAATGGCTTTAAGTAGAAATGATGTTTGACCTGTGTGCACTGATGAGGCTAATATAGGGTTATTCTTCACAGATGACCATCCATCCATGCATAATGTCAATGTGCAATCGGCTGCACTCAACTGTTCTTTCAGACTATTCTCTACATCATTGTAAACTTCATCCAACAAATGCCCTGCTAGATCCTTGCGTGATGGAGTCTTATAACCTGGTCTTGCAATATTCATCATTTCTTTAAAATATTTCTCTTCAGCAGTCAGGAAAGAAAGATTGCTAGCATAAAGAAATCTTGCAATTGCTTTGTCTATTGCTTCTTGCTGTGCTGGAGTTGTTATAATTGAAAAATCTCTTATTTTTGGTTGTACAGTTCTGTGGTGGCTATGTACCCATTCTTGAACTGACTTTGCTTTCTTTTTCTGTGGTGTTTTGAATGCTAGTACTGAAGCAGTTGATGTTGTACTTGTGTTTGTTTCATCATCAAAAAGCATCAATTCTTCATGTGCTTCATCTGAATGGCTTGATGACACAGAAGGCTTAGGTGAAGGGTTTTCATAGCCTAATGATGTAACTCGTTTAGAGCATTTATTTAAATGGGTTTTTATCGGTTGAATTTTACCACTTATTTCAGTATTACAATACTTACATATAACTTTATTTGTTCCTTCTACACTTAACACTTCATTCCATTCACCCTTACTTTTCTTCCTGCACCTGCCACATGTGGCATTTTTCTTTATAAATAATATGTTCAATTTTATATTGTAACTAGACCTATAGTCTATTCATTAATTATAATAGATTTTTTTAATTAATATAATTATATATATATATATATATATATATATACACATTATAATTATATATATAAATATATATGTGTATATAATACACTATAAAATTATTTTACATTCAATCTTACACACAAAAATATTAATAATTATAGCTGACAGCTATCAAATAAAATTTACTGTAGTGTAAGGTATTTAAATAATAGTTACAATCAAGTGTATCAAGTGCTGATGCCTGACACTATTTATTAACAAACTCTCTTTCTCACTACTGGGAGCCACCTGAATACTGTACATTGCATTATTTGATCCTTACTGACTAACCCTGAAGTATGAACAGAGCACAACATATTCAAACAAGTTACACAGATCACTCCCATGAATTGTCACCCTTTGGTAATTGGGTGGAAATCTGTTTGAATATGTCTGCTGTCAGGGGTTGTTGAGTTTGCTAAATGAGTTGTGTGTTTATCTAAAATACAGTACATGAGTCACGAAATATTTTATAAATTAAATAGAGGTGTATTTTATTGTGTCAACTGTATTCCTTTTATAAATATTTTTATCATCTTATACCTCTAAACCATTTAGCAGGTATGAAAAGATAAATAACATTAATTACACAGGCCTACAAAATTGAGGGTCCTAAAAACTTTTTTGAAATTGTATGCTGGTTTTATAGGAATTTGGGGTGCTAAATCCAAAAATGGCCTCAGATTTGCTCCATCACATATCGTTTTTTCACAATTTGCTATGACGTTTTTATGTTGTAATATGTTACTGAATAAAATAAGTAGTGAAGAATTACCACATGAAACCTATTTCCTGACCATTTCTGAATATATTTATTTTAAAAAACTATAAAACTTGGATACTTACATCTTTACTTAGTGGAATGGCTTAGTAGTCCCGTTTTCTTTTGCCAGTGAAGCTGCGCCTGTTGCATTTCCTTTTGTGCACTGCTTCCGGATTTTCACGATGCAGCATCCAGCAATAATCCCCCATCATATTAACGTTCCACCGGCCTTGGTATCTCTTTTCCATCTCCTTACTGTCTTGATGGAAATGTTCTCCCTGTTCCTCACTTACTGCACCTAGATTTTCTGGGAAAAAGTCCAAGTGTGCATTCAAGAAATGAATTTTGATACTCATTGAGCATCCCAAAGCTTTGAATTTCTCCAGCATGTTTTCAACAATGAGTGCATATTCAGGGTCCTTATTATTCCCAAGGAACTTAGTAACCACACTTTTGAAGGAATTCGAAGCCTCTTTTTCTACTTCAGTCATCATAGACAAGAAGTTTTCATCTGACAGCAGTCTTCTAATGTCTGGGCCTACAAAAATACCTTCTCTTAATTTTGCTTCTGATAGGTTAGGGAACTTCTTGCAGAGGTACTTAAAGCATTCTCCACTTTTTTCTAATGCCTGCCTAACAAACTGTTTCATAAGGCCTAGTTTTATATGAAGAGGTGGTAGAAGTACTTTCTTTGGGTCAACAAGATTTTTACGCAAAATATTCTTGCTTCCAGGTTCTAGAGATCTTTGTGGCCAGTGTTTTTGCTCCCAGTGTTGACTCTTTGCTCTGCTATCCCATTCACAAAGGAAACATGGGAACTTAGTATATCCTCCCTGCTGCCCCAGAAGCATGCACAATACCTTAAGGTCTCCACAAATCATCCAGTGATGATCATAATATTTTATCTTTGTAAGAACCATTCCAAATTCTCATAACTTTCTTGGAGATGTACTGAGTGACCAACAGGTACAGAGGCCATACTTGTTCCCATTGTGCAAAAGAACAGCTTTAGACTTCTTTTAGAAGAGTCGATGAAAAGTCTCCATTCATCCGCTTTGTACTCAATGCCAAATGCCTGTACCAAACCATCAATATCACTACAGTAAACTAAATTGCCCTCATGTGAAAAGTAGTGAATAAACTCCTTTTCTTTTCTATACAAATATATCGATGTTCCAGCTGATAATAAATTTCTTTCTTTTAATCTGGAGCCTAAGAGTTCAGCAGATTCCTTGGATAATCCCAAATCTCTCACTAAATCATTTAGTTCAGATTGAGTGAACAACTGGGGGTCTTGACTTCCTATATCACACTGAAATTCTTCATGATCAGTATCTGAACCAGAATTACTAGGCAAATCTTCCAATGTTTCTGGTGGAAGTGGAACTGGAACTTCTGACCCATGAGGAACAGGTCGAAAAGCTGATGGAAGATTTGGATAGAATATGGCTTTCTTATTTTTTGAGTTATAGCCTTTAACATCACAAGAGCAAAAATAGCAGTCATCACAGTGATTTTTTGGCTCCCTCCATACCATTGGCACACCAAATCTGAATGCTTTCTTTTTGCCTTTACACCATTTCCTTAGATCCTCTATGCAAATAAAACAAACTTTGTGTGGTGCCCATGGTTTGTCTTGGTCTCCTAGTTTCATTCCAAAGTAGGCATGGTACACTTGCATAATAAAATTTGTTACGTTTCTTTGATGTTTCTTGATCACAAATTCCCCGCATATGTAGCAGAAGCTGTCGGGACTGTTGACACATCCACGGCTAGCCATGATTCACAACTTACTACAGTACCCAGAACACAATAAGAGTCTTGAATTTAATTTAATAAAGGCTAAATGAGGCTTTCTTAACACTATCAAAACACGCTAGTTCGCTGATATAAAACACAAAAAACAACTCAAAATCACTGAAAAAATTCGCTTTGGATGAATCATTGTGCGCACATCATGAAATCTGAGTAACAACTGACTCATACGGCTTGGCAACCCAGTATTTATAGTCTCTTAGAAGTTTCTAGTAATTTCTGGAAATCTGGCATTTTCTCGAAGTTGCTTCACAAAAAAATCGAATTTGTGAAATAACTTTGTGTCGTATGACATTTTTATTGTGTTTTTCGAATTCAGCACACAAAAATACATTGTAAACAGCTAAAATTATGAAAAAAGTTTTTCCATCGCAGGCCTGTGTTATTATTGTATTGAAGACTTATAATAACACTTTTGAAAAAACCTGATTTTCTCCAATTTTGTCTGGGTTTCATTGAAAAAACCCGGGTGGGCTAGGTTTTTTCAATAAAGTGGACAATTATGTCCCCCCCCTCCCCCCCCCCCCAATATTCACTGATATAACTTTTTAACTATAAGTTGTAACACATATTCTGCTGCTTTATTTTTTTTAGTTCATTCAGAACAAAAATTAAATGACTTATAAGAACAAATTTGCTTGAATTTTTAGTTTATTCACAACAAAAATTAAATGACTTATAATGACAAATTAGTCATCAATATAATTCCCTTCTTTTTCTATAACCTCCTCCCACCTGTAGAAAAGTTTTTTATTCCACATTCAAAGAAATCCCTTGGTTTCAAGTTAAAAAAAGCAATCACTTCATTTTTGATAGCTTCCCTGGATTGCAACTTTTGTCCATCTCGGTGGTGTTGCAGACTTCTGAATAAATGGTAGTCTGAAGGTGCGATGTCTGGAGAATAAGGTGGATGAGGCATTTTTTCCTAACCAAATGCCTCCAATTGGGTAGTGGTGATTTGAGCAGTGTGAGGGCGCGCATTATCCTGATGGAATAGAACACCTCTGTGATTAATTAATGCAGGACATTTTTCTGGTAATGCCATCTTCACTCATTGGAGTTGTTGGAAGTAGACTTCAGCTGTGATTGTTTGGTTATCTGGCAGAAGCTCAAAATAAATAATTCCTTGCATATCCCACCAAATGCATAGCAAAATTTTCTTTGGCTGGGGTCCATTCCTTGGCTGAGGTTCAGACTTTGTTTCACAGCTAAGCCACTGATGTCGACGCTTAATATTGTTATA
This sequence comes from Bathynomus jamesi, assembly GCA_023014485.1. Taxonomy (NCBI): domain Eukaryota; kingdom Metazoa; phylum Arthropoda; class Malacostraca; order Isopoda; family Cirolanidae; genus Bathynomus; species Bathynomus jamesi. Next base: position 628,975 of record JAJOZX010001834.1, on the reverse strand, counting down.
GAGGATCCATTTTTCATCCCCAGTGATGATCTGATTAAAAAATGGTGCCTGCAGTTGCCGAGAATGCAGTGATGTGCAAATATCAGTTCAATGTTGAAAATTTGCTTGTGACAAATCATGCAGAACCCATTTTTCAACCTTCACTACTTTTCCTAAGAGCTTCAAATGATTTGTCCTGTTCGTTGATAATCTTTCAGACTGAAGTCTCCATTTCTGAACTTCTCAAACCATCTCCTACACATCCATTCGCTCACATCATTTCCATAAACTCTCTGAGTGTTTCTTGCAGATTCACTAGGTGGACTGCTAGATCCTTTATGGAACTCATACAGCATCACATGTCGAATATGCTCTTTTGTGGGCTCCATGTTTTTTCAGTTACTGTAATATCATAGGGGTGGCATTGTAACTATGAAAACCACCAGAGAAAATATTCATTAGCCTAATCCTACACTAGTCATACCTAGCCACACATGCCATACCTATTCTCCAGTTATGAAGGCAGCATGTGCACCATTTTTTAACTTGTCTAATATTGTGATATTTTCACTCAGACATAACTTTATGCTGTCCTTTAGCTGGTGCATCACTTCCACTTGTATTTGCATGCTTAAGAACCATAATGATTTCAAAGGATGGATTAAATTTAGAAAAATTTTCAAGAGAAATGCAGGTCAAACTGCAAGTCACCACTATTAAAACAGAATGCCATGTGTCACTCAGCATACTGCATTGCAAAGTAGTGTGATGAAGAGTACCCAGTAGTGAACAGTATTGCAGCAAGTTGGGTGTTGTGCAGTCACTGAGTCATTTGTAGTCACCCAGTAGTGGTGTAAATTCATGCTGCAGTCTTCTTCATTTTTAACCACAAAAAAAGTGCAACATGATGCCATGAATGGTGAAATTGGTCACAACAAGGGTTACTATTGTGACCAATTTGTGAATAACAAACCACAAATCGTAAGGTATTACTCTATAGTTTAATATGTAATTTAATTTCTTTTGCTATTTGTAACAATTGTGAAGCATGGCAAATAGGGTGGAGTGAAAAAATCAAAAGTGCCAGTTTCCAAATTGAGGGGGTCTAGATAGTTGTCTTTTGTCCAAGATTAAACTTTAAGCCTGATTTTGGGTGGTTGCATAGTGCATACAAAACTGTGACTGCTACCAGCCAATTTATACAAATCATATGTGCGTGTGACCAAAATTTAAATGCAGTGACCTATCTCGGGTTCTGAACATGATAGAAAGACAATTTAAAAACTGTTTATGATGTATTTTTTACCTCTGAAGCAGATTAAAACATTTGCACAAGGCTGCAGGGTCAATAATGCATCAGAAAATCTATATTTCCTCATTTTTGCTCAAAAAATTCAATTTTTTGGCATTTTTTCTCAAAATATTGTTTTTTATTTGAAATTATACAGGGTGTCCATAAATTATTCACCCCATTATAAGCCTTAATAAATTCGTTATTATAGGAGCTATCTTAAAATGGTTTGCGGCAATTAATAACACAACTCAAGAAATTTTTTTCTTTATTTCGCAGAACATCCACTAGGGGCACAATGGCAACAGTGAAGGAGAAAGCAATGTGCATGCTGTGGATGTGGGAAACCAAATCTCCAATTACTGTACAGAGATGTTTTTGGGAGGAATATCAGAAAACTCCACCAACGAAGCAATCACTCAAGCGATGGCTGAAACAATTTCAAGAAACTGGCAGTGTGCTACATCAGAAAGGAGCTGGATAAGATATCAGGAATTCAGGAGGCATTTATCTGAAGTCCTACAAAATCCATCCACTGAGCAAGCTGAGAACTGCAAATACTGCATTCAACAGTGCATAAAGTGGTTCACAAAAGGTTGAAACTTTATGCCTACAAATTGCAAACCTTGCAGAAACTTCTACCAAATGACAAACCCAAACGGGTACAGTTTGCTGTTGACATTCTTGACCGTATTGATGAAGATCAGCATTTTTTGAACAATGTCATTTTCAGTGATGAAGTGACATTCCATCTGTCTGGTAAAGTCAACAGACACAATTGCCGTATATGGGGATCAGAAAATCTGCACGAATTTATTGAACACGAACGCAACAGTCCCAAGATAAACGTTTGGTGTGCTCTCTCCCATAACCGTGTGATTGGACCATTTTTCTTCCATGAGAACACTGTGAAGGCTACAAATTACCTAGATATGCTTGAATGGTATGCTGCACCTCAGCTTGAGGATATGCAGCCCCGTGTGTTCTTTCAGCAAGATGGGGCACTGCCACACTGGGAATTAGAAGTGCGGAGGTTCCTCAATGAAAAGTTCCCTTCTCGTTGGATCGGGCGAGATGGCCCTATTCCATGGCCTCCTCATTCCCCAGATATCACGCCTCTGGATTTCTTTTTATGGGGCTACACAAAGGACAGAGTGTATGCAAAGAAGGTTAATAACATCACAGAATTAAGACACCGGATTGAAGAGACATTAGCTTCCATCACGCAAAGCATGCTTCTTAATGTTTGGAACAAAATCATCTATCGCCTTGATATTCTGCGTGCTACCAATGGGGCTCACGCGGAGGTTTACTGAATAAAAATAAAAATTTCTTGTTATTAATTGCTGCAACCATTAAGATAGCTCCTATAATAATGAATTTATTAAGGCTTATAATGGGGGTGAATAATTTATGGACACCCTGTATTTTTCTTTTCAGGTTGAATTTATAGAATTGATAAAATATGTATTTTCATAACTTTATTGCCAAAAAATACTGCATAGTAGGATGTTAAGATGCAGTGACACGGTTAAAATTCTTGATGGCAGTCATAGATTTTAAAGCACAGAATCATACCCCAATGGAAAGCTTGCTCTTGGTAAAGATGTCATCCAATGTCTAATGGCAGAAGAGAACTGGACAACCGGGCAAGCAGCTGATACGGTTTCACTAAGTCTGATTGAACACTGGATTTGGTGCAATGTCTATCCAATTTCACGCCCCAGTGTCACCAGCAAGATTCAGGACCTAGTCAAAGAATTTTTGAGGTAAGACTCAAATTTTCAGTCCCTTGCAAAAAGATTTAAAATATGTCTTGCTTTTGTAAATTTTGTAGTTAATTTATTTGTTTGTAACAGTAATTTTATTAACATAACATGTGATTCAGTGATTTGCAAATCATGAGAATGATCGGTAATAAATTCTGTTTTGACTAGAACTTAGGGTTTATAATTGAAATTTGCATTCACAACATTAAAGTTTTGGTAATTTTGTAAGTTTGATAAATATCCAAAAAAGAAATGTGGTGACAAGTTCTGGAGTGATCTTTCTTCCTTCATTGAAAAAACTTCCAAGTTACTTGACATCTTCTGTGAGGACTCAAATCAGAGAAGAGATTTGGAACATTTGTATCAACTCAAAACAGAAGAAGACTATGCTTTTGATGAGGACCAGAAAACAGCAAGAATAGGATGATGAGTTGGTTTTAAGGAATGGCTTACATTGGCAGACATCAGATACAAAAGGAGAGGAGTACAGCAAGGAGCAAGCAAAAGAAAAGAATTGGTGAGTTTGATCTATATAAATTAAAAAACCTTTGATTAATGGCCACTGAAAATCTGGGTTTCTTGAAATGATTGCACTACAAATTATAAAATTTATTTTGTGTCTTCAGTAAACTATCTTGAATCATAATCATATTGTATTTTATTGTCCCCAGGGAAGAGCTCAGAAGAGTTTTTCAAATTGTTCCATCAAGCTCAACAGCAATACATGACAGTGATCTCGACAGTCTCTCAAGTCAGGGCAGCCTGGAATCATATGATGAAACAGCTGATGTCAGTGAACAACAGGAATCTAGGACAGAACAAAATAGGAAGAGTCTACCAAACCTCGCTTGGCAGTGTGACAGGTATACTGTACATAGTTTAAAATATGAGCATGCTTTGAACACACTTGTTGCTCTGTTGACAATACCTACCTTTGAAAAAATGCTCTATAATCCATGTAACATTGCTAATAGTTAGTCCAAATCTTGGACACTGCTGTCCAATGAACATCTTGTTAGAATATTAACTTGATATAAAATATGTTTTACCAGGTATCAAGTAAGTGACAGAACCGGAGCTGCAGTTGCATCAGCAGTTTTAGAGGATTATGGAATTATCACTACTACTGATAAGATAAATGTAATTGACAGGTAACAGTCCAATTATCTTGTACATTAGTATCTGATTCAAATCAAGTATTTCACAAAAAGGCATATGTTTGAAATAAGTGTTGAAATTTAAATATTGTTTGTCAAAACCTATGGAGCTTGCTTAAATAACTGTCTTTAAAATTGAGTAAATTTGCATTGAACTATGGAGGAACAAGCTGAGAAGAGAATGTGAAAAATATTGTAAAACCATAACAAAAGATAGTCAAGAAAACTGATGAAAGTGTTAAATACAATATTCTGAAGTGTTTAGAGGATTATTTTTTATTACTTTGTTTAATGAGTGATAGATTGAATGTGTAATAATGAAAATTGCAATTTTGGCCAAAACAATATAAATGGATTTTTTGATGCATTATTGAGTCTGCAGTGCTCTGCAAATGTTTTAATCTGCTTCAGAGGTAAAGAAATACATCATAAACCATTTTTAAATTGTCTTTCTTTCATGTCCAGAACCCAAGATAGGTCAGCTGGGTTCAGATTTTGGTTGTGCACACATACGATTTGTATAAATTGGCTGGTAGCAGTCACAGTTTTGTATGCAACCACCCAAAATTGGTTTTAAAGTTTAATCCTGGACAAAAGACAACTATCTAGACCCCCTCAATTTTGATCCTGGCACTTTTGATTTTTTCACTCCACCCTAAATTGGCAGTGTTTGCCATATGATTAGTTACCAATCTTCATTGTATTATTTTTCTGAGTCCAGAGCTGCATTTTTCCTTACTAGTGGACTACATACCTGAATAGTGGGTTTTCTTTATTGGACCCTTATCCAGCAGCACTTCAGTGGGGAGTTTACTCTGGAGAGAAGTACCCAAGTGGTCATTGTATCTCTCTCCAGATTGTTCTACAACAGTACTATACAGTAGATGTGGATCTATAATTCTTGTTTTAATGGTTATAATTCATTTTGTCTAGGCCTATATAAATAATAATAAATGTGGTGACTGATTCAAGTTTGAAAATGGTTGAAGAGTCAGAAGAACTTTATTTCACTCAAGAAAAATTGAGCATTAAAAGAGAAGTTGAAATGAAAGAGGAGATGGGATCCTGTGAAGGAAATCTTCCTGTAGTAGCATTTAACAGTGGGAACTTCAATCTTGAAAGGCAGGTAATGAAAAACTTTGAATAACTTCATCATTCACTTCATAAATACAGTAGTTAAAATGTTAGCTGGGTAATTCCAGGACAAATAGACAAATGAAAGTGCCAAATGTACACTCCACCATCTCCAAAATTCATGAAACTTGGTGTGAGGGTTGGTTTAGGTCCAAATTACAAAAATCTGAATTTTTTTGAAAATTGGTCAAGTTGGTCAAATTTTATGGCTTGACCAAATTTTGGTCAAATGAAAAAACCAACAATTTTCAAACGTAAATATCTCAGCTGCTAATTGTGGTAGCGTAATAAGTCTTAAATGATAAAATATGTAAAATTAACTGTAGTTTCTAAATATGTATCATTTTTTTAGGGTAACAAAAATAAAATTTGATTTTTTGGAAAAAATGTCTTTTTTTTTTTTTTTTTTTTTTTTTTTTTTTTTTTTTTTTTGGCAGCGAAGATATCATTTTTTAAAAAAAAAAAACAAGAATAAAAAATGTTTATTTGATGTATGTACAGTGTACACCATAATAAGTAATAAAAAGTCAGCTTATAGTTTATTATAAGGCTCAAAACTGAGTTTGAAATTAAGTAATAAATTTTTTTTCAGACGACGAAGATTTATTATAGACTTGTTGGTCCAAAAAAAGACAATTTTCAAATCATATAAAAAATACATGTAGATAAACCAAAGGAGAAAAAATCTTTTAAAATATATGTACAATGTACATACATAACCTCTCTTATATTTAGGGACAGAATATATTGACAATAATAATGCTTAATTTATAAAGCGCTTATCAGAGTATAAAATACTCTTCCTAATAAGCACACGGGACAAAAAATTAGTCACCCCTAATAGCACCGATAGTAGGAAGTTCAAGGTCACACAGAGGGCGCTGATGTAGCATTGGTAAGTGACAAGTAGCGGTGACGTAGCACACAGGATCAGATCTGTTTTGTGAGGTGGTGAAGAACAAAGTGTGTGTTGGATATAGTCTGCAAAATGGGTCGTGAGGCAGATGTGTTTGGCAGAGCCCACGGACACAAAATGTCTGAAGTAGCCCAATTTGTTGGTGTGTCAACGCGTACTGTCCAGCGAGTTTACAAAGAGTGGTGTAGTTCGCAATCAACTGACAATCGACGGCATAACTGTGGCTGGAAAACAATTCTCAACAATAGGGGCCGCCGCCATGTTTCTCGTCTAGTAACTGCAAATCGTTTTCAAACCAGAGAACAATTGCTCCAAGAAACCAATGAGGTTCTCCAGCGACCAATTTCCGAATGGACATTGCGACGAGAACTGCATGCGATGGACATCTGGAGCAGGGTACCACGGAAGAGGACGCTGTTAACAGCAAGTCACAAATTGGCACGTTATAAATGGGCTCAGAGGCACAAAAACTGGACTGCGGCAGATTGGAAACGTGTAATTTGGTCCGATGAGTCCCGTTTTTGTTTGTTCTCCAATGATGGGAGGTGACGAGTACATCGCAGGTCCAATGAAGCCTTTAATCCTGAATGCGTCGAAGGTGTTGTTCAGGCTGGAAACAGAAAGTGAAGCGCAGGAATAGACACCCACGGACTCTGGCGGAACTTCGGGACTGGCTGATGAACGAGTGGCAGCAAATCGATGTTCAGTACATGCACAACCTCGTAGAGTCTCTGCCTCGCCGGATTCGTGTGGTTATCAAGGTCAGAGGCGCCGTCACACGTTATTAGGTACATTCTGAGAGGGGTGACTAATTTTTTGTCCGGTGTGCTTACTACACGTACACAAGTCTTTGAGAATGAATTAAGAGACAGTATTCTCATCCAGTGAATCCAAATTTTAGACACTAATAATATAATAATAAGAATAAAGAATTTGAAAAGATTTTTATAACTATTAAGTAGATACACAAATCTTAGATAAAATTTTTAGAAATATTATATACGGTAGACAATCTTAAATAGTATACATTCGATAGAATTTATTTTATCTTTGAAAAGTTATTTAATTCTTGAAGCGGAAAAATGTATTGTATTCTTGTTCCTCCTCGTAAACTTGCTTCAATACTCCCAAATATATTTTCTGTTGGAACGTGACAAACATCATCATGCGCAGGAAAAATGTATGAGGGACATACGCCCGAAGGATGGAGAAATTTTATCAGAAAATCATCATATTCACAGTCAAAGGACTGGACTAATCCAAGCCATAGTTTATTTTCATACATACAACCCACAAAAGAGCCTGTTTCAATTTCGCGTTGAGAGACAGTATTATGTTCTTGATCCGAAGCAGAAACTCTAATGAGCTCTCTTATTTCGACTGACTGTGCACTCTGGGAGAGTGGATAAACCTTCAACGAATTCTTGGAAATTGGGACGAAGCGATGTAATTATTGAGTACCTTTGATAGAAGTAATAGGTTCACTAGATTTTTGCAAAGAAAGCTCTACATCTACAACTTCTGCCTCAGAGACGTAAAAAAAGTCAATAGCGGTTAGGAATTCTTGAGAGCAGAAATTGTAGAAGTCCTCAGCTGTTAAGATTTGATGGTCGAGAGGCCGTCATAAGCTTTCTCTGGCGACTGCTCTTTTTACTGTTCCGCCAATACCATCGCAGGCATTCTTCCTGTGGGATGTCGCGAAAAAATTCCACTCAGCATGAATTTTGAAGTCTTCGAAATGATGGCATAAATTTAGAAAATTTGTTTTATTCTTATACTGAGCCGCGCATCCATCTGTGAAATAATGAATTTTAGTTAGGTTTGAATTTTGTTGTTGGATGCACAGGATTAATTTTTTGAGAAAACTATGAACCAGAATTGTATCATGCCTGCGACGGTTTGAAACGAAGCAGTAACTTTTGCAAGTTAGTTTTCCTGCATTGTTTTTGGAATAATAAATGAATGGGTGCACTGTACATTGCGAGTTCTCCCAATGAAACCCCTGGGCACAATCTTGTACGATGAATGAGAAGTTTTCCGCAAAATCGCCCACCAAAATACCTTCATTTTCGGGCAGAGTTTCTTTTAGATTTTTGAAGTAACTCGACTGACATTTATTCGTGAAGTTGTGTCTTGTCAGTTATGCAATTTTTTTGGCGAGCGATTCCACGTATTCCTCTGGAGTTTCGGTGATATCTTTTAACATACAGTGATCGACGGACACCCATTGTTTATATTTTCTCTCTTCCATTGCCATGAAGTCCAAACTTTCCAAATAATTTTTGATTCCGACCTCTCACAGGCATCTTTTGCATCGGTGCATCATACAATCTTCATTGTCCATGCCGCAGATGGATAAAGACATTAATTTTTTGTAGTCTAAATCTTTAATGCCTAATGCTGATATTTGTAGTTTCGGATTTTGGTGATGCGTACATACGCAGACACTGTGAGTTCCACTTTGTCCCACAAGCACGCACCACGATGGTCGAAAATGAGCAAAGGTACGAAAGCCTATTTTGGGATTTTCATCATTTTTTGCATATTCAGCATATAACTCTTTCAAGTTACACAATACCACTTTTTTTTTTTTTTTTTTTTTTTTTTTCAAACTTATAATCTTTGATTCCCGGGCACATCCTACTATATTCGTCATTTTCATAAAACTCCTGAATTATTTTTTTTCATTTCAGCTGTGACAACCTTCCCTTTCGTCATGTTTGGAATGTTAGGAAGAATCCCAAACTGTTTTTGAAGATTGCGGCTCTTACGCACCATATACTTTGTTGCTCCACAGAAGTCAGCAGTTTTTTCAATGGGATAGGGATACAATGATAGTATTTGTAACCTAAGATTACGATCGTTACTTGCTTGAAATTTCTCCTTTAATTCTTCCATAACCTTTTAATACCTGAAATAAAGTGTATTTGACATTAAGTTTAATTAGTATATTTTTAATTAAACTTTTCGTAAAATATATGTATATGTATTAGTATATTGTCTGATTATAAAAATGTAAACAGATAAAACTTAATTTAGTATATACTTCGATGACTGTATTAAATTTAATTTAAAATGTCAAATTTCAATAACTATGTCCGAAAAGTAGTCTTGCCTCTCTAAATCATCTTCCAAACAACTTTTTTTGGACGGACCAGCTTCAGAATAGTCAATAGGAGCCCCATAAGCAGCTTCAAAACTTCATTTTACCATTTCCGTTGTCGATCTGAATTTCGTAGAAGCCTTTATCTGTTTTTGTCCCGGCTTCAATCCAGCTGTAAAACAAATTCATAAATTTAGGTTGCGTGAAATAATCAAATATCAAATATTTTGTATATATATATTCAAGTGCTGATGCTAATATTTAAAAACAGAAAACTACGAATTTGGCATTAAGAAACAAATGTCCTGAACGGAGTCTCTATTGTTTTATTACCTGTTTTAATAGGGCTTTCATCAAATAAAGGTAAAATATTGTCGCTGAGCAAATCTTTATTGAATTGCCTGTCTTGAACGACAAATTCTTCCAATGGTGGTGGATTTCATGGAATCGCTACTGCTTCGCTCCATACATTCGTTAAGTATGTCTGGCTCAGGTATTGGTGCAGGTTCTGGCTCTCTGGATGAACGTTGAACATGTTCTAATACAATTGGCTTCTTTTTAATTGTGACATAGTCATTGATTTTCTTCCAAAATTCCATAGCTTGCAGCTGCCATGGCAGAGTTTACTTTTTTGATGTTACAGAAAATTATTCTTGAGTGTTTTTTCATAGGATCGCAACAAAATTTTGTGTTTTGAGGCATTTTAAGGGTTAGGTAAATTTACGTATACTAGAAAATTAGGTATATACTGAAAATCTGGAAAGAAAGCAAAACATTATTAAAATTTTGAGTATTTTTTTTTTTTCATTTTTTTTTCATAATAATCGTCAATAAGCTGACTTTTTATTACTTATTATGGTGTACATACATCAAATAAACATTTTTTATTCCTGGTCTTTTTTTCGAAAAATGGTATCTTCACTGCCAAATCACAAAAAAAAAAAAAAAAACTTTTTCCAAAAAATCATAATTTTATTTTTGTTACCCTAAATAAATGATACATATTTAGAAACTACAGTTAATTTTACATATTTTATCATTTAAGACTTACTACACTACCACAATTAGGAGCTGAGATATTTACGTTTGAAAATTATTGGTTTTTTCATTTGACCAAAATTTGGTCAAGCCATAAAATTTGACCAACTTGACCAATTTTCAAAAAAATTCAGAAATTTGTAATTTGGACCTAAACCAACCCTCACACCAAGTTTCATGAATTTTGAAGAGGTTACCGTGTACTTCATTTGTCTATTTCTCGTAGAATTACCCAGCTGTGATATCCCAAAAGTGAATCTAAACAGAAAATTTATTTTAAAAGTAATATTTTTTATTTCATGCGAGTACTGTATTGATTCTCTGAAGCCCCCAGTACATTCCAAGTAGTTTATAAGTCATTTTCTCCAATTTTGTAATTTTTTTAACTGTGACTCTTGAAGGTAATTTAGTTTACAGCTTTCATCAACATATCAAATGAGAGAATAAAGCATTGTATCTCAGGTTAAACCTGTGAAACAATCTTTTACTTGTTCTTCAAATAAAAACTTTAGGTAACTACTTGTTTAATTTTGGATTTTGCAGGTCAAAAATGAAATTATGGATGTTTCTGTAAAAGATGAGCCATTTGACTTTAATGATTATGAAAAGGAAATCAATAATTGTGACCTGAAGGACATCAGAAGTCCTTCAGTGCCTTCAGTAAAATGGGTAAGCAAAATTAATTACAATATCAAAGCATGTTTTCACAAATGGAAACCTTTAGTTATTGTTTTTATTATGATTCTATCTGAAAAATAATCTTTTAAGAGGAAGTTTAGTGACTAGTTCAATATTGATGTTAGAGAACAAAAGGGTTATTTAATGTGTACGTGGGTGGAGTAATGCATGGGATGAAAACAAGAATGTGAGAAAGGAGTAAACCTGATTATTAAAAGTGAATGTGCATGAAAACATTTTTTTGTCATTGTGGGGTTGTGAATTGTTTTGAAAACCTCTTAATAATATATATATATATATACAATATATATATATATATATATATATATATATATATATATATATATATATATATATATATATATCACAGGGTGGGCGGAAAGTAGCTCCCTATTTTGGATTGGTAAAAAAATACGTATATTATCCATTTATTTCAGAAGAAATAATATGAAAAGGTAGGCATACATGGTAGGTTTTCTCTAAAATTCAATGTGGGCTCCAACTCTTTCCACCAGCTTCTGGAGCCGCCCAGGAATGGCGTCCACTGACTTTAGCAGGAACTCCGGCGGGATGGAGGACATGACTTCCCAAATTTGGTCCTCCAGTTCTTCCAATGTCCTCGGTTTGGTGCGGTAGACTTCTTCCTTTACCCACCCCCAAAGAAAGAAGTTATGTATAAATTGTGATTGTATTGTTATATTGTTATGGTGTGTCTCTAAAGTGGTACAATTGTAACGGTAATCTTTTTTTCTCTAAAGTGTTCTCTTTGTGTTCTCTAAAGTGGTACAATTGTAACGTTCATTTTTTTTTTCATTTCAGATTTAAGGGTAATGTGGCTGAGCATTTAACACTGCAGGAGCGTGCCCAGTTGGCGGCACGGTACGGTACGAAGTTTGGCAATCTGTCGTTCGAGTTCAAAGATGGTGGCGGGCCATTCACGGACCACGTGCCCAAGTGGACCCGAAAACAATCAAGAACTGCCACTCGAAGCTCATGACCACGGGGTCTGTGGCAGATGTTCGAAGATGTGGTCGCCCTTCGACATCCAGGGCCCAGGAGATGGTGCAGGCAGTTCAGGAAATGTTCGCACGGAGTCCACGAAAGTCAACTCGCCAGGCAGCTCGGGAAAGTGGACTCTCCCGCTACTCAGTGCGAACTGTGCTGAAGAAGGAGCTGAACTGGCATGCGTGGAAGCCGCATTACTGCCAATCTCTCTCGGACGAGGACTGCGACATTTGCATGGAGTTCGGGGAAATCATGCTGGCTTGGCATGAAGACTGGCCCCATCTCTTCCGCAACATCCTCTGGAGCGATGAGGCGGTGTTCCACGTCGGAGGCTTTGTCAACCGCCACAATTGCCACTACTGGGCAGGAGAGGATCCCATGGTTACCGCTGAAAAATGGCAGAATCGGTTCAGTGTAACGGTGTGGTGTGGTATGACCTCAGATCAGGTTGTGGGCCTGTTCCTTCTGCGCAACACCATGAATGCTGAGTGGTACCTTGCTATGTTGCGAAACAAGGTCTGGCCGGTTGTCAGCACATGGGAGAACATCGACGATCTGATATTTATGCAAGATGGCGCCCCTCCGCACTTCGCTCTTGTTGTCCGTGAGTGGCTGGATGCCCACTTCCCTGGGCGTTGGATGGGTCGTCGTGGTCCACATCAATGGCCAGCCAGGAGCCCCGACTTGACACCGTGCGACTTCTTTCTTTGGGGTGGGTAAAGGAAGAAGTCTACCGCACCAAACCGAGGACATTGGAAGAACTGGAGGACCGAATTCGGGAAGTCATGTCCTCCATCCCACCGGAGTTCCTGCTAAAGTCAGTGGACGCCATTCCTGGGTGGCTCCAGAAGCTGGTGGAAAGAGTTGGAGCCCACATTGAATTTTAGAGAAAACCTACCATGTATGCCTACCTTTTCATATTATTTCTTCTGAAATAAATGGATAATATACGTATTTTTTTACCAATCCAAAATAGGGAGCTACTTTCCACCCACCCTGTATATATATATATATATATATATAAATAATTAATAAATTAAATTTTAGGGTGATGCACAAATCATGACCATCGTGGATTTTTAGGGATACCCCCTCATTTTTTCCAATTTGTCACAAAAACACCGTGTGAGAAATTCCAGGTCAAACAAATAACATCCAGAGGTTGCGCCTGCCAATTGAAAATTTGAAAATTACAAAAAATTAGAGTAAAATCAAATTTTTTGAATTTGTTCTTATTTTTGTTGCAGGTTTGTTGCAGGTTTTGTGCAGGTTTGCTGCAGGCAGAGTGGTAGGGTGATGCGTATATGAGCAAACAGCAAACAGCGTTCAGGAAATTGGTATCGCAGTGTGCTTGTGGCAGTGTCCGGGAGATGTGCTATATCAGTGAGTCTCTCCGCCTCAATTTCTTTTCTATTTCCTGTATCTTAATTGTGACGAAAATGAGATGAAGAAGCTCAACATATATCTGGCTGATCGGTCAACAAATAGATAAATTGAATCAAAGTAAGCTTCCATCAAAGAAAGAAGTAATTTCCTTATTCATTAATTATAAACATGTCAAGAATGAAACCATCAGAGAAGCATTAACTTCAACCATTAATGATGTATTGGAAGTGTGGCAGAGAGCAGGAATACCAACAACCCAGAAATGTAATGTAATGTGAAGAAATTAAATAAACTGTATGATGAGTGGCAAGGGCTGAAGAAGAGCAAAGGAAAAAAAAAGAAGTTTTCAATAGAGAAAGAGAATACATGGAAAGAAAAATTGGATGGACTCTTTGATATTGTGCATGCAAATGCTAACGAGTTAATAACTATCGAAGAAGATAGAGAGTTTCTACGGCTACAAAGGGAAGGTCGAAAGGGTAAAATGATGGCAGTTGATAAGGATGAAGAAAAACGTCGAAAGGAAGCTGCGAAGAGACATGAAAAAATGGATAAGAAAAGGTTACGTGAATCAAGTGCATTTGATGAAACAGTTGTTCTTGCAAGCAGCAGCAGTTTCTGCAGTGATTCACCTGCATCTACGGAAGAAGAAGTAGATCTGGAACAGCCCTCAACATCCAAAAGAGGCCTTCCAAGAAAAAAATTCAAGATTATGAATGAAAATCTGCTTTCCTCATTGGATGTTGCTAAGATCAGCGACCAATCAGCCTCTTTAATAATTATTCCAACGATCGCAAATGTTGGAAAAGATCCAGAGAATTACAATGTTAGCTACTCATCAATTCGCAGGGCAAGACAGAAATCAAGAAAGAAGTTCAGTGAAAACTTGAAAGAAGAATTTCAAGCTGACAAACCCTTGATTGTTCATTGGGATGGCAAACTCCTCGAAGACATTACTGGGAATGAGGTTGTTGATCGGTTGCCAGTCCTAATCTCTGGCAGTGGAGAAGATCAACTGCTTGGAGTGCCAAAAATAGATCATGGCACAGGAAAGGATACTGCAAATGCAGTACATCAGGCGATCATTGATTGGAATCTAATAGATAAGGTAAAAGGCATGTGTTTCGATACAACTGCATCGAACACAGGTCGTAAAAACGGAGCTTGTGTCCTAATTGAACAGAAAATGGAGAAAGATTTGTTGTGGTGTCCTTGTCGACACCATATCCTTGAAATCATGTTGGAAGCAGTGGTATCCCCTGCATTACAGGCTTCATCAGGCCCTGACATTCAGTTATTCAAAAGATTCAAAACAAACTGGAATAAGATTAATCTAACTTCATACGATAAATTAGAAAATTATCCACAAAAGGAAAAAGAGGAAATCATCAACTTTGCAGCAAGAAAAATCAATGAAGATCAACCTCGCGATGATTACAGAGAGTTATTGGAACTGACAATAATCTTGCTTGGTGGTACTCCAACGACTGGAATAAAATTCAGGAAGCCTGGGGCTTCTTATAGAGCCCGTTGGATGGCAAAAGTCATTTATTCGATGAAAATCTTTATGTTCAAAAGTCAGTTCAAAATAACAGCAATAGAAGAAAGAAATCTAAAAGAAATTTGTTGGTTTTCTGTTTTAATTTATATTAAGCATTGGTTTTCAGCACCCTGCGCAGCAAGTGCTCCACGAAATGATCTGAGTCTTCTCAAGAATCTTCACAGCTACAAAAGCACAAATGAACAACTAGCAAATGCTGCTTTAGAAAAATTCAAGAATCATTTGTGGTATCTCTCAGAAGAGTTGATCGCATTGGCTTTCTTTGATGATAAAATCAGCTTTGACACCAAAAGAAAAATGAAGGAGGCGCTTACAAAATCTTCGGAGCCAGATCCTCCAAAGAAGACACAAATAGACATCAAAACTATTGACAATAAGCAGCTTGAAGATTTTGTAACTGCTAACACAAAGTCCTTCTTCAGTATACTCAGATTGTCTTCAACGTTCTTGAGCAAACCAGAAGAAGATTGGCTTCTCGATGAGAGTTATTGGGTTGCAAAGAACGTAGTGAATCACATGAAAGTTGTTAATGATATTGCTGAAAGAGGAGTGAAATTGATTGAAGATTATAACAAATTAATTACCAATGATGAACAACAGAAGCAATATCTACTGCAAGTTGTATCAAATTATCTGAAGAAGCTTCCGGACAAAACTGAGAAAACTCGTATCTTTGACGCAACAGTAAAATTTACGAGTATATCCATTCTATGTATCTATTGTAAATATCTATTGTATTGTATCTGTTTTATGAACAAATGGAAAAGAGGAAGGTGGTATGATAAGCCTCCTGGGGAACTTCCACTCAAAAAAAAAAGTAACGTGACGCTTGCTGTACCTCCTGGGTGTCATGGAAATCAGCAAATTTTCAAATGGTGGGCGCGACCTCCAAATATTCTAATTTTGACCCGAAATTTCGCCAGGATCATTTTTCCACCAAATCAAACCAAATGAGAGGGTATCTCAAAAATTTGAAACAAAAAAATTTTACTCCCCCACTTTTGCATCACCCTAAAATTTATTTATTTATTTATTTTATATATATATATATATACAGGGCATCCCAAAAAAATGTATACACACTTTAAATACTTATAAAGGCAGTGTTTATTAAAATACATTTCATTTTCAAAATGTAATAGAATCTACAGACATTATTTAATTGTTTTGTCAACGCCTGTTTTCAAACTGACGTCCGTTCTGGTCCAGGCACTGCTGATAACGCGAAGCAATGGAATCGCAAACATCACGAAACATTTCGTTTGGTATTTGTGTGCATTCTCGTTCAATGGCTGCTCTCAATTCAGCGACTGTTGCAGGTTTTATAGCGTAGACTTTGTCTTTTAAGTATCCCCATAAAAAAAAGTCTAGTGGTGTGAGGTCTGGTGAACGCGGAGGGTATTCTACGAAACCCCTTCGTCCAATCCACATCCACATCGTGCCAAGTACCACTCGCAATACTCCACTCTTCAGTCCAGATCATCTTCATTAATAGCATGGACTAATCTTGGAATGTAACTTTTCCATTGACAGCGCTTCAAAATGCGTTGGACAGACGATTCTGAAATTCCTACCTCACGACTCGCTTGCCGCACAGATTTTCTTGGACTTTGGTGATACGTTTCCAGTACTCTTTCTTGCTTTGTGGGGCTTGTCGATGTCCGTGGTCTTCCGGAACGCTTCTTGTGGACATTCTGAACAGTTCCATCAGCTTCAAACTTATCTCTAATTCGAGTGATGGTAAGTCGCGTTGGTGGATCTGTTTGAAACTCCCTCCTAAACTGTCTTTGCACTTCAACTGCGTTTTCACACTTCCAGTAGCATTTTAGAATGAATTTCCTTTGTTCAAAGCTTAGTCTGACTGCCATTATTAATTCTAATGGGTTTAACTTGGAAAGAAAGAAACATCAATTGAGCTATCAGCTGTTAAAGTGTGTATGCATTTTTTTGGGATGCCCTGTATATATATATATATATATATATATATATATATATATATCCCCGCAAGGGGGTTCTAAGCTCGTGCTCTTGAGTGCTCTTTGTGCTCGTTTGTACGTGCTTGTTCCTGGAGGTTTCACGTGCGCCCTCCCGGCCCTAGCACCCAAGGATGATGGGGCTCGACCCTGCAGTCCTTGTCATCCTTGGTCTTTTTCCACTTCGACTGTCCCCTCCACCCTTTCTTTTTCCTCTGTCTTTCCTCTCACTTTTTCTTTGTTTTTCCGCTGAGATATGCCCTTTAAATAGAGGCGAATCGGTTCTTCCGATATATATATATATATACACCGGGTGTACATAAAGTCAGGATCTATTTTTGTGAAGCACTTGGAAATTATATGGAATTCAATCATAAAATGATAAAGTGGTAACATTTATTAAATAATTAAGAGTAGGATTCGACGTGACGCCCATCAGTATCCCTGCACAGCTCAAATCATTCCGCAGCATTTCTAAACACATTCTGGAGCATTTGCGAGGTTATGTTATCTGCAGCAGTTCGTATACATGTACGTAAGTTTTCAAGACTCGTAATCTTCGTCTGATAGACGTGCGATTTGATAAAGCCCCATGCAAAGAAATCTAAAGGGGTTAAATCTGGTGATCTCGCTGGCCAAGGTCTGTTGCTTCCTCGTCTAATCCAGCGATTTGGAAAATGTCCATTTAGATAATCCTGAACAATTTTGGCATAGTGACAAGGAGCACCATCATGTTAATAGACGACGGCGATAGGATTGTTAGTACCGTTGTCTATCAACATGATGGTGCTCCTTGTCACTATGCCAAAATTGTTCAGGATTATCTAAATGGACATTTTCCAAATCGCTGGATCGGACGCGGAAGCAACAGGCCTTGGCCAGCAAGATCACCAGATTTAACCCCTTTAGATTTCTTTGCATGGGGCTTTATCAAATCGCATGTCTATCAGACGAAGATTACGAGTCTTGAAAACTTATGTATATGAACTGCTGCAGATAACATAACCCCGCAAATGCTCCAGAATGTGTTTAGAAATGCTGCGGAACGATTTGAGCTGTGCAGGGATACTGATGGGTGTCACGTCGAATCCTACTCTTAATTATTTAATAAATGTTACCACTTTATCATTTTATGATTGAATTCCATATAATTTCCAAGTGCTTCACAAAAATAGATCCTGACTTTATGTACACACACACACACACAGAGGTAGCCCTCATTTTGTGCTGGTCCGATTTGCGCCAATTTGCAATAGCAAATACTCCACAAGGCCATGAATATTTATTTTTGCAATTTTTTTATAAATTAAAAATTTAAAATCGTCAAAAATGGTAAAAATATGTAACTACTGTATATATAAACTGTATATACAATATATATATATATATATATACTGTATAAGTGCTGTACAGCTAGTACTGTACTGTATTTATAATTTCTTATTATTACGGTACTGTATTATACACAGTATTTTATTATACAGTAGTGTACAGTACATTATTTATTATATATTAAAAACTTTTATTTCTTTTATTTTAACAAAATTTATCCCTCCTCTAAAAATTATGAAGACCAGTGATCTACAACAGATTCTTGCAAGTGTAGAGTCCCTCACTAATGAGCTCTGTGACATTGATCACGACTGGGAGAGGAGTGCCACAGTTAAAAGGAGTGTCATATCAAGCCTGAGCCCTTATTTTGAAATTGTTAAAGAAAGGAGGAAGAAATCCAGGCAATCAACACTTGATTCTTTCTTCAAAAAAAGGCAACCTTCTCAACCAGGGCCTTCAACAGAAGATCCTCAACCAGGACCTTCAAAAGCCAACTAAAACTTCTGCATTACGCCACTGTCAAAAAACATCAATGCAGGGGCCTGACAGTGGCGCTTATAAGACCACGTGTGGGCTCCAAACATGTGAAGGTAAGTGTACAAAATTTAATCATTTTATGTATTAATTTATTTTTTATTTATTATATTTATGTAGGTTAAAAATAAAACACTTTTTTTAATTAAAAAAGTTTATTTCTGAGCTTTAAATACTCCAGTATTGAAAAGGTTAGGTAAAATTTTTGGTGCCCAGAACCTAACCCTGTGATTTCCCATTGACTCCATTATATAAAGGGTTCCATTTGCACCAATTCCATTTGTGCCTGTCCCCCTAGGAACCTAACCACGGCATAAATCGAGGGCTTCCTGTGTATATATATATATGTACAGGGTGGTGCAAAAGTCTGGACCCATAGGTGGTTTATATGGAAAAAAAGTGTGGCCTGCAGGAAGTTTATTATGAAATGAAATTTAATTAACCATACACCAGTGACTAAATTATGTTAAATTTAACGTTCTAGTTCAGAATTTACAATAAGTGTTCGAATTGATGTCCATCTTCTTCCAAACACTTTTCTACTCGGTTGACACAAGACCTTTGCACATTTGTAAGCATAGTAATATTCGTTCTTATGGCTTCAATTTCTGTTGTGATGTTATCCTTTAGCGCTTGTATTGTTCTTGGTTTGTTAACGTAAACCACTGATTTAAGGTGTCCCCATAAGAAATAATCCAAAGGAGTCAAGTCTGGAGATCCGGGTGGCCATTCAATTGGCCCACATCATCCAATCCATTTCCCTGGAAATGTTTCATCTAAAAATTTGCGAATGACCTTTGCGAAATGTGGCGGAGCCCCATCCTGCTGAAACCACATAACTCCAATTTTGTAATGGTATTTCGTATAATCGAGGCAAAAGGAAATTTGTTAACAAGTTAAGGTATGATTCACTCGTTACAGTGTCTGGGAAGAAATATGGACCAATTATCGTACCTCCCCACATAGCAGCCCATACCATAACTCTTGGCCTGTATTGCACATGTCCTTCCTCAACCCAATGTGGATTTTCAGTTGCCCAAAAGCGTGCATTATGTCTGTTAACCAAACTGTTTAAGTAAAAAATTGCTTCGGCACTGAATATGATATGCTTTTCCAACTGTCTATGCTGCATAAACCACTGACAGTACTCCATACGACGATCTCGGTCATCCCCATGTAGTTCCTGGACTAATCGTACTTTGTAAGGATGAAAATGATTTGTAGAGAGAATACGACCAATAGAACGCCTTGATACACCTGTTTCCTGCGATACTTTCCTTAATGACTTAGGTGGGCTCCCTTCCACATGCCTGCATACCCGTGTAGATGTTTCGGGATCAGTTGAACTACTTCTTCATCCACTACGTGTTCGATTGCAGATGCTTCCCGTTTCTTTGAAACGAGCGAAAGTCTTGCTGACAGTTCTTTGTTGAATTGGTTGCCTATCGGGGTGCTTAGCATTAAAACTATCTGCGACTGAACGTGAGGTGGCTCCTTCTTTTGCGTACAAAAGCACAAACTCTATTCTTTCTGCTATTGTTAACTTCTCTGCCATAGGGTAACAATCTGAAAAATATTTAGTAAAATTATAAAAACTATTATAAAAATCGAAAGATATTTTTTATATAGTAAATTGCCTATGGGTCCAGACTTTGCACATAATGGTCATCCTGAGGCTGAAATGTTAAAATTTACCAAAAAGCAACATATTATACATCATTGGAACTGGGAAAGTGTCTAGTTTTCAAATCTTTTTACAGATTTGAGCTATCTTTATTGGTTTTGGAGATATGATGTTTTATGTGAAGACAAGTTATACAGTAAGCGTTAAGTGCTAAAATTTAAACCTTTAAGTTCCCCAAATTAGTAGAAACCAAAATGTGCTGACAATTTTGTTATGGGATTATATAGGTACATACATGTAGTGTGTTATGCACTATCACTATTGTCTTCATGTATCCAATGAAAATATTTATAGGTAGCTTCCCAAAATATTATAGTTATGTTACGAGTGACACTTTTTTGGTTGTTTTTCTTCTCAGGTCATCTGATTTGTAGGAATAAATGAAACCTATTACAATTCCTCTTTTAGTTAGTTGCCAGGTATGTGTAACTGGCGGCACTTCGGAAAACATGTTCTTAGTTTATTGTTCTATTTATTTAGGTTAGATCACATTTGGTGTCACTCGTAACTATCGTAGATCATGTTACGAGTGACACCACAATTGTGGTGCCATTATATGCAAGTGTACATAATTATAACAGATGTTTTGTCTATTTGCAGAGTTTGTGATTCAAGAATTGACTAATTACTAATTACCCAGCTGTGTATGTGTGTGTTTCACCTGTATTGATGTTTATACATTTTTATTTTTATTTTTTAATCATTCCGTCGTATGTATGAGAGTATGTATTAATATTTTTTCTGTTTTGAAACACGAGAAAGGATTGCCAAAAGAAAATAGACAGGGCAATGTTTAAATAATTAACTCTCTTACTTTTAATTGATTACTATATATATATATATATATATATATATATATTATATATTATATAAAGGTAAGGAGAAAGTTGGTCAAATACAATTGTGTGTGTGTGTGTGTGTATATATTTGATCTGAACTATTATTTTGGTGGTTATATGCATCATATTTCTTATATTATTTTTTATTTTGTGCAGTAGAAGACAAATTCTATTTATTTTCAATATATTTACAATAATTAATAAACAGAATGAATTTTTTATTGTTAATTTCGGTTTTTGTTTAATTCTCTTAAAAGAGAAAGTCTGTATGCTTTGGTAACAAATTAAAATAAATGGTGATATCTAGCAAACTCACCCTAATAATGTATATCTGAACAATTAAAAAAAAAATGGTATCTGGCAACTCACCCTTCCCCTATATAAGACCTGCTTGTCTTCGGAGCAGATATATATATATATATATATATATATATATATTTTTTTTTTTTTTTTTTAGTTCAGGAAGAACCGATTCGCCTCTATTTAAAGGGCATATCTCAGCGGAAAAACAAAGAAAAAGTGAGAGGAAAGACAGAGGAAAAAGAAAGGGTGGAGGGGACAGTCGAAGTGGAAAAAGACCAAGGATGACAAGGACTGCAGGGTCGAGCCCCATCATCCTTGGGTGCTAGGGCCGGGAGGGCGCACGTGAAACCTCCAGGAACAAGCACGTACAAACGAGCACAAAGAGCACTCAAGAGCACGAGCTTAGAACCCCCTTGCGGGGATATATATATATATATATATATATATATATATATACCCCCGCAAGGGGGTTCTAAGCTCGTGCTCTTGAGTGTTCTTTGTGCTCGTTTGTACGTGCTTGTTCCTGGAGGTTTCACGTGTGCCCTCCCAGCCCTAGCACCCAAGGATGATGAGGCTCGACCCTGCAGTCCTTGTCATCCTTGGTCTTTTTCCA
Source organism: Bathynomus jamesi (assembly GCA_023014485.1). NCBI lineage: Eukaryota > Metazoa > Arthropoda > Malacostraca > Isopoda > Cirolanidae > Bathynomus > Bathynomus jamesi. The sequence goes on along the minus strand of JAJOZX010001834.1, from coordinate 606,680 downwards.
CTTCGACTGTCCCCTCCACCCTTTCTTTTTCCTCTGTCTTTCCTCTCACTTTTTCTTTGTTTTTCCGCCGAGATATGCCCTTTTAAATAGAGGCGAATCGGTTCTTCCCAAACTTAAAAAAAAAATACAGTATGTATATATACAGGGTGTCCGAGAATTATCTGTACAGTTTTTGGCTGTTATTAAAAGTCAACCATGAAGTGTAGAAATTCCAGTGTTGTCCCATTTTACAGAGAATCTCATTAAGTTTTTTCTGATACCAAGTTTTGACAAGTTTTTTAGAAATTCCAGTGTGTCCGAAAATTATCTGTACAATTTCATCTTTTAATAAAATTCTTGATAACACACGTAAAATTCTTAAACAAGATTATTTAGAATCTGTATTTTCAAAAGTTTCTTTTATTAAAGTAACATTGTTACAAACATTCGATATATGCACCATTAGTGATTCGCAAAACATCCAATCAATACTCCAAATGTTGCCATGTACGCTGCAGCATATCCACATCAATTCACTCAATAGCAGCTGTGATTCTTGCTTTTAAATCATCAATGTCTGTCACCCGCGTACAATTCTAAAAAACTTGTCAAAACGTGGTATCAGAAAAAACTTAATGAGATTCTTTGTAAAATGGGACAACAATGGAATTTCTACACTTCATGGTTGACTTTTAATAACAGCCAAAAACTGTACAGATAATTCTCGGACACCCTGTATATGCCTTAGAATCACAAAATAACACATGATCTTATTAATAAGCAAACAACCACAGGGAAAAAGGAAAGAAAGAAACACAAATTCCAAGCACTTTTGTGATATATTCACATTTTCAAGGACAAGAAAGAAATAGACAGAATTTACCAAATAAATGAGTTAAATACACAAGCGAAAAATTCCCAATCAGCAACTCAAGTTAAAAACAATAAAACATTCTAAAGATTTTTTCTCAATAGGTAATTTAATCTAAAAGCTACTAAATTATTGAATACATAAGAACTATATAAATGAAATTAGACAGTTAACAAGTACAGAAAACAAAAATTATTATAAAAGTTATTAGAAAGAGTATTTAATTAAAGCAGGCATTTAAGTGGCAAGAATTTAAGAGAGAGGCTTGGTGCCATCATCGTACAGAATATTCCAATTATCTCCAAAGCAATCTGAAAATTTTTTTCTTTTTCCCCAATAGACAACCTGTTCAAAAGTCTAATAAACTATCAAGTACATAAAGATTATATGAAAGAAAAAAATTACACTTAAAATGTACACGCAAGAATGTTAGCAATTCTTCAAAATATTATTTATTTGGTTAAGGCAAATCTTTACGGGGCAAGAATGCAGTCAAAAGTAATAGGCCTATGGCAACTAAATTTAAAAACAATAAAACAATCTAAAGATTTTTTCTCAATAGGTAACTTAATTATTGAATACATAAGAACTCTATAAATGAAATTAGACAATTAACATGTATAGAAAACAAAAATTATTATAATGGTTATTAATTAAAGCAGGCAGTAAGTGGCGAGGATTTAACAAAACAAAGGCATGGTGCCATCGTCATATGGAATATTCCTAATATCTACGAATAATCTGAAAAAAAATTTCTCAATAGATAACCTGTTCAAAAATCTAATAAACTATCAAGTCCATAAAGATTATATGAAAGCAAATACAATTAAAATGTACACATAAGAATGTTAACAATTCTTAAAATATTTATTTAATGAAGGCAAACTGTTAAGAGGCAAGAAAGCGGTCAAAAAATAATAGGCCTTACATCAACTTTCTACCAATGTACAAGTAATTTATAAAGCCCAGGGCTAATATTAAGAACCAAATACACATTATTCTTGATCACACTCAATTCAAGTATATTTCTACTAGCAATAGATTTACTAAAACTTAATTTGGAGGCATTTTCCCAGTCAATGGGATGATTAGTATCTCTTACATGAATGAAAATGGCGTTAGATTCCTGGCTGATTCTCATACTGTATTTATGCTGTTTAATACGTAATTCAAGCGTCTTACCAGTTTGACCAATGTAAAATTTATTACATATTTTGCATGGAATTTTATATACACAACCCTGTTCACTTAAAGGGGTTTTTAATCAATGAAATCTTAATTACATATAAATTTCTGAATACAAAGAAAACCACCTACGAGGTAAAGGACAAGATTCCTTATAACACAAAAAATATTTTAGTGTTACCATTTGGAGAAAATTTCCTTGATCTGCCAAAACTACTGAGGATCTTTAATGTAAATATTGCGTTCAGAAATTTAGATGTAATTAAGAATTCATTGATTAAAAACTCCCCTTTAAGTGAACAGGGTTGTGTATATAAAATTCCATGCACAATATGTAATAAATTTTACATTGGTCAAACTGGTAAGACACTTGAATTACGTATTAAACAGCATAAATACAGTATAAGAATCAGCCAGGAATCTAACGCCATTTTCATTCATGTAAGAGATACTAATCATCCCATTGACTGGGAAAATACCTCCAAATTAAGTTTTAGTAAATCTATTGCTAGTAGAAATATACTTGAATCGAGTGTGATCAAGAATAATGCGGATTTGGTTCTTAAACTTGTGATGGTTATAAACTAATTTAACTTGCGTGATGCCATTGCAGAAAGCGTTGTGTGTTGGGTAAACTGGTGGTATACAGATTTTAAAGATTATAACGGCAGTCCTATGGCGATTACTGAGAGATCAGTTTGTTTCTTTTGCAATTTAAAGGAGGAAATAGTTGACATAAAACACAGTGTACATGACGTAACGGAAAGACTTGCAATGCTTGATGAGGGCAGGGAGGGCTATGGTTGACGAAAGCTGAACCAATACTAACGCTGAAGATGTTAGTAATTTGAAGGGTGAGGTGCGTAACCTAGTTTAGGTAGCTTATTGGGAAGGTTGGATAGAGTTGAGGAAGGGGTTAAGGTTGGTCCGAGATTAGTAGATGGGGAGGGATTTAGAGAAGATAAGGGTGGCGCTAGGCTGCGTACATGAGGTGATAGGAATCCCCTCCCTATCGAGGTTTCGAACCCTTTTGCCCATTTGGAAAGGGACGTGAATGAGGGGGAAACTATTTTAATTGGGGACTCTTTAGTGCACCATATGGACACAGAGTTTGTTGAATGGCATCCAACCAAGAGGAGGAGGGTCTGTCTCCAAGGTGCCAGGGTTGACAGAGTTAGAGATGAAGTGGATAGGTAGGGGGCAATGACTCGTATAGGCCCAATACGAGAGTGCCTGACCTTTTGGAGAGATATAGGAGGTTAATTAGGTCCTTAAAGGCGAGGTCAGATAGGTCTTTAGTTCTAGGTATTACCCCTAGGCATGGTTTGGGTTTTAGGATTACATCTAAAACAATGTTTTTGAATACTAAATTAGAAGAGATTTGTGCTGAGGAAAATGTACCCTTCATAAAGCTGTGGTCCGAATTCAGTGATCCTAGCCTTTTTATAAAAGATAGGGTGCATTTTAATGAAATAGGTAATGCTAGGCTAGGTAGGTTAATTGACAAAAATGTATGAAAGCTGTATAGGTCAAAACCTTCTTTAAACGTTGTGGGTCCAGGGAATGCGGGCCTGACGTGAAAAATAGTTTAAAACGCTGGCCTGTGGTAAAAAATAACTTAAACATCTTTTATTGTAACATGCATAGTATTAGAAATAAATTAAACAAATTTAAGGTGATAATTTATTCCAGGAACTATGATATAGTTGCTATCACTGAAACATGGTTAAATACCGTGACTCGGGACTTGTTGGGAATTTGATGTACCAGGTTTTAAACTCTTTACTAATGATAGGTTACATGGGATTGGTGGTGGCATTTTGCTGTACATTCGTAATTCCCTTAGGGCTATTGAGGTTAAGATAGATTTTCCTGTGTGGAGGGTGAGCCCTTTCCCCCTGGCCTTGATTATTACTTTTTACGTATTAAATTTATTTAGTTTGTGATAAGAATACTATTAAGTTATTTGTTATAGATAGGATTTTCACGGTTCTCTCTTTCTTTCCAGAGATAAAGTACTTGTTTGTTAAAACATTTTAGCAAAAGAAAAAGCACAGGTAGCCCTCGATTTATGCCGGGGTTAGGTTCTTGGGGGGACAGACGCAAATGGAACCCTTTATATAATGGAGTCAATGGGAAATCACAGGGTTAGGTTCTGGGCACCAAAAATTTTACCTAACCTTTTCAATACTGGAGTATTTAAAGCTCAGAAATAAACTTTTTTAATTAAAAAAAGTGTTTTATTTTTAACCTACATAAATATAATAAAAAATAAATTAATACATAAAACAATTAAATTTTGTACACTTTCACATGTTTGGAGCCCACACGTGGTCTTATAAGCACCACTGTCAGGCCCCTGCATTGATGTTTTTTGACAGTGGCATAATGCAGAAGTTTTAGTTGGCTTTTGAACAGTGCATGATACATATATGATACCGATAAATTTTGTTAAAATAAAAGAAATAAAAGTTTTTTAATATATAATAAATAATGTACTGTACACTACTGTATAATAAAATACTGTATATAATACAGTACCGTAATAATAACAAATTATAAATACAGTACAGTACTAGCTGTACAGCACTTATACAGTGTATATATATATATATATATATATATTGTATATACAGTTTATATATACAGTAGTTACATATTTTTACCATTTTTGACGATTTTAAATTTTTAATTTATAAAAAAATAGCAAAAATAAATATTCATGGCCTTGTGGATAGTGACTGGTGCTATTGCGAATCAGCGCAAATCAGACCAGTGCAAAACGAGGGCTACCTGTACTTGTTTGTTAAAACATTTTAGCAAAAGAAGAAGTACTTGTTTGTTAAAATATTTTAGCAAAAGAAGAAGTACTTGTTTGTTAAAACATTTTAGCAAAAGAAGAAGTACTTGTTTGTTAAAACATTTTAGCAAAAGAAGAAGTACTTGTTTGTTAAAACATTTTAGCAAAAGAAAAAGTATTTGTTTGTTAAAACATTTTAGCAAAAGAAAAAGTATTTGTTTGTTAAAACATTTTAGCAAAAGAAAAAGTATTTGTTTGTTAAAACATTTTAGCAAAAGAAAAAGTATTTGTTTGTTAAAACATTTTAACAAAAGAAAAAGTATTTGTTTGTTAAAACATTTTAACAAAAGAGAAAGTATTTGTTTGTTAAAACATTTTAGCAAAAGAAAAAGTATTTGTTTGTTAAAACATGTTAGCAAAGAATTTTAGACCTGGTAAAATAATATACTCTAAGTTGTAAGATAAAGAACTCAGCTGGATCTATATTTATAAACTTGAAAGTAATTCTCAAAGCCCAAGAAAAGCAAGATCAAGAGGAAATTGCTGAAAACCCTACTACCATAGATCATGAGGATAGAGAGTGCTTTTCACTGTATGCATGGAATGGACAAATCAGAAGTTTGGACCAGCTGACTATGATAATGAGATCTCTTGGAATGAGCCCCACTATATCTGAACTTAAAAAAATACTTAGACAAAGAAGAATAAAGAACTTTTGTTAAAACATTTTAGCAAAGCCTTGGTTTATTTGCTTGTGGGACTTATCCACCTATCCGCGAATATTGTTTATAAAAATTAATATTTGAAGTAAAATTACATGAAAGGTGATCCTTGTCAGAGAGAAGCTTGTGATATTCAGCAGAAGTGTTTACAAGCTAATAAATTCCAAGAATCGGCATGTGTGTCAAAACTTGGTGTTTTTTGAGAAAGTGCTGTGAGAAGTGGGGAAAACAAACTGGTGCTTGTGGAGGTGTCAAAACTGAATCAAGTTAAAACAGAGAATAAATAGTAGAATATTTATAAGAGGAATAAAGTACTTGTTTGTTAAAACACTTTAGCAAAGTGAAGTTCTCTTAAATACTAAAAGAGTGATCTGAGCTCTGAAGCAATTGTATGCAGAGCATAAATCTAAAATTGGATAAAGGAAAGCATCTCATTTCTCCTTGACAGTGTTCAGTGGAGACTGAAGAAGCTCAGAAATTAAGATTTCAAGTTGAACTTGAGCTTGTTCAGTGCTTAGCAAATCCCAATTACTTAATTTATCTGGCCCGGAGGAGGTTATTTTAAGGAACCAAACTTTATCAGCTATCTCAAGTATCCCATGTGTCTTTATTTTCTTAGATTTATTGCAACACGAAAATTTCCAGAAAGAAATTGTGAATGGCCACTGCTGTGTGAGAAACTGTTGGTGGTACAAGCCAGCAGTTGTAGAATCGAAGGTCTGGGTGATGAGCCTGGATCCAACAACCCTTCAGGGTGGGCAGCCTGGTTGTGTGAAGGCCCTAAAGAAAAAATTTCTATATTTTGTCTGGCGTGGCCATTAGGTTAACCAATCCCACCACATAAAATAAGTGGCGCCTGAACAGGGACCTCCACTCAGAAAAGTAGGTTGTTTCTGGGGCATTCCAGGAGAGATCACCCAATGCATGTCACCACTCCAACTCGGATTTTGATGAAAATTGACATTTGGGGTTCTTCCGGGTGCTGATTTCACTGGTCAAAATGAAAAAGTTCTATGACCCATAGTTTTTGAGATATGGGCCTTGGGGCCCCACTTTACCACCTAACTTTAATGGGTAATAACTCCCAAACATCTTACTGTAGACCTATAAAACTATACATTCTTAGAATCAGCATGAAGAAATCTATTAAATGATACTACATTCAAATGTGTAGAACAACAATAATTAAAATCCCCCCCCCCCTTTTATTTTTAACCCCCACCCCCCCTAGGCAGTGAAATCCAAAAAAAAAATTTCATTTATTAAACTTTCATTAATTGTTAAAAGATACAAACAATAAAAGACGTGGGTGTCAAGTTGCAAGATATTTTAAAAATTATTGAAAAAATATGTACATTGTGAAATTTTTACATTTTTACGCCTGCAGACTAAAATAAAGAACTACAAATGATATATTCACATGGATGAAAATAAACAGCAAAAATACAAATTGAACACACACATTACATCAAGTTGATTCATAATTACATGTTTTTTTTCAACTCATTTTCTGGGAAAACATATTGAATACGCATTGTTCCTGCCTTTAAAGTTGGTGTGCTTAATAAACCTAAAATTTTATCTCATGATATGTGGCATGTATCTCTAATTTGTGGAAAGTAATAGTAAACACTATATCCTGATGTGTGCAAAAAGCTAACCTCAAAGTCATCAAATTCCTCATTATAGGAATGTACAAATCCCAACCATTTCTGATTAGTGTAAGTACAAACTATGTACTCTCCTATTTTCAGATTAACTTCAACATTATCTTCACCCAGAAAAGTTTTGCTTATAATCCTCACCTCACCAACTTCATCAGAAGATAGTTCAAATGTTTTTGTTATTTGCATTAATAGGTACAAATCTGTGGAATTTTTGTGTTCCTGTTAGCCGCATACTTTTTTCATATCTGTCACTTAAAAATTTTTCTATAGCTTCAATTTCTCGAGAATTTATTAAAAAAAAATTTATGCTGTCACTTATATTGTTTGAACAAAATTCAAACATGGCTTCTGGTGTTAATATTTGATTTGTGAATGTTCTCTGCATACTCGCTCTGGCTACAGATCTTTTCATTGTACCCCCAATCCCATCACAAGCGCTCTTACCATGGCTTGTGGCAAAGAAATGCCACTCATGTTCCAGCCCAAAATCTTCATGTTTATAAATGTTAACAAAGTTGAAATGATTTTTATATTGTCCTGTACATCCATCAGTAAAATAATGTAATTTTTTGATATGAAGGTGGGATTTTCTAATAATAGGTATGAGTGTATTTAAAAAAGTGTAAACCATTGTAGTGTTATGTTTTGTATTTGGAGATAAAAAACAATAATTTGAATGTTTTGTTTCATTACTTTCTGGTTCCTTATAATATAACACAAAGGGATGCACTGTGCATTGGGTATTTTCCCAATGAAAACCTTGGGCTGCATTCTGTACTACAAATGAGTAGTTTTCTGAAAAGTCACCAAGAACTACAGCTGTATGGCTATTTAAATTATACTTCAAGTTTTTTAGAAATGCACTCTGATTCTTTGCTATAAAGTGATGACATGTCAATTTGACAATTTTTGTGCTTAATGAATTTATAAAATCATCTACAGATTCTGTTTTTTCAACCATATTGCATCGATCTGTAGTAACCCATTGTTTATATTTTATTTCCTCACATTCATGATCATTAACACTTCGAAAAGTGAGCAAAAAATTCTTAATACCTTGTTCTTTTGGACAGAGATTACATATTTGCATCATGCAATTCCTGTTGTTGACATCACACACTGCTTTCTCCATAAGAGTTGTGTATTCCAACCCTTTGACCCCCAAAGCTGAGAAATGTATTTTGGCATTCTGGTGGTATGTACAATAATGTACATACCCACACAGAATGGGTACCAGCAGCTCTAGCTAAAACACAATGTCTGGGGCGAAGGCTGGCAAAACTAGAGAAGCCAATTTGGGGACTATCTGGATTATTTTTATAGAGACTAAAAACTTCTTTTAGATTCATTAACACCAGTCTTTTCTGCACAGATTCTTTATACCCACTTTCATTTCTGATACTCTGGCAGTCTTTTGTACCTGGCCACAAATGACTAATTTCATCTGATTCAAAAAATTTCTGAACAGAATCTTTAGTACCTTTAGTTATTACTTTTCCTTTTGACATGGGTTCAATTTCAGGAATAATTCCAAGTCTTTGTTTTATATTTCTGCTTTTCTTAACTAAATATTCAGTTGTCTGAAATAGATTTATAATTTTTGATATGGTAAATGGAGATAATGTCAATATTTTGAGTTTCCTCTCATAACTGTCAGTAGAATGGAAAGCTTCAACCAGTTCATTCATGAGATGAATCATTGACCTGAAACAAATTCATGAATGTATAATAGCTATAAACAAAACATTACATGTGCATATTAAATTTTTTGGATTATAATATTGATTTCAAGTGTAACAAAATGAGCATTCTTTGAGATAGAGTCAAATTAAACCAAAAATTATTTTGTGACCAAATGAAATGAATTCCAAATGATTTAATGGGCCCATTGATCTCCATTCTTTAGGGAATTGTGCTTCTTGTTTCTACTATCAAAGGTGAATACCTACATTTTGTTTTTATGCTTCAGTTTTAGTTTAGGTATATTCCTACTTAATAATAGCGTATCATTTTAAAATTCATACCTTTGAGTTTCATGATCCAACTTTGTAGCTTTTAATGGGCTTGGGATCTCAATTTCTAAACTTGTTTCTAGCTTTCGTTTTAAAGAACGACGTGCTTTTCCTATTGTTTGAATAGAATAGCTTTTGCTTCTTTTCTTGAGGAACCCAAACCATCTGAAACTTTTGAATTAATAAATATTTGACTCCATTTGGTATATATATATATATTTTTTTTTTTTTTTTTTTTAGGAAGAACTGATTCACCTCTATTTAAAAGGGCATATCTCGGTGGAAAAACAAAGAAAAAAAGTGAGAGGAAAGACAAAGGAAAAAGAAAGGGTGTGGGGACTGTCGAAGTGGAAAAACACCAGGATGACAAGGACTGCAGGGTCGAGCCCCATCATCCTTGGGTGCTAGGGCCAGGAGGGCGCACATGATACCTCCAGGAACAAGCATGCACAAAGACTACAAGCTTAGAACCCCCTTGTGGGGTCCATTTGATATATATGGACAATAATAATTAATTTGTCAACATATTAATTTCATAAGTTTAATAAGTTTAATAAATTTAATGTCAACATATTAATTTCATTAAATTTTTCAGCAACTGCTGAAAAACTGTCTTGAAAGTAAATGCATTATAAATAAATAATATAAATAAAAAAATTATAAATATAAAAAGTACCTATCATTAAATACTTACGCTTCTTCACTGGAGTCACAGCAAGACTTTCTAGAACTTGAGAAACCTCTTCTTTGGCTCGCATAAATAACGATAATAACAAATTTTGGAAATTTGTTAAGAATCAAACGGGTGTCAAAAATGGCCTCCCTCCGACAATCGATGGGGTGTCGGGGGACGATGAAATTGCAAAGCTGTGGAAAAAACCACCACTATAACATTCTTAATAGTGTGAGTAGGGATAATCTTAAGATAGATTGCAGCGAAACGATTGTGGGAGGGACAAGGGAAAATATTTTGATATCATTTTCTGAAGTAAAGAGGTTAATTAAAGAGTTAAAGACTGGTTCTGCGTCAGGGGTAGATGACTTATCGAATGAGCACTTAAAATATGCAAATGACGTAGTATGTCTGCATATATCATTGCTCCTATCAGCCATGCTTGCTCATAGCTATATCCCTGCAGAGTTCATGAGGGTATATATCTTGCCCCTGGTCAAAAATAAGTATGGAGACATTCTGTCCAGCAATAATTACAGGCCTATTGCTGTCACTTCCTGCTTCTCGAAACTACTAGAAAAACTCTTGTTACTCCGATTAAATGATTTCCTATGGACATCTAATCAGTTTGGCTTTAAAAGGTCCCACTCAACTGACCTGTGTATCTATGTACTTAAAGAAACAATATCTAAATACATTGACAGTAATTCAACCATTTATAGCTGTTTCCTTGATATAAGTAAGGCATATGATAGGGTGAACCACAATATTTTATTTGCAAAACTAGAAGACAGGAAGGTTCCCATGTACATATTAAATTTATTGAAATTTTGGTATTCCCACCAATCTTTCACTGTTAGGTGGGGCAATGTACTATCCGAGTGTTTTGGCTCCTCTTGTGGGGTGAGACAAGGCTCCTTGCTGTTTAATGTGTATATTGACGGATTAATTGCTTCACTTAATGAGGCAACAGTAGGATGTTGTATAGATAACACAACGATAAATAACTTAGTTTATGCCGATGATATGGTGTTAATAAGTCCCTCTGTTAAAGGTCTGGATCGGCTACTAAAAGTCTGCGAAGTGTATTCGCAGAAACATGATATTCTTTTTAATGTGACAAAAACTAAGGTTATGCAATTTCATCCTAAAAGCTGTAATCAGCCAGCTGATATAAGGTTTAAAATGAATGGTGAAGTAATTGAGGAAGTAAAAGAGTTTAAGTATTTGGGTCAAACTATTACCAGCTCCTTGAGTGATGACTCGGATATAAGAAAACAATCTCGAAGCCTGTGTGCTAAAGCGAATATGACCATAAGGAACTTTCGTTTCTGTACAAGTGAAGCTAAAGACACACTCTTTCGTACTTTCTGCAGTAATATATACGGTCAGCAACTCTGGTTGAATTATAAAAAAGGTTCTGGCAGAACCCTAAATTTGCTGTACAACAGGTCGTTTAGACTCTTACATAAATTACCCCTGAGATGCTCAGCTTCGCAGATGTTTGCAACCCGCAATGTTCCGAGCCTTCCCGGAGGTAACAAGACGTGCTCAACACAGTCTAATGCAAAGAATTAAAAAATCAACCAACCCGATCATCCAAGCTATCCATGAGTCCTGCCATTTATCCTCTAAGCTATGGACTTTTTGGTACGAAAACGTCTGTCTGTAGCTCCACTTAACTTCGACAGTGCAGTATTATTTCTAATCAATTGTATATATTTTTATCCTTAGTGTATGAACTGTCATTGTATTAATAATATTTGTCATATGGACTATAGGTTGCCAATAAACCTTTTCCTTTTCATTTTCATCACTTTCTGAAATAACATTCTCAGAAGACTGATCAGACTCTTCACTTTGTGATGTTGATAGCAACTCTGGTCTCTGGGTCAATAATTTTCTACAGTTGCTACATAGTACAGTATTCCTTTGTAGTTTCCATTTACATCGATCATAAAGTGATTGGCTGATGGTTCTTACATCCTTGTGTATCTTTTTCTTATGTTTTTGTAAAGGATCATCACAGTATCTAACCATTTTTCATTACTAAAAATACACAATTGTAAATCTCAAAAATAAGATATGATTTGACTCAAAATAAGCACATCTGTAATAAAAAATAAGCATAATTAACAAACATTTGAGAGAGAGAGAGAGAGAGAGAGAGAGAGCGCGTGAATATGAGTTATACATAGGATGTAAATATATCATTTGTAGTTCTCTATTTTAGTCTGTGTAAAAATGTCAAAATTTTAATGTACAATGTACAAATGTCAATGTACATATTTTTTCAATAATTTTTAAAATATCTTGCAATTTGATACCCACGTTTTTTTTTTTTATATCTTTTAACAATTAATGGAAGTTTAATAAATGAAAAAAAATTTTTTGGATTTCACTGCCTAGGGGGAGTGGGGGTCAAAAATAAAAAAGGGGGGAAAATTTTCATTATTGTTCTACACATTTGAATGTGGTATTTAATAGATCTCTTCATGCTGATTCTAAAAATGTATAGTTTTATAGGTCTAGAACAAGATGTTTAGGAGTTATTGCCCATTAAAGTTAGGTGGTAAAGTGGGGCCGCCAAGATTTTGTGGGCCCATATCTCAAAAACTATGGGTCATAGAACTTTTTTATTTCAACCTGTGAAATCAGCACCTGGAAGAACCCCATATGTCAATTTTCATTAAAATCCTGGTTGGAGTGGTGACAAATTTTTTAATTTGTGGGTGATTTGTCCTGGAATGGCCCAGTACAGCCATGACACCTCAATCCTCTCATTCATCAGGCTATGTTTCTTAACAAATAATGTCTTTGTACATCAGCGTGTTGTACCACTTTCAGTAGTTCAAGAGTTACTCAAGTCACTTTCATAATTTCGACAATCTGATGTTCCCCGCTCTATCCAGAACTCTCTAAAGTCATCGGTCAGCACTTGTGGCCACAAACCAATGTCATTAGTTGCATGTCCTGAAGCTGGTGGGCCTGCTGAATGCACTGATGTAGATGGGTCTTCTGAAGACGCAGCTGCTGATGTAGCAGAGGCAACTGGTGGGCCTGCTGAAGGGGTTGATGTAAATGAGTCTCCTGAAAATGCAGCTGCTGGGCTTGCTGAATGCACTGACATAGACCCATCTTCTGAAAACCCAGCTGCTGAAGTAGTGGAGGCAGCTGGTGGGCCTGCTGAAGGGGCTGACTTAGTTGCTGATGATTTAATCCAATTAGTCAGTTTTGGCACCATCGCAAGAAACTCTTCTCTGCGCTTCTTATCCTTACGCTTTTCACTACTGGGTTTATATTTCCTCCTTTGATCCCAGTCACAGCTCATTTCCATGTTGTACGTATTACAATGCCAACAATAAGAACATAAATCATGAATCTGCAACAGAAACAAGAAGTAAGTTAGTAACAACATTAGAAATGAGTAACACTAACAAGAACAACAAATTAAACACCATCAAAGCGGATATTAGAATGCCTGATACCATGCCACCTGCTGGAAAAAGTAAAACTCGTCGCAGATGGCAAATACGTGACATTTAATTTTTTTCAATTGAAATTTGCAGGGCCCATCAGGTGCAGGGCCTTGGACATTTGCCCGGTGCGCCACCCTCTAAATGTGGCTCTGCTCTGACTCTGACCACTAGAATAGTAGATAAGGCATCATGGACATCCAGTTCCTAGTCATTTTCATAGCAATGCTTATGTAATTGTCTTAGGGTTTTCTTACTTGATATTAGAGTTTTCTTTTTTGAATATCAGGAAAAATTACTTATTTTGGTTAGGCTAAGGCCTCAGTTTAAATGTTGAGGGTGGTACATTGTTATTTAGTGTTTTCAATACCTATTTAGTATATCCAAGAGTAGCATATCAGTCATTATGAAAGTTAATTGCATTACATTGATGAATTTTAAAAACTTGTTTTATTTTCATCTAAAAGTTCCTCATTATATTTTTATCCTTTATCAGATAACATTATGTTTTTGAAACTAATTGGCAGTAAGTCGCTGAAAATATTTATATCTTGATTTGAAAGTACTGAAAAAGGTTTTCAAGTATTAGAATTTGCAAAATATTGAAAAAACCCAAACTGTATAGGGTTTTTTCAGACTGGGCTTTTTCGAAAAAAAACATTGGACCCAATCGTGCCAACCCTGAAAGAAATAGCTAGGAAACTTTGTATTTTGACTCAAGCAGTTTTTTGAAGGAAAAAATAGAGGGATTTGTGTTGAGTGTAAAAGGAAAATATGGTAGATAAAGTATCATTACACCAAGAATTGACAGAAAAATAATAAGAATTTATATTAACGACAAAAGAGCCTGTGCTAAGAAGCTGATAAACCTTTTAGCAGTTGAAAATATCAGCATAAGCCACAAAACAGTGAATACAAGACTTCGAGGCAGGATTGAATGCCTATTGTCCTCAGAAGAAAACATACCCAGTGGATATATAGAGTTTTAATATGCTTGAGCTCAACATTATCTGTGAACTTCAGATGATTGGGAGAAAGTAAGATAAAGAGTTGTGGTTATTAAATCATAAATAAGATACTTGAAACACTTTCTAAATCTTTAAATGAAGAAATAAAGTGAATGTTTCAAAATATACAATAATTCAGGCTTAGTAGGCTTCACCACTATTCCACCATTTGTAAAAATTAACAAGCATTCTCAATGTTTCAAGGGTTCTCAGTGTTGTCATTGTAATTTACAAGTTGTGTTTTATGAACTGACTGTAGCAGTGGCAGACAATTATGCTCAGACTGTTAGAAAATGAGTCTGGCAAGAATTTAGTCCAAATTGACATAAAAAGACCCTAAAGTTTCCTCATAAAATAATGGTGTGGGGACCCATTTCAGTCCATGGAACTAGTTAGTTGCACATTGTTAGAGGAATAGTGGCTCAGTTACAGAGCATATAAAAGTACTAAATGAATATTTACTACTTCAAGGGACTGGTATGGATATAGGCCATGGATCTTCCAACAGGACTCAGCCCAGTGTCACACTGTAAGATCAGTTAAGACCTGGTTTGCAGAAAATGGGCTTGTAATTCTCCAGGCATGAGCCTGACTGAAAATTTATGGACTGTTTTGAAGGATGAAATTCATCAAGTAATAATAACTAACAAGACTGAACTGATTGTTTGCCTCATAAAAGTGTGGTTTCATTCTGAGAACATCCACACTTCATGTAAATCTTTGATACATGACATGCCAACATGCGTGAAAGCTCACAAATTGGTGTAAGGAGGGCAAACACATTACTAGTTGATGTCAAGTATGCTATTGTATCAAATGTTAAAATAATTATGTATAAATAAACGTATTTGAACTTAACACATCTTTCATCCAGAAAATACAGACATTTTATGAAATCCATAATAATTTAGCCAGTACCATGTATATATAAACATACACTTGCAGATTTGCTTTTAGCTTGGATTTTTCGTATAATTTTTGTGTGATATCAAACTGAATAATTTGTAGTAGTAGTATTTAAATTTTTTTTGATATACAATGATTATTTTTTTAATTTTATCTTGTTTAGATTTTAACCTAAAGACTTTAAACTCTGATAACTTGATAGCATTGTACCCATGTCTTTACACCAATTTATTTTAGGTTGTCAGGTTTGGTTAACCTAACATAGCTTAAAAAAAATGGATGAGAATTTGGGACATTAATTTTCTCTAGGGTGTTGGTTATACAGGGTGTCCCAGAATTAACTATCTATTTCAATGAAATCGGACAAATTTTTTAAAAACACACTTTTATTTATGTTTATCATGTTTAATATGTGTTAAAAATATATAAATTTCTAAATTTTTTTCATAATTTTATTTTCATAATTTTCATTATCTGGTCCAATGAAAGACCGTCTGAAGTCATAGAATGGCAAAGAGACTCTCCAAAAGTTAACGTGTTGCTTGGAATGACCAAATCCAAAATTTATGGCCCATTCTTCTTTGCGGAAGCAACTGTAACAGGTACCGTCTACCTTGATATGCTTCAGCAGTTTCTCGAACCACAGCTTCTTGATGATGGCATTCTTGATAATGTTGTGTTTCAACAAGATGGAGCACCATTGGACCAGATAATGAAAAAATTATGAAAATAAAATTATGAAAAAAATTTAGAAATTTATACATTTTTAACACATATTAAACATGATAAACATAAATAAAAGTGTGTTTTTAAAAAATTTGTCCGATTTCATTGAAATAGATAGTTAATTCTGGGACACCCTGTATACAGTAGATAGTAGAAAATCCAAGTGAAAAAAAATAAAAAATTATGTAGAGAGTGACAAAAGTCATGCATCATCGGAATTTTCAGTGTTGACTAATATATTTTTTCTTTTAGGTAGGGGATGGCTGCAAAATTAACAATAGATGAGAGGGTGAGCTTGGTTTTAATGTATGGAATACCAGGTACAACAAATCAACTAATCGGTACAGAATTTAAATTCTGTACTGATTCATCAATTTGTTTTACCTGGTATTCCATACATTAAAACCAAGTTCACCCTCTCATCTATTATTAATTTTGCAGCCATCCCCTACCTAAAAGAAAAAAAAAATATTATGGTCAACACTGAAAATTCATATGATGCGTGACTTTTGCAGCACCCTCTATATATATATATATATATATATATATATAGTGGACCCTCCTTTAACGAAAGGATCTTTTAGCTAGATCTTTCGTTTGTGAGTTTTTTACAGTTGAGGACCAGGCTGATGAGACTGCTGAGTGTCAGCTGTGTTACAAGGGTATAAGGAGGGGACCAAGAGGTTGTCCCCCTAAGCCAGGGGTGGGCAACCCTGTCACCAATCGCCACAAGTGGCAAATTGGCCATGAGAGTGTGGCGAATTTGAGTTTGCCATGTTTTGGCTCTAACAATAAAATGTAACAAACCCTTTTCTTGACAGTGTACTGGTTGCAACTTAACATTTTTTATTCCACTCTCTGACTGACTCATTGATGCAATGCTACCAGCTGATACTCTCCACCACAGTTTGAGTCAGTCATGGTTGAGCCCATGAGTGGGTGCGGTTGCTTCTATTTCGAGTGCTATTTTCACATTTTTCCCTGCTTCAGTCACTAACAATGTTTTCCGAATTGTTACGATTAATTTTTCCATTTTCACCGTAAAGATGGATAAGTGGATTATTTGAAAATGAAGTGAACCAGCAGCAAATGATAATGCCAAGTTGAGTAATGTAGACAAACTCATTGATTCGGAAGTTAGTGCTAAAAAGAGAAAGACAAGAGAATGGAAGAATGTGACACAAAAATTTCAAGAAAGCTGGGAGCTGAAATTTGTAGTGATGCAAGTAAATGAAAAGCCAATGTGCCTTCTGTGCAAAAGAGTTTTCAGTGAGAATAAGGCAGACAGTTTGAAGAAACACTTTAGCAATATACACAGTGAATTCGACAATAAATTTGCTGTTGAAGATCGAAGTTGTATTAGTGAAATTGCCTGTCTGAAATCACACTTTCATAATCAGAAGGCCAGCCTGAAGCACTTTCTTTCATAGACAGAACTGGTGACATTAGTTAGCTATAAAGTAGCCTGGATTTTGGCTCAGAAAAAGAAACCATTTTCTGATGTTGAGATAGTAAAAGAAATTGTGATCACAGTGATGGAAACTCTGTTGGAGAATTACGATTCGAAGATGAAGAATGATATCCTGCAAAAAGTGCAGAATTTGCAGCTAAGCCGCAGAATAGTGGTTCGCAGAATGCTAGAATTATCGAAAAACGTCGAAGAGCAACTGCTTGAACAATTGAAAGACTGTGTTTTTCCTTGGCGCTAGATGAGTCAACTGATCTTACTGACATGGCGCAGTTAATATTTTGGGTTCGGTATGAGCTCCCCAATCTTAAAATTCATGAAGTAATGCTTGTGCTTTGTGGAGTGTGAGGTCAAACATGTGGAAAAGATGTACTCAAAAAATTTCTTGAAACTTCAAAAAAATGTGACCTGGATCTGAAAAAACTAATTTCTGTTACAACGGATGGTGCACCCGCCATGATTGGACATAAGTCAGGATTTGTTTCTCTTTTGAAGCAGTATTTGAATGAAAATGATGTGAAAACCATGTTGCCCTCCTTCCATTGCATTCTGCATCAGGAGAATTTGTGTGCTCAAATCCCCAGAACTGACACGTTGAAAAATTTGATGGATATGGTTGTGAAAATCGTGAATTACATCCGAAGTGGAAGTTCCCTCATCCATTGACAGTTTGTTGAGGCTTTGAAAGAATGTGGTGACTGTGATTTCAAAGATTTTACTGACTTTGTGAATATGAGTTGGCTGAGCAGAGGAAAAGTACTGGAACAATTTACCTCTGCTTCCTCAAATTTGAGATTTTCTTGAGAAACGTCAGATCGAAAAATTTTCTGACATTGAAAGCCCTTCATGGTAGTGTGATTTACATTTTCTGTGCGATATGATGGCTCACCTGAATGATTTGAACATGAAGCTCCATGGAAAGGGAAAAATAATAAGTGAGCAGGCACAGCATATTCAAGAATTCAAGTCAAAACTGAACCTCCTCCTGTCAAATTCAGAAGGATGATTTGACACATTTTGCAAACCTGATTAGATTTTTAGAAAATAATGAGGAGTATGGTCTACTTGATGTGAAGCGGCAGCTCTATGTAAGCTGGATGAAAAATCTGTCTCAAAATTTTGAATCACGCTTTTCTGATTTCAACAACTTCAAATTGGCATTTCAGTTCTGGCGTGATCCATTTCAATTTGATATTGCAAATTCAAACAAAGAAATTACAACTCTTCTGTCTTTGGACAAATGTGGGTTTGAAGATGAGTTGCTTGCTCTGTGCAGTATGGAACACATGAAAATTTGGCAGAATTCTTCTGTCACAGAAATGTGGGAATCTATTCTGACTGACAGGGATCTCCCAACTCTGAAATTAGGCATTTCGAAATTATTATCTATGTTTGAGTCAATGTGGGTGTGTGAATCGACATTCTCTATGATACGATTCATCAAGTCAAAATATAGATCTTGAATTGTTGATATCAATTTAGAGGCGGAGCTAAGATGCGCATTGAGTTCAGATATTCAGCCAACATTTTTGAGACTTGTCAAACAAAAGGATTGTGAAATTTTGCATTAAATTTTCTCATTTTTTTCATCATTTGTGTATAAGTCAGTCATGAGTAGTCAAAATGCACATGTTTTGAATAAACTTGTTTAAACAGTTTTTCATTTTATATTTCGATTTATCAACCTAGCTTCTCAATTTATGCATGGTGTGGCAAATTTTACTTTTCATTCACCGCACCTGTGGCTACATTGAAGAAAAGGTTGCCCGCCCCCTGCCCTAAGCTATTTAGCACCACTCCATTACACAAACGTATGAAGGCAAAGCATCTTCAGGAATATGAACAAAAGAAGGCTACAACAGCTGAAACAAGCAGAAAGACTAGTTCATCTGATTCTGAACCACCACCCAAGCAGAGAAAACTTGTAGCCATGGAACGCCAAATGTCTCTAGAAGAAAGCTTTAATCAGAAAAAAATATGGGATATCAATGACCACCGTGCTGTTGCTGTACATTAGAAAGTGATGACGATGATTGCCATTGACAACCAGCCTTTCACCATAGCTAAAGATCAAGGTTTCATTGAACTTCTTGCCCATCTTCAATCCAGGTATATGCTTCCTAGTCGAAGATACTTTACGGATGTTATGCTTCCCCAGGTGTATGAAGACATGAAAAACAAAATCATAATGAACTGGACCCAGAAAATGCTCCTCACATATCATTCACATCTGATATTTGGACTACTACTCACTCTGTAGAATCATTTATATCATTAACTGGTCATTGGATCAGTGAGGAGTTCCAGCGATAGAATGCTGTACTTTTTGCTAAGCACTTTCCTGGATCCCACACGGGAGAAAACATTGAGCGTATGATTCATTCTATGATGACTCAGTGGGGAATTAAGGATGAGAGACAACATATCCTAGTTCATGATGGAGCTGTTAATATGGCTTCAGGTGCATGCATGGCAGAAATAGACAGTGTGCACTGCTTCCTTCACTTGCTTAATCTTGTGAAAGACGCAATTTTCAGTCAGAAAGCAGTCACTGATATTTATGCAAAAATTTGCTGTATCAGTACCCATTTCAATCATTCAAGTGTTGGCCACGAGCTGAAGAAAATTCAAACTGAAATGGGAATCAAAACCCCACTGTTCCCTGTACAGGATGTGAGTACCCACTGGAACAGCACATATCTTATGCTTGAACAGGGGTTGACACTAGAGATGCACCGAATATTCGGTAACTATTTAGTATTCAGATTTTTCTGAATATTTGGTATTCAGCCTTTTTGCCAAATATTCAGCACCAAATGGTGTTTTTTTATATTTATTTCCCTTTTCTAATAAAGGCATTTCATCACCACCATGTGACTTGTCAGGCTACTTATATGGCTATAGCTATGCCTTTATGGCTTTTTTATTCAACTTTATTAACAAAATCAAATCAAATAACCAAATATGGTAAACGAAATGAGAAAAAAATACACCGATGATTCAGTACTCAAAATTGTATATAGGAAGGTTGTAGTGCAGAAACATAAGCTTTTCTCCATTTTCTGGATTTAATCTGTTTCGCTTAGCTTCATAGATATTTCCACCTGTACTGAAAAGTCTCTCACTTTCCACTGATGAGGAGGGAGCTGAAAGATATTTGAGAGCGAGCTTCTGCAAATTCTTGAAACCTGCTTTATTCTGCCTCCACCATCCTAGAGGATCTTTTGATCTTTCCAAAAGAGGTAAAGACAAATAGGTGTCAACTTCTTTGCCAATGGCAAGTCTTTTAGAATTAGTTTTAGGACTCCTAATATTTGATGTAGAGGGTGCAGAGCTTGCATCAGTGTCTTCATCTACCTTTTCACTAGAATGACTAGATTTTGCCAACTCTAAGAAACAATCATTTAAACTGAAATATTTGGAAAATCCAGGAAATGTTTTACTAATCTCTGAAGGTGAATCAGTGTCAGATGACTCAGGGCTAGGGCTTCGCGTAGATTGTTCTTCAATGCTCTCAATGAGCCACTCTTTCATTTCATCAATTTTGCTCTTCCAAAATTGTAATTTAAATCTTGGATCTAAAAATGTAGTTATGCATAGCATTTTGTTGGTAAAGTAGCATTCAAATCTTGTCTTAGTTCTTAGTTGATTTAAGTAATTCTTCAAGCATTGTTAAAATGACACTGAAGTTGCTCGATTCATTTTGGTCCATGCTACCAACTAAAAATTACAACTAAAAAAAAAATGAGTATTCAGCTTATTGAAGAAAATTATTCCTATTTAACATGCTGAATATTCAGTTTTAATAAGTAAGCCGAACAGTCAGTTTTTAACAGGCCGAATACTTGGTAGGCAAAAAATGCTATTCAGGCTAAATATTCGGTATTTGCCAAGTGGTAGGCAGCCGAATATTTGGTATTCAGCTAAACTGCTATTTGGTGCACCACTAGTTGACACTAAAGAGACAGATCCTGGTTTACACAGCTAGTTTTGGACATGATGTTCCAATTGTAAGTGCTAATGAGTGGGACACCATTGAGAAATTGGTTCATGTGCTTCACCCATTCTTTGAAATTACAAAACAGGTTAGTTCCAATTTATCAACTCTAGATGATGTCATTCCCCATGTAGTTGCCCTCAATAGATACTTGTCAAAATCTGGAAGTGATGCTGGGATCCTAACTACAAAGGGAAAGTTGCGCAGTGCTCTACAGAGTCATCTTCTTTCAGATACAGGTGGCCTAAGTGTTCTGAATAAAAAAAACTATGTTTTGACTACTTTTCTGGATCCTAGATATAAGCTAAAGTTCATGAAAGACCATAAGGACAAAGTAAGAACATGGCTTCTGGCTGAAATTCAAAACAATCTGGAAAAATACAACTTAAAAGTTTGTGATGCAACTGCTGATAAGAAGGACAGGGAAAGTAAAAAGTTTTCCAGTATCTCTAGATAATAATGAAGATACTGAAGATCAGACAAATATTAATGAAACTAGCACAAACACACTCTGCACTCTACAAGAAGAAATTCATCGTGATTTTCTGAGCTGCTACAGTGAGGATGAACTCCAGGAAGCTTCTACAAGTAACGGAAAAAAGCTGAGCAAAAGACAACATACTGATGGGCTAAATAGTCTCACTGAAATAGCAATTAAAATTGACAAATATGCCAATGTCCAGTTATTGAAAAGGATCAGGACCTTATGAAATATTGGAGGGATTCTAAATTACTGTATCCAAGCATTTCCAAGGTGGCAAGAAAGTATTTGTCCTGTCCTGCTTCTTCTGTCTACTCTGAAAGACTTTTCTGAAGCTGGTAATATATGTGAGGAGAAACGTGCACGCTTGCTACCTCGAACTGGAGAACAACAACTGTTTCTCCATCACAATCTTCCCCAGTTCCCCCTCTCAGACCCAAACAAGTAAATGTGTGAACAGTGAATAAATTCATATTTCATTTTTCATGATGAAAAAGAAAGAGGAAAGGACAATTTGATTTTATTGTTTCATAAATAGAAATTTAATTTTTTTCATAATTTTACTGTTTTTACATTCAAAGTTTTTATTTTTTATACAAATGTGTGAATAGTGAATAGCTACATTCATATTTCACTTTTCATGATGAAAAAGAAAGAGCAAAGGACAATTTGATTTTATTGTTTCGTAAATGGAAATTTAATTTCATTCGTAATTTTAAGCTCAAACTTGCCCAGTATCCATTTTCAGAAAAAGTTTACTGAAATTAAAGAAATCTTAGGTTCAGTGTTTTCTGTTGTTTTCTCACAGTGGATATCAGAAAGTTACATTAATTTCATATAATTATGCATATTTTGATCTTGATTATCTATTTATTAAATACATTAGGTGTCATTATAACATGATTTTTGATATAATAAAATTTTGACTTTTCATACATACTACATAGTACTTAATTATTAACCATAAAATACCTTTATAAGCTACATTATGTGAAAGAAAAAATAAGAAGCATTAAGAATTGCTTTTGTGTTACATCATGGATTGGAGGAAGAATAAGAACATTAATAAGAACATGTTTTAATTCATGAAACAGTAACCAATATCACAATAAAAAGTTCTGGTTCCAGCTGGTTATTTTTCTAAAGTTCCAGCTGGAACTGGAACTTCATAAAAATTGAGGTTCTGGCTGGAAGTAACTGGCTGGAACTAAGTTCCAGTGCATCCCTACTAAATACCTTCACCAGCTCCCATTATTTCTTTTAATAAAAAAATTTTGTATAGTGAAAAAGAGAAAAGGATGACCAATATGTCCACTGCAGAGATTAAGGACATTCTTTATTATTGGGAGAAGGTGAAGAATTTGGCTGCAAGCAGTGCTGGACTTACCTATAAGCTAAATAAGCTATAGCTTAGGGCCACACACCCTCGGGGGTTAATTTTTTTAAATATATTTTTATTTTATCATTAGTTTTTATTCTTTAATACTAATTCATCAAAAATTATATATATATATATTATTTTTTCTTTATTGTTAACATTAATATAAAAAATAATAATTATAGTAATAATGACAACAATTGTAAAATACTTTGACAACTGTATGGTACATTAAGTTTTAAAGACTTACACAATGTTTAAGTGATACACTCAAGCTCATAATGCACGAGGTCGTGACAAGGTGACAGAGCAGCTTTTTGAAAATTTTTTAGAGAAGGGCCTCAAATTTCATATAGCTTAGGGCCTCAGCAGGTGAAAGTCCGGCCCTGGCTGCAAGACATCCCTTCATAGATGAAACGGCTTCAAAACTATGCATACGAGGACAAATGATCTCGTATTTCAAGAACTAACTGATGCATAGGAGAAAAAATGCACCTCAGACAACACTGGACAGTTTTTTGGTAAAAAGACAGCCAGAAAGTGGCCCCTCTCAGTCTCAGTCACCAAAAAGAAAGAAATTGGCTTCTCCTGAGTCACCATCATTTGAAGAACCTTGACCTCTGAGCCACCAAAGGTTTATGTAAGGAGCCTCTCCTTCCAAGCAACATTAAGTTTTTTTACACCTTCACCACTCCTCCATCAAGCCACTTAAACAAAAATCTTTGCAGCTAATATTTTATTTGGCTGAACGAGTGTCCTTCCAACTTCAAACTGATTTTTTATAGAAGATATATTGATGACACTTTTCTCCTGTTCAAATCACCAGATCATATCCCTTTGTTTCGTAATGATGTTAATTCTAAGCACCCTAATATTGAATTTACTTCAGAAACTGAATCTAATAGCTCTTTGTCCTTTTTTCACATTAAGATAAAAACTAATTCCTCTTTTGAAACTTCTATTTACTGAAAGCTGACATTCACTAGTCTTACTATGAACTTTTCTTCCCTTATCCCTTTAAGTTTCAAATGAAATTTAATTTCAACTCTGACTAATAGAGCTGTCAGTATCAGTTCAGATTACTTTAAATTACATGATGAACTAATTTCATCTGAAAACTCCTTACCAAGAATAATTTCCCTTCTAGACTAGTGGAGACTACAATTGGGAGAACCCTAAATAGACTAATAAACCCCACAACTAGAGACATAATTACATTTCCCAAAGATATTGTGTATTTCACTTTGCCTTATATGGGAACCTCAAGTTTTAACATTAGAAACAAACTTTTAAAATTGCTCAAGGAATTCTACCTGCAACTATGTATAAAAATTATATTCATGCCATCTAAATTGATTTATCATTTATTTAAATATGGTGTTTATAAAGTCCCTATCTATTTCAGTGAAAATGTAGCAAAAAGGGTAAAATTCAATAACAATATAATAGAAGGCATACATTTAATGAATACTTAAACATATGATTCTACATGAGCACCATCAGTATCTCTACAGAGTTCGAATCTGTCAGCAGCATTGAGGAACACATTTTGGAGCATGATGGGGGTTATTTTTGTAACTGCTATTACAATATGAGCACGTAAATCTTGCAGATCTGTAACCCTCATTTGATAGACATTTTATTTGATAAAGCCCCATGCAAAGAAATCCAAGGGCATTAGGTCAGGAGATCAAGCCACCCAGGAGGGCCTGTTGCCTCCACATCCGATCCACCAATTTGGAAATCATTCATTTAGGTACTTGCGTAATAACAAGGTGCCCCATCTTGTTGAAAGATGACAGTGTTTAAAATGCCATCTGAATGAAGCTGGGACAGTTATGTGCTCATATTGTAACAGCAGTTACAAAAATAACCCCTGTCATGCTCCAAAATGTGTTGCACAATGCTGCTGACAGATTCAAACTCTATAGAGATACTGATGGTGCTCATGTAGAATCATATGTTTAAGTATTCATTAAATGTATGCCTTCTATTATATTGTTATTGAATTTTACCCTTTTTGCTCTGTTTTCACTGAAGTCAATAGGGACTTCATAAACACCCTGTACAAGGATGTTATTAATCCACTTCTTAAGTCATCTATAGTTTACCAATAAAAGTGTGACCACTGTATGGGGTCATATGTGCTGTAGGTAAAACTAAAAGACACCTAAAATCCCATCTTTATGAACATCTCTGTAAATCAGTCCATACAAATTTTACCTCTTGGCAAACCACCTAATTCACTCATACACAACCATGCACACCACCACCCAATTTTACAGTCTAGTTTTTGCCGTTCTTGCTGCCAGAAGCACTGACCTTAAACTTAAAATTATGGAACCTTTGTTCATTTATAAATTAAACCCAGACTTCAATTCTGATGAATCACCCGTAGATCTGCTATGTTTTAGTTAAGGTACTTGTTTACTTTATTTATTTACCTTTCACGTTTAATGTTTTTGTTTGTTCCTAGCTACTTTTTATAATTTTAACCTTATTTTGAATTGTTATTAATTAACTTGCAATTGTACTTTGTATCTGTATGTGAATTGGTTTTATTATTTTAGCCCTGAAGATGGAATTAGTGCATTCTGAAATGTTGGTACTGATTAAACCTTGAAGGATGTTTATTTTTTCTCTGGTGTTCTGTTCATTATTATATATATATATATATATGACTATGGAATAGTCATGATAATGGGGTGCAGCTCCCTATAGATATCAAATTTATTAAACAGAGTATTGCATACCCACAATTAACCCTTTAAACTCTGAATTTTTTGTAGGGTTAAGTTATGAATGCATGCATTTGAAAAGGTACCAATTCATCCCAGTCATCCTGAAATGGTTAAGTCTTACATCCTACCCATGGCCACTGAGAGCTGCCCCGGGCCCTGGGAAGGATTGGTATATGGGCCCCCCTGTTTACTCAGTATTTTATTATGAATGTTTTTTGTGTACATAACAAGCAAACTGATTATATGTCCAAGTTACTATTCAAAACATACAGTCTGAATAAACAACTCGGAGGAAAATGACCATTTTATTTTTTGAATCAATAATATTAATTCTATCACCATACAACTTACAAATGCAGTACCAGTTCATGCAGGCAAAACAATTGTTTACTGTAAGATTTTCTTAATTAGAAGTGTACTTTCTTTGCCTTCTCTCTAGCAAAGTGGTAAATGATTCTGATGAAATTTATAGTACGAGCTAACTGGTTTTCAATTACAATGGTTCCCAGATCTGTCAGTTGGTCTAGGGCATTGATGGATTGCAGATATTTTATCTGTTTCAGTTTGACTTTGATAATCTCTATAAAATGTATGTTTATTAATTATATTTCCTCCATTATTTAATCAATTGTTTTATTAATATTTTTAGATTGTACCCCCCTCTTTCCGGGCCCCAAGGATTTATCCCAGTTTCCCCACCTTCTCAGCTGCCCTGATCATACCTTCACAGAGTAATGGTGATTTGTGCTATTTGCAAATGATTATGATGAAACTAATTCTTTATTTTTCAGCACAACTATATCAGTCTTCAAAATGCGACAAAGTTGCCAATCACTTTTGGAAAGAATAAAAAACTGAAAAGCAAAAGATCCTTTAAAAGACATTCAAATAATTCTCAGGCAGGAAAGTTTAATGTATCCAACACTGAAAATAAATATGCTACTAAAAAGAAAATGCAAAGCAGAAAGCAGTGTCTCATTAAGAAGTTTAAGTGTTATGAGTGCAATTATGGAACTAATATAAAAAGTAGTCTAGAATCTCATTTGTTGATACATTCTGATACCAAATTGTTTAAATGTTCTGAATGCAATTATGGAACTAAAAGAAAAGGTGATCTAAGATCTCATTTGTTGACACATTCTGACACACATTTTTTTAAATGTTCTGAATGCAATTATGGAACTAATATAAAAGGAAAACTAAAATCTCATTTGTTGATACATTCTGATACAAAATTGTTTAAATGTTCTGAGTGCAGTTATAGAACTAAGAGAAAAGGGAATCTAAGATCTCATTTGTTGATACATTCTGACACAAAATTGTTTAAATGTTCTGAATGCAATTATGGAGCTAAGAGAAAAGGTGATCTAAAATCTCATTTGATGACACATTCTGACACAGGTTTGTTTAAATGTTCTGAATGCAATTATGGAACTAATATAAAAGGGAATCTAAAATCTCATTTTTTGTTGATACATTCTGACATAAATTCTGACACAAAATTGTTTAAATGTTCTGAATGCAATTATGGAACTAAAATAAAAGGGAATCTAAAATCTCATTTGTTGATACATTGTGACAAAAAATTGTTTAAATGTTCTGAATGCAATTATAGAACTAATAGGAAAGATTATCTAAAAACTCATTTGTTGAAACATTCTGACGCAAAATTGTTGAAATGTTCTGAATGTAATTATAAAACTAATAGAAAAGCTTATCTAAAATCTCATTTGTTGATACATTCTGATACAATGTTTAAATGTTCTGAATGTAATTATGGAACTAGGAGAAAAGGTGATTTAAATTCTCATTTGTTGACACATTCCAAACAAAAAAGCACTGGGAACATATTCCACAAGGAATAGAAGACAGTGACAAAGTGCTGCTCCTATACGATCACGAGATACCAACTGACATCAGGGTATCAGGATGCAGGCCAGACATAGTGGTGAGAGAGAAGGAGGGTAATAAGTGCCTATTGGTGGAAGTAGGAGTCCCTGCAGACTGGAATGTGGCAAACTATGAAAGGGAAAAGGTATTAAAATACCAGAGACTCAAACATGAAATAAGGCGAATGTGGAATGTGGAACCTGAGATCATCCCAATTGTAGTAGGGGCAACAGGAGCGGTAAAGAAGTCCACAGTAGAGTTCCTGAACCAACTGCCCATAAGTGTGATGTCTGGAGAAATTGTAAGGGAGATATTATGACACAGCACCTCCATCTTACACCTAGTACTAGGCTGTACCTAGAAATTCCTTAGGGTTAAGGTTTAACCCCGGAAGCAAGAAACTCTCCATCTGGAGTAGAAGGGAAAAAACTAAAAGAAAAAAGACAAGAGAGACAACCCCAGGTGCCATAGAGGAAACACCTACCAGAGACAGCACAGAAGAAGTGGAGCAAGATGTCTGCCCAGGGTGGGATGAGGAGGTGGTGGAAGTGAAGATGAACCACAGGCACACAAACACTTTGCCACCTCCTCCCCCTCGTGAACTTTCAGATGATGAGAGATTCTACATCATGGCCAGGCAATGATAGTATGGAAGAGATGAAAGAGGAAAGTGAGGAAGAGAAGGAAATAAAAAGAAAGACCCTAATCCGCAGAGATGATGTACATTTTACTGAACCACGGAAGACACTGCCCAAGCTGAAAAACACCTACAAGGTCAGAAAATATATAGAGATAGCAAACAAAGTACTACCTGCAATAACACCCCAGGAAAGTAACCTCACAGAGTTAAACAGGTTATATTATGCAACAGCAGTCAGCAGAACAGAGATGGTAGGGGTAAAAACTAAAAACATGCAAGCATAACAGCCATGAGCAAAACCAGGGAATGAATGGAAATGAGAGGAAGCCAAGGTGGAAACAAAGACTAGAGAGCAGAGTGAGTAACCTCAGGAAGGAGATCTCAATCCTAACTACCTGTATGAGGGGGGAAATAAGATCTGAACTGGGAAGGAGGAAGGTAAATCTACTAATCCAAAGAGAAAGACTGGACAATGAAAGAAAGGTCATATAAAGCATTGCCAGGAAAAAACTAGACCTGTCAGCAAAAGCAAAAAGACTGGCAAGATAAATACCCTTGGACAGAGAAAAGAAACAAAATGAGATGTTTGAAGAAACCCAACAAAACTATTTAGAGAATTAAAGAATGCCCAGATAAATGTAGAAAGACTGCCTGAAAAAAGAACAAGTGGAGTATTTCTGGAAGAACATCTATGAGAATGAAGTCAACCATAATGATGGTGCAGAATGGATTTGGGAGCCTTTACAACAGTGAAAAGGTGAGAAACATCTCACAGAAGAACATGGATAGAATAACCATGAAAGAAGTTGAGGAGAAAATAAAGAAAAGCAGCAACTGGAAAGCACCAGGGCCAGACATGATTAAGAACTTCTGGTTGAAAAAGCTAACATCACTAAGTGGAAAAGTAACAAGGTGCTTCAACAAGATACTAACAGCGGAAGAAGCAGCACCACAATGGTTGATAAAAGGAAAAACAACACTACTAACCAAAGTCCCATGAAACCCAGAATCCAAGCAAATATAACCCAATAACATGCTTGCCAACAATCTACAAAATACTAACAGGAATCATAGCAGACAGGATCTACAGCCATGCAGAAGAAAACATTAATCAACAGGGCTATATTGGAAAACAATAGAAAGAAACAGAGAAACCTAAGCATGGCATGGATTGACTACAAAAAGGCATATGACAATGTACCCACTCATGGGTGAAGGAAGTGTTGAGACTATACAAGATATCCACCCCACCATCAGGATCTTCTTAGAAACAACTATGACATGATGGGAAACAGACCTAACTAACTCTCCATCACAGAAGGGAATGTTAGAGGTGAACAGTGTGAGAATCAAGAGAGGGATCTACCAGGCTGATTCAATATCCCCTCTTTTGTTTGTACTGGCACTAAACCCACTTAGCCAACTAATAAATAACCAAAACAAAGGCTACATGATGAGACCAAGGGAGACAAGCAGCCCCAAAATATCTCCCTTATTTTACTTAGATGACCTAAAACTGTACACCCAAAAGAAAAGTGAGCTAACAGAAGAGATCAGGGAGGTCAAAAAGTTCTCGGATGACATCCAGATGGAGTTTGGGCTTGAGAAACGTGGCACTCTCACACTAAGGAAAGGTAAAAGGTGTGAATCAGAAAACATCAGGGTGGACAATATCGTGATAGAAGAACTAGAGCTAGAGCCTACATATAAATATCTGGGGATGGAGGAATCTGAAAAGATGGAAACTGACATTATGAAAGAAAGACTGTGAAAAGAATATTCAAAAAGGCTAAAACTAATCCTAAAATCTCACCTAAACAGTAAAAATAAGATCCTATCCATAAACTTACTGGCAGTACATGTACTGTCATACAGTTTTGGCATAATCAATTGGACCCAGCTAGAAATCAACAAACTGGATACAATCACCAGAAAAATGCTCCATGCGCATAAGATCATATATAAAAACCAATGCACATTGCACACCAAGGCTATACCTGCCAAGGAGGGTTGGTGGATTAAGGCTTGCACTAATAGACCAAGTGCACAAAGCCACAACAATAGGATTAGCACAGTACATAAACGAAGGAGAAAGAAGGCTAGTTAGATTTGTAAGAGACCATGAATGTGAAAAGCCTCAAACAACATCACTTTCAAAGAAGGCAGATGACTATCTAGTGGATGCTGGCATAGGACCTGAACAGCTTGAAGACATTGCAAATAAACCCCTCATGGAAAAGATAAGCACCATGAAAAGAAGGTATAACAGGAAAAGATCAGAAGAAAAGGAGAAGAACTGGGAAGAGCACAAATTCAGCAAAGTATACAAAGAGGACGTGCTAAACAGAGCATACATAGAGAGGGATAAAACTGTGGAGTTCCTGGTAAGAGGGGCACTGAGACCAGAAGATGAACGACTGGTGATGGCAGCACAAGACCAGGCACTATGGACAAACTGGTTCAAAAGAAATATTGAGGGTAGAAATGAAAGTGAGATGTGCAGACTGTGCTCAAAGAGCCCAGAGACTGAGAGTCACATACTATCTGGATGCAAAATACTCCTACATAGAGGAAACTACACAGACAGACACAATGCAGTCTGCAAGCTAATCCACTTCAAGCTGTGTAAGAAATATGAAATAAGGCTAGAAACAGAAAAGCATTGAAAACATATTCCACAAGGAATACAAGACAGTGACAAAGTGCTGCTCCTATATGATCATGAGATACCAACTGACATCAGGTTATCAGGATGCAGGCCAGACATAGTAGTGGGAGAGGAGGAGGGTAACAAATGCCTCTTGGTGGAAGTAGGAGTCCCAGTGGACTGGAATGTGGCTAACTATGAAAGGGAAAAGGTCTTAAAATACCAGACACTCAAACATGAAATACAGAGAATGTGGAATGTAGAACCTGAGATCATCTCAATAGTGGTAGGGGTGACAGGGGCAGTAAAGAAATCTACAGTGGAGTTCCTTGACCAACTGCCCATAAGTATAACATCTGGAGAAATTGTAGGGGAGATATTATGATACAGCACCTCTATTTTACGCCTAGCACTAGGCTGTACCTAAAAAGTCCTTAGGGTTAAGGTTTAACCGTGGAAGTAAGAAACTCTCCAACTGGAGTAGAAGGGAAAAAAAAAGAAAAATCACCCAACAAAACTTTAGAGCATTAAAGAATACCCAGATAAAGGTAGAAAGACTTCCTGAAAAAGAACAAGTGGAGCATTTCTGGAAGAACATCTATGAGAATGAAGTCAACCGTAATGATGGTGCAGAATGGATTGGGAGCCTTGATAATAGCGAAAAGGTGAGAAACACCTCTGAGATGAGCATGGACAGAATAACCATGAAAGAAGTTGAGGAGAAAATAAAGAAAAGCAGTAACTGGAAAATGCCAGGCCCAGACGTGATTAAGAACTTCTGGTTGAAAAAGCTAACATCACTAAGTGGAAAACTAACAAGGTGCTTCAACAAGATATTAACAGCAGAAAAAGAAGCGCCTGAATGGTTGATGAAAGGAAAAACAACATTACTACCAAAGTCCCATGAAACCCAGAACCCAAGCAAATATAGACCAAAAATATGCTTGCCAACAATCTACAAAATACTAACAGGAATCACAGCAGACAGGATCTACAGTAGGGTGGATCGATTTTACATTTTTTTCGATTTCCATATTCTAATAGAGAGAAAAACTTGCGCATGCATGAGAAAATAGCCTCTGCAAAATCTTAGCTTAATAGGTAATCATCTTCTGCCCCCGGCAGAGCGATGAAAATCATATTTTAGTAGTCAAAAACGTATTTTTCGTATAATTTTTAAAATATTTCAATATGCGTGTGTGTGTTATTTCATGCCTAAGGAACGATATAAATGCTATGGGAAATATATAAATGCATTATTTAAGACAAAGAGCCGATCTGAAAATATGTATATAAATTACCTATTTTTTCAACATTTGACGTTGTTGCCGGGGGCAAAAGATATTAACGTAGGACAACGCGCTTGGAAAAACGATCATATGAGGTCTTTTTCATCGACTTTATAGTTATTAGGAATAATTTTGATGCATATTGAAATATTTTAAAAATTATAAGAAAATACGTTTTTGACTACTAAAATATGATTTTCATCGCTCTGCCGGGGGCAGAAGATGATTACCTATTAAGCTAAGATTTTGCAGAGGCTATTTTCTCATGCATGCGCAAGTTTTTGTCTCTATTAGAATATGGAAATCGAAAAAAATGTAAAATCGATCCACCCTAAATTCTACAGCCATGCAGAAGAAAACAACATTATTGGCCCAGAACATAAAGGATGTAGCAGAAGAACGTATGGGACAAAAGACCAGCTGTTAATCAACAGGGCTATATTGGAGAACAACAGAAAGAAACAGAGAAACCTAAGCATGGCATGGATTGACTACAAAAAGGCGTATGACAGTGTACCCACCTCCTGGGTGAAGGAAGTATTGAGACTATACAAGATCCACCCTACCATGAGGATCTTCTTAGAAACAGCTATGATACGATGGGAAACGGACCTAGCCCTCCATCACAGTAATAAGGGAACTTTGGAGGTAAACAGTGTGAGAATCAAGAGAG
The DNA here is from genome assembly GCA_023014485.1 of Bathynomus jamesi. NCBI lineage: Eukaryota > Metazoa > Arthropoda > Malacostraca > Isopoda > Cirolanidae > Bathynomus > Bathynomus jamesi. The sequence goes on along the minus strand of JAJOZX010001834.1, from coordinate 573,452 downwards.
GGATCTACCAGGGTGATTCAATATCCCCTCTTTTGTTCGTACAGGCGCTAAACCCACTTAGTCAACTAATAAATAACCTAAACAAAGGCTACGTGATGAGACCAAGGGAAAAGAACAACCCAAAACTATCTCTCTTGTTCTACATGGATGACCTAAAGCTATACCCCCTGAACAAAAATGAGCTAACAGATGAGATCAGGGAGGTCAAAAAGTTCTCAGATGACATCCAGATGGAGTTTGGTCTTGAAAAATGTGCCACTGTCGCGGCCAAGTGATGTTATGCTCATAACACCACGCAACTTATCTAGAAACTTTATTTTTTTGGCTAATGTCATAACCTTACGACTTTTCTTCTCTTCACTATCACTTGCAGATGCTTTACATTTTGGTGCCAACTTCACTGAACTTAACGCGGTAGCGGGACTGAGACAAAGGGTGATACAAGGGGTGATGCGAGAGGGAGGGAGATGCGGAAGTGTAGGAGAAAACACGAGAGCGCGCATTGGCACGCGCACAGTACTACTATCTATTGTATTTTTATTCAATTTGATCTTTTAGGTTTAGGATTTACTGGGCTCTTAATTTATAATAAAAACTTACTATTGATAATATATAAATCATGAAGAAGAATTGCTAATTAATTATAGAGTATATATTAAAGCGTAACTTAAATCAGAGGGTGTGTAAACTGTTAGGAAGCATGAATAAAGACTTACTTGACTTTGACCTTTTTGAATTAAAATCCTTACGCGGGGGAAATTCGAAAAAATAGTCATTGTACATACAGTATATGATACAAAAAGATGCATATAATTTTAGCTGACCAGATTCATCCGTTATAGGCAAATAACATTTGAAATTAAAATTAGTGTTCATAATTCGGAGAGCCTGGAATACGTTTTCGATTTTAAAAGAGCTAAATTTCGTGACGGAACTGCAACTTTCAACCCATAATTGGCTCTCTCGCGCCAATGTTATATCCCATAACGTAAACAGAGACTGGCGAAGTCTGTTAAACCTAAATAGTGGAATACTGAAATTAAAAAGTAGCTTAACGTTTAAAACCAACGCGTATTTTAAATTTAAAGAAACATACTTTGCCTGATGAAAATGCTCACAAGCTATTGAGAAGGCGAAGCAAAAAACGTTATTAGAAAAAGTAAGCACAGCTATGAGGTGTATATAGTGAACCAGATTAAATGGAATCTGAAGGAATTCTATAATTAGTGAGGAATAAAAAAGTAGCTTCGCAGACTATTGGTCCACTCATGGACGAAAACAACGAACAAATATACGATGACGTAAAACTGACGAAAATTTTAAATAAAGGTACTTTTCCGTTATCTGTCCCCGTGCAAAATTGAACGCCCGGTTAGGTCAACTGTACGGCCTTGACGATTGGTTAGGTTAAGTCGTGATATTTTCGTTAGTTTTAACTAAAATATCACGACTTAACCTAACCAATCGTCAAGGGCGTACAGTTGATCTAACCGGGCATTCAGTTAACCTAATCCGACATTCATTTAACCTAACCGGGCATTCAGTAATTTTCTCGTAGGCTTCGATTAATTTTAAGGAAATCTTAAGGAAATGTCCACCTGCAAAATCATACTAAAATGCAATGAATGAATAGCAACTAGATATTATATTTCATAATTTGCTTATAACCTATTTGTATAGAACACGGTACTCTTGAAAAAAGTGCAATCCAGTTTATATAAATTATCATCAGTTTAGCATATATATTTAAACTAATACGGTTGGCATTCGAAAAATTTTGAAACAAGGCAGGAGAAAGGTCATAAAACGCAAAGGTCAGAAAGCCCTCGTGACCATCGAAAGGAAAGAAAAGAGAGAGAAAGGGAAAAAAAATTTGTATGTGTATTTTTTTTTACGATAATTAATGAAGGGCATGACCATGGGTCCAAATTCTCACTTAATCTAAAATTTGTACAATCTGGAAACAACTGAAAATGCAGCAATAGGATGCAATTTCTGTCAAAAATTGCACGATTTATCTGCATGAATTGGGATGATAGGAAAATATATATCGTCTCTAACGCGAAACAGATCGTGGGAATCAAATTTCTGTGTGACGCATGTACACAGACTGTAAACTCCTTTCCAGTATTTAAAGAAATGGAGAAAGCAAATTAGAGTATTACAAAATGGGGATAATGGGGAAACAAGAGTCCGGAAATGTCCCAATGAAAATTCGGATGGATGAGAGAGAATAGGAAATAAATAACAATATAATACGTAATGAAGACAAAGATGAAAGAAAAGCGAAGTAAAAGTTGCGAGGTAGTAAAACTGCCCAACGAGCAAAATGATAAAAAGATAAAATCTAAAAGCGTAAGAAATAAACAGCCAAAGGAAAGTAATAATAATATCAAAATTAAGAACATACAAAATAGAAGAGGAAATAACAAATAATATAATGAAGCGACAGATGAAAGAAAAGAAAAGTAAAAGTTGCGAGGTAATAAAACTGCCCAACGAGCAAAATGGTAAAAAGATGAAAACTAAAACCTTAGGAAATAAACAGTAGGGTGGCCCACTTTTCAATTTTTTTGAAAAGTATAGGTGATCGTGGTTTTTCCCATTATTTGGCACTATACTAGCACATTGGTACCATTTTTACAAAAATTGATCAATATTTAGGGGTCTCGCATCGACCTTGAAATTACTAGTTTTTTTTTTTTTAAATTTGTACTTTTTAACTTTTTACTGAATCAAGATAAATCATTAAGTAGGGATGTTTTCTGAATCCTCTTAATGAGAGAAGTCGTTTGGTGTGCCTGCCAATGTCATACGACTAACGGTTTAAAGGTTGTGCCTGTATACAGGTAATACCAATGTGCTAGTATAGTGCCAAATAATGGGAAAAACCACGATCACCTATACTTTTCAAAAAAATGAGTCACCATACCCAGGCGGAATGTATAATGTATATAGGTAATTAGAAAATGCACTATGCCTGTGCCAGGTACCTAACCTATTTATTTTTTTGCAGATCATAACATTTTGAAATTCTGTCTAAGTTCCTCATCCTTTGTCATGGACAAATCGATGGCAACCATAACTGGAAGAACTCTTGAAGCTACAAATAGAGAGTCATCAAAAGGAAAGGCGAAAATAACATCGCTACCTTCTCTAAGATCGGCCTCGGAAATTTTTTTCGTTGGCCAACCGTCGTCCTCCATCAGTGGTAGCAAATTGCCAACAACACGGCAGGTTTTGCAATACTACTTCAGTGTTATCCAGTACACTGCTAACAGGAAAGACGCATTCAAAGAAACCGTAAACAACGTCTTAAAGTTTTGGAACATGGCCCGCATTAAAATAATCACAAAGCTCAACTGCGAACGGAAGCTAGAGGCATTGTGGAAAGAGTGGCACTTACTCCAAAAGAGCAGAAAACGAGAAACTGACGCCGGAGGAAAACGGCAGAAGTTTTCGGACAGTGTGGACAAGCTGTGGGATATCGGAGCATCTGACGCTGTCGAAGATATAAAGAAGAATCGACTGCTGTCCGACAAGGACAAGAAAGAAGACATTGACTTCTACCTCGATCAACGTGGTCCTCGGGTGGCAACGATGAGCAGGAACGATAAAGTTTTCGCTGTAAAAAGAAAGCTACAGGAAGGAAGAAAACGTCCTCGCCAGGAGCCGCAAACCTCAAAGTGTGCATACGAAACCGGAGATGAGGCCATGGAGAATGATGATACTGGCATGTCAGGAGAGTCGGAGACAGAACTAGCGTTCCCCCTGCCGAAAGAGCGGAGAGTACGTGGCTAATAGAACTCCGGGACGCGGCGGTCAGCTTCCTGAGTACAGCTTCTGGTTTCGTCAGAGACGATTACCGGGAAGTGGCAGAGATCACGCTCCTGGTACTCGGGACACAACCACCCCGTGGCATTCACCTCATGCGCCCAGGAGCCTACCACCACGCAAGATGGATGGCTAAAGTTAGTATTTTCAAACAAAAATAATCTAGAGATAAGTTTAAATGTTATTCAAAGATAAACATTTCATTATAACGCAAACAAAGTAATTGGTAACAATAAACCTGTCCTACTTACAATGGTGCCTATTCTGTTTCAGGTCATCTACTACACAAAACTGCTGATGTTCAGTAGGCAGCTGGAGCTCGACACCGAGCTGGTCGACAAACTGCACAGGATCGTGGTGTTCAGTGGCGGTCCTAGCTTACATGACGCCCTGGGCGAACCTCACCTTCAGCGCCCCCCCCCCCTGTTCGCCACACACACACATTCGAATCCCCCAAAATAAAGGACAGACATAACTCTTTCACAAAATAACTTTTTATTGGACTAATTGTTGGAACTTCAGAACCAAAACAAAGACTCAAATTTCTGAATTTTACAAATCCTTCATCACGTAAATAGAATAACTCACTTAAGAGAATGTAATTATGATACTATGAACAGGAAAAATACAAATTAAATTGCACAACTGCCATAAATAAACTAGAGAATCAAATTTCTAAATTGTACAAATGCTCTATCACATAAATAGAATAAGACACTTAAGAGAGGGTAATTATTATGCTACACTTTGAACAAGAAACAAAATAAATTGCACCACAGCACAACTGCCATCTAAAGCCTGACTTCTTACCTTCCTTGATGCAAAGTCATGAATTAAATCATCATATGAAATCTGCTCAGCAATTGTATGATTTATACTGATGATGGCCAGACCGGTAAGGCGTTCCTGTGACATAGTTGACCTCAGGTAGGATTTGATGAGCTTCAGCTTTGAAAAGCTCCTCTCTGCTTCAGCAACAGTGACTGGAAGAGTAAGACCAATTCTGAGAGCAGTCCACAAATTTGGATATATTTCAGAGAGCTCCCTTTCATGGATAAATGTCAGCAGTTCAAGCAAGGATATGGTCTTTGATGGCAAGTCAGGCAAGTTCTTCAGCTCCTGTGCAAGCTCTCTGCCATCCAAGTCAGATTGTCCCTTAAAGTGTAGTGTAGTACTAAGGTTCACACATTGTTCTGTCAGCTCCTCAAATGTGAGATTTTGGAAATGTGTCAGCACTCCAAACTTCTCTCCCACAATTTCCAACGTGGAAAATCTTTCCTGAATGGCTGATGTTGCAGCATCAACCACTGCATTGAAAAATGTCACCTCCAGCTTCTTCAAAGCATCAATCAAGGGCTCATCAGATGCTTCATAGGAGAAGTGCCGCTTTGTGGACCTCAGCCGTTTTTGTTTTAACACAGCCTCCACATTCATTTGTTCACAGATATCTGTGGCTGCCATTTGTGCAGCCACAAAACCTGTTGCCCTGTAATTGCGGAGACCTCTCTCTGTTTTTTTTAGGAGATTTACTGCAACATCAACGTGCATGCTAGGAGACTGCATCTGCTTGCTCACATGCTGAATTTGGCACAACAGGTCATGCCACACCACTGAACAAATGGCGAAGCGGTATGACCCAACCTCCTCTGACAGAGATTGAGCCTCGACCTTTATTACAGAGTCTTTGGTGTGGTCCCTCACCTCGATCAGTGCATCTCTCACTGCAGCTGCCTGATATCTCAGGGGCTCCACACTCTTGATCTTGCTTTCCCACCTTGTATCAGACCACATCTTCAATGTGATGTTCACATGTTTTTTCAAAATGGCCCATCGTTGTGTGGAGGCTGAAAACAAGTTGTAAAGCTTCTGCAAGATGCCAAAGTAACTTGTGGCATCAATAGATCCCTTAGCAGCATCGGCCACAAGCAAATTCAGAGAATGAGCCCCACATGGAACAAACAGAGCTCTGGGATTAATTTCTAGGAGCCTGGATTGAACACCCTTGTTTTTTCCCCTCATGTTGGCCCCGTTGTCGTATGATTGTCCTCTACAGTCCATGAAAGGAACTTTTAGCTCCTCCAGTCTCTTCAGAATCAGAGATGCCAAATGTTGACCAGTGGACTCCTCTGCCTCCAAAAACCCCATGAAATGTTCCTTTATATGGGGCTTCCCCTCCAGTGACACAACCCGAATCACAACTGACAACTGTTCAGTGTGGCTGATATCTGGAGTGCAATCTAGAATTATTGAAAAAAACTTTGATTGTTTGATGTCGCTCACCATTGCTGAAATGGTCTTGCTGCTCGACAAATCAATGAGTTCGTTTTGTATGTGGTGGCCGAGGTAGCTGGTGTGACTGGAGGTCCCTTTTTGGACACGGTTAATGTGCTCTTGCATTATAGGATCAAATTGTGCCATCAGTTCAACTTCTTTCAGAAAATTGCCATTTGATGGTGAGAACAATTTTTCTGTATGTCCCCTTAGTGCCAAATTCCTAACTGCCAGAGAATGCACAATAGCAGTGAGACGTGTCAGCACCGCTCTCCATCTCAACTTCTCAGCCTCCAGAAGTGCCATCTCCTGCTTGTCAATGGTCTCCCCCTTTCTCATCCTCACTGCCAGTTCTTTCCAGATTTTCATAGAATTTAGGTGTTCTGAACTGTTGTCATGTGATGTGAGCAATGAGCTTGCATGCTTCCAGTCCGAGAGTCCCAAACTTGTTAAATTTATTTTCCTCTTGGAAAATAATGTACAACAGAAACAGAAAAGGCTGTTGTTTTTTAAGGAATAGACCAACCAACTTCTGGTTATATTTTCCCCACTAACCAATGACTTCCTGAAGTATTGATGGTGGAAACTTCTTCCGTCACTGTCGTTTCTAGGGAATACAAAGTCAGATGGTACTTGACTTGGTCCCCTGGAAACCAGTTGTGTCCGAATTCTCTCAGTCAGAACTGAAGGCCAGTTAGCAGGGTCGGTGGACAGAGACTCATCCTCAGGAGGCGATTCTGCTCCAGGCCTTTCTAATAGAAAGAACAAGAGCATTACTCATTAGTATACACACCTAAGTTAGATAACACATTATTCACAGCACTTTGTTATGGTGGTGGTGTTATGGAATTATGGTGGTGAAACACCACACATACCCAGTAACCCAGACCCAGTGATAATAACATTATAATTTATAACTGTTTGCAAAATGCTTTGCAGGGATGCACACACATACACACACACACACGCACACACTCACAGACATATGTGCACACAAACTCACCTGAAGAGTCCTGCCGGGGAGAAGTAGAAGCAAATGGGTCTTCATCCTCAGGATCAGACTGCATTTGTGGAGACATATGTGAGGCTGAGGAGGTAGATGGCTCCTCAGCCTCAATAATGGCAGAAGTAGACGGCTTCTCATCCTGGCTAGTGGCAGAGGGTGTTCCAAAATATTTCAAAAGTGCCCCTGCAAATAGTAAAATAGAACATAACAGACCAATGCATGAATAGGCTAGTACAATTAATTTAACATGTTATTAAGCACAATTTATTAAACTTTTAGAATAGGAAACAAATGAATAATACAACCTCCTTGGTTAATGGCTAATTATATACATAATAGTACACTTCAAATGACTCAGAAAGCTATATCACAAAATAGCAGTGCAATATAGCAGTGAAGAGTAGATGACATAGCTCTATACCTTTATCTTTTGCTCGTTTCTCCTCTTCTTCTTTCCTCTTTTTTCTAAACTGAGCACCTGATAGCTTTGACCTCTTCTTATCCATTTGCGGTTATTTGACAGACCTTAGTGGCTTAGTGTGAAGATTCGTTCTGTAATAAATAATATACATTTCACTATTTAACCAAACCCAGAAAAATAACATTACATATGTTAAAGTATGGGCCTTTATTCCCAATAATATTAATCTGGAAGCATTTTGCATTGTTTAGGTCTTTTATGGGAAGGTTTATGGAAAATGCAATAGATGGTTTTTTATTAATAAAAATATATTTATTGATCTTTTATTATTTATTTTATTTTATTTTTTATTTTTATTTATTTCTTTATTTATTTATTTTTTTTTTTTTGCAGGCGCTCATGCCGCCCCTCCACAAATGCCGCCCTGTGCGGCTGCCCATATTGCCCATATGAGGAACCGCCACTGGTGGTGTTCATCGCTCTTCTGTACGTACCAGCTTGGTTGGTGGCCCCTGTAGCAGCTGATGCGCCGTTGAATGACCTGGTACTATACCAGCGTTTTCTGAGGTATAGGGCAGTGGACCGCGAGGTGGCAGAAGCGTCACTGGCAGTGATGAGGCGGCACTTCTGGTATCTGAGGCCTCAGACCGTTATCTTCGCTGTATGCAGCAACAAGGTGGATGGCACTGTGAAGCAACAGATGGCAGAGAAGCTGTCCCACCTCCCTGTACCCAAAGACTTCACATACGAGAACGTCTCAGTCGACGAGATGACGCTACTCCCCGACCTGATCGACGAGTCCTCCTGGTTCTTATTTGCAGGTCTGAAGATGTATAGGTCTTCGTGGCTCACCCTGCCAACTGATAAGTGGGACGAGAACGAGGACTTTTGTCGTCTGAAGGATGTGATCTCTAATCTCCAGGTCACCAATGACGTCGCTGAAAGGGAGTCCAACTGATACAAGACTATGCGAACACGGTCACAAAGGACGAGGCACAGCTGCAGGATCTTCTGCAAGTGGTGGAAAAGAACCGGAAAGAGCTCGGCGACTTCAAGAAGTCATCACTCGCCACGATGACATAGCACAGAGTGACAACGTTGCAGCCATGACGTGTGATAGTGGTCAATACAATGCAAAAGTGATTGTTTAAGTTATTGTTTCTTTCTTCCTTATTTGTCTGCTATTTGCTGATTTTTTTGAAAAGTATAGGTGATCGTGGTTTTTCCCATTATTTGGCACTATACTAGCACATTGGTATTACCTGTATACAGGCAGAACTTTTAAACCGTTAGTCGTATGCAGAGCTGGGCAATAAATACATTGAATGTATTTAAATACTAAGTACATGGGAGAAATGTATTTAAATACTAAATACTAAATACATTTTACGAATGTATTTAGATACTAAATACAAAATACATCAATTGTATTTAAATACATTTGTAAATACATTTTAAATACATACAAATTTTAACATATGCATTCACTAATTCATGAGTAACAACAATATAAAATGCTTGATAAAGGATAAAGAAATAGTACAATCTAATTTCCGATTATATATTTCCCTTTTTAGAACAAAACAAAAACAAAAGAACTTAGAACTTACGATGTTCAACCAGTGACATATTATACTCATTATATCATTGCAAAATGAGTAACAATTAATGAGTAGATGAGACATAAACGTAAACATAAACATAAGGCACCTTACGAATTCTCTTTTATTTCACGGTGCCGAAGATGGTAATGTCGTGTTATAGCGGAGGAACAGTTTTTATGAGAGGATGTTTTCCCAAACTGTTGATGGTCCGATCGGAATCTTGTAGAAATGCCAATACATTCATGCCTGCATATGGTGCAATAGAGGACCTCGAAGACGAAGAGTTGTACTGTGCTAGTACAGAACGTGTATTAAACCAGTAAAAGTATTTACATTTTTATATTTTGAGTATTTAAATACATTGTATTTAAATACTCATTAAAGTATTTAAATACTATATTTAAATACATGAAAAACAATGTATTTATAAATACAGTTCTAAATACACAAATGTATTTAAATACGTATTTAAATACTGCCCAGCTCTGGTCGTATGACATTGGCAGGCACACCAAACGACTTCTCTCATCAAGAGGATTCAGAAAACATCCCTACTTAATGATTTATCTTGATTCAGTAAAAAGTTAAAAAGTAAGCATTTTTTAAAAAAACTCGTAATTTCAAGGTCGATGCGAGACCCCTAAATATTGATCAATTTTTGTAAAAATGGCACCAATGTGCTAGTATAGTGCCAAATAATGGGAAAAACCACGATAACCTTTACTTTAAAAAAAAAATTGAAAAGTGGGCCACCCTAATAAACAGCCAAAGGAAAATAATGATATAAAAATTAAGAACATGGAAAATAATCAGATAAGAAGTAGAAGCGTAGAAAATACCGTCTGTAAATACTATGCAAAAGGGTACTGCAGATATCGGGATGGGCAATGCATTTATGCACACCCCACAGTATGTAACACACATTACACAAGACGATATTGCAAATTTGAAAAAAGTGCAAGTTCCACCATCTTACGGTCTGCAACAGCTATGCAAGATATGGGAGGTACAAATACGGACAAAAATGCCGTTACCACCACCGTCAAAGGAACCCGATAGGGCCACCAATTTTTTTAGATGTAGCCCACACAATTCAGCTATTGAATACCATCCAACAAATACAAAGACAACTGACAAATACAGGGATCCGAGACCCGTACAGAAGGCATACAGAAAAGTATTACATGCGATATCGGGACAACGGTTATCGAAACAGATAAAGAGAGGAACATTCTCGGAGGATCACAAGGCAACGAAACCGGCACTAACATTGGAAAATGAATCGAAAACAAAAGTGAAAAAGTAAAAATAATCCTAGCCAACATTCAGGGCCTTAATTTAAACCATTCCCCATACAAAATTTTATACCTGAAATGACTTGCAAGAAACTGGAACAGATTTTGCATGTCTCATGGAAACCCATCTAAAGGACTGCCAGGCGAACTGTGAAAACTGAGAATTCTGTATTGACAAAAAAGAAATACAAATTAACAACTATAACATCCTCCGATCCGACAGAACAGTGAGACGTAAAGGAGGATGTGCTATTTACACACGCGAAAGGCATATGGTAGAAATGACTATAAATACCTCAAACAGCTACGTAGAATGTGTCAGGGACTTTTTTAACATATATATACTAATGGGCCAAATGGCCCACTTGCCCTTGTATTTGGCCCACTAGTCATATTCTATTGGCCCACTCAGAGCTGGGCAATAAATACATTGAATGTATTTAAATACTAAATACTAAATACATGGGAGAAATGTATTTAAATACTAAATACTAAATACATTTTACGAATGTATTTAGATACTAAATACAAAATACATCAATTGTATTTAAATACATTTGTAAATACATTTTAAATACATACAAATTTTAACATATGCATTCACTAATTCACTAAGCCATGACACGCACACGATAAAGAAATCAACCGCTTTCGACTAAGAGTGGCACACAACGGATTGAACTGACACGTTGAAACATGAACCATGCTGTACTACACTGTCGACGCGTCGTACTGTGCTAGTACAGAACGTGTATTAAACCAGTAAAAGTATTTACATTTTTATATTTTGAGTATTTAAATACATTGTATTTAAATACTCATTAAAGTATTTAAATACTGTATTTAAATACATGAAAAACAATGTATTTATAAATACAGTTCTAAATACACAAATGTATTTAAATACGTATTTAAATACAAATGTATTTAAATACTGCCCAGCTCTGGGCCCACTAGTCAATTTTAAGCTTTGGAGTAAAAATATTGATTCTAACAAGGTCTCCCATGCACTTGAGAAGAAAATGGGAGCGATTAGCTGAGTAACTGACTGTGGCGGTTAGAAGTATTGTTTATGTGCGTTTAGAGGAACTGGAGGTAACGTTTTCGCTTTTTGTCGATGTTTAGTGTTGGTTTTCACTTTACTGTTACTGCTTATATAGATAGTGAATACCTGTGGATACCGAAGATAAGGTAGTGATTTGTATTTTATTTAGTGATTAGTATTTTATTAGTATTGAAGAAGTAGGCAGTCAATTTACCATGTGGATCTGCGTGGTGAAGTTGCTATGCTATTGTCTGGTACTACTTTTATTTAATAGAAATTACCATTTTTGCATCTACTGTAATGTTTCCTTAAATTCCTTTGATTTTTATATAATTATCTGCTATCTTACTAACTATCTTTTAATATAAATGCCAGGTACTTGGTGTCTGCCCTTTTTAGATATCCTTTTTAGATATATGTGCCTTTTTTTTTTTAAAGTGGCCCACTACTAAAAATTCTTTAAAAAAGTCCCTGGAATGTGTAGCAGCAAAAGTTGAAAAATTAAATATGGTACTAATTGTAATGTACTGTACAGAGATGGCCAGTAACGCGTTACATGTAACGAACGTTACAAAAGTAACGGTAACGACTGAAAGATTTTAAAATGTATCAATGTAACGGTAACGCTTTGCAAATTTTTTATGAATGTAACCGATTTTTTCGTTAGTCGTTACATGTATAAAGTTATAAACCCAAGAAAAAGTTGGTACACATGGAAATTATGAAAAAAAAATTTCGATTAACATTTAACTCGCTTGAAACTGCTGTAAGGAAAATAGTAAGAATTTTTAATTCAAAACGTGTATCTTCGCAGCGTACACTCAATACCCAATAGGGTGTGTCAATTTTGGGGGTGAAATGACTAAATTGAAAATCATGTGATTTGGTAGCAATTTAATTAATCATTTGGCATACAAAATAATATCCTTGCTTAAAAAACAATAAAAAATAACTCCTACCTACACCACTTTTAATTAAAAAATTCAATTTTTCCTAAATTCGTAACAAAATAACAAATGTGCGCAAACATCCTATCAACATTTAAAGTGGCAATAAGATATCAGAGTCTTTATTTGAAAGTAACCAATGCAGTCATGTCCTTTTTACTGCGGTTCCTTGACCAGCATTCGGCTTGCTACTTGCGCTTTGGTGTATCCTTCTCGCCTCTCGTGACTGTAAACTTGACTAGCTGCTTCTGTGACCATTTTCATACATCTCTTCACACTCTGAGTGTGAGAAGGCCACTTTGGCACTTGCATTAGGGCCTCTTTAAGTTGTGTTAAATCTCTGTTTGTTATACATGTTGTCAGTGGTGGCTCCAAAACTTCCGAACTCAAGTTAACTAATTCTGACAATTTCGTGGCATTGACGTTTATCGGAGGTACCTTCCTTGTCTGAACAGAGCAGTCTCCCAGCTGGTCATCATCTAGTGATGTTCCTCTAAGCTTTAGAATGATTTCCACAGCCTCAGTTCGCTCTTTGGTACATTGGCTGCAGAGTATTGCTTGCAAAACTGCCTCTGGCCTAGCATACCAAGCGGACCTTCTCACCACAGGTAACACGATGTCCACCACTACTTTCCTTTGGGTTCTCAGTAGCTGTAATTGAAACAAGATGTGGTTGGGCCCCTCCATCCACATTGGATTAAGTTTTACATTGAACCAGTGAGGAAGATAAAACCCAATAATAAATTCAACAATCAACATCAAATTCTGTAGCATTTTGCCCTTTAGTGCATGTTTGGAAACCCAAATCCTGCAGAAACGAATCGCTGTAGTTAACCAACAACTGTGACTTACGGGTCCAATCTCCAAGAGAGCCAGATTTTGAGGCAACTCTCCTGATCTGATTGCTTGAACAATACGATAAGCGTAAGATTGATCCGTGCTGAGGTCTTTGATAACTTCTTCAGACAACACTGGAAGGGGAGGGCCTACTTCGACCTTTGGAAATTTTGTATTTATTTCTAATTCCGTTGCTTCATCTAGCATGTTGCCAAGGGGGCCAGACCACTTCTTGTTGCTCTTTGTAGGACCATCAAGTTCCTGGATGAGACGACGAAGAGGTAGTTCCCCTGTGTGTAAATCGCATACAATCCAAACAAGCCTTCTTCCAAGTTTTTTCTCTAAATGCGTCATAACACCGCCCTGCCATCCAGTGTTCACCGCCGTTGAGTCTCCACCAACGGCCTGCCGTGAACTGTCAAGTCTTCTTTCTTGAAGCCAACATATTATTTGATCAGTAATTGCCTCTGCATGTTTCTTGCCTTCTACTTCTGCTTCAGGAACAAAGTGAAACAAATAGCGGCCACCAGGTTCGGAACACACAGAGTAGTGTTCTTCTTTGATGAGACCGGGAAACTTTTTGTCCATTCCCTCTACCTCTAGGAGAACTTTTGTGTCATCTCTTCTTCCATCAAACAAAAGGCAAGAGAGACCTTCCTCCTTCAAATCTTTTTCATGCTGATCAGATATTTCCTTCATTATTTTTTCTTGTGCTCTTCTTATCTTATTATGATCTATCACTAAGGATGTATCCTCTCGGCTGATGAGGCCTGCATCTATCCAAGCGGCAGTGACAATCTCTGCAGTCTCTCGTAACCCTGTATGGTGGCGAATACTGGCAAGGGCAATGTTTGAGATGTCTTTAGTATTGTATTTCATTCTCTTCGGCGAAGGTTCAGATGGCATTTTGGAGCTATCATCTGATGTTGCTTCTTTCTGTTCATCTGAAGAGCTTTCAAAGAAGTGAGAAACCTCTTGATAGAGCTCTTCATCTCTTTGGGTGGCTTCTTCACTTCTTTTTCTTCCTTTCTTCCCTTTCTCGGATTTTCTCTTTTTTCATAGCAATAACAATCTGTTTTTTGGTTTCTGAATAATCTGCCGAACCAATCTGCATACTTCCGTGGCCTCCTGCCTTTGTTCTCTGCGCCTTTATGAAAGCCAGCTTCAAAACAGGGATCTTCTTCTCACGAGGACAGCGACAATCAATGTGAGGGTGAAGTTCTCTTCTGCATGAAGGAGAACAATTGGCTTCAGAACACAAGTCTATGGGACACTGGCAGTTAAAAATGTCGAGAAGAGTATCAATGTGTGCAGAAATTTATTTTTCTTTGCTAGTTTTCCTTTACCAAGTGATGTCTCAACTGCTTTGTGCCACAGCTTTGTTAATTTTAGCTCAATAGTTCTATACTGATTGAGTACAGGTGGTTTGAATAACACATTAGCTTTTTTCCACTGATGCAGAAGAGGGGGAATTATGTCCCTCATGAGCTCTTTCTCTGTGTAGTTCTTTCTATCCTTTGTATTTTGTTTACGAAGGAGTAACCCTAATCTCAGCATGTCTCGCACTGTTGGTAGTTCTGATACGGGAAGCTCCTTGCCTGTACCGACTAACAGGCTCAAGTGGCATGACGACTGACCTCTTGTCTTCAATTTTGGCATCTTAGGAATATCTGAAAAGAAAGAAAAACATTTAAGTATTTTATATCAATTACGATGTTTCAAAGTTTAGTCATTCGATGTTCTAAAATTCAATAAAAAAATATTTCGTGGGATTACAACATAATTAGACAGAAGAATATGATAATAAATAATTGTAATAATCAATAATCCATACTTAGTTAAACTGTAGTATTCGTCTAGTAGAATAACTATGAAGTAGGTACAAGAGCAATAACAGCAAACCACCGTCTATGACATCTAAGAGGCAACTGAGGACTGAGAGTGAGGGACAATTCGATTCATGTTGACTTGTACATTGTACAACAACTATATGACCTTGAAAACACTCCATATGCGATCAGTGGGATAATTCTGTGACAGATGAATAGTTAATCAATTTATGTCCTATTATTTAGTAAAAGAGTCAATTTCTGAAACTTTAAGGTAAAATTGATGTAGGTAAGGGTTATTTTATTTCATTTTGGTTGGCCAATTTCAAGTTTTGACATGAAAAGACTATATTTTCACTACCAAAATTGGTTTGAAAAAAGTTGACAAAATTGACACACCCTAATACCCAACTGTAAAGACGTAATAATACTATAGTGCTTTGTGCTGACTTGTTCGGCTTCATAATCATAAATAATGTTGAGCTTCATATTCTCTTATTACCCTATTGTGTTTGTTAGCATTCAAAGCTGAAAATTCCGAATGTAGAACAAATAATATTGCATATGAAGATTCATCAAGTAGTTCTGACGATTTTTACAGCTATGGACACATACCCGCGACTGCATCTAGTAAAGATATGGCAGAGATGGATGTGCTTAAGTTTTTCAGTGATGAAGACTGTTCATTGACAGCATTGTCTCGGTATCCTAGAGTTAAAAAGGTATTCTTACAATACAACACTCCATTACTATCATCTGCACCAGTCGAAAGACTCTTTAGTTTTGCAAGCCACATACATGCTCCAAAGAGAAGAAATTTATTAAGACTGCATGTTTGAGATACTCGTAATGTTAAAAGGTAATTCTGCATATGTTTAAGAAATCGTTTGTTTTTATGTAATAAGTGTGTTTGTATTTTAGAATCGAATCGGAAAATGGGATTTCTCATTATTGCCGATTATAATTTTTTTTGTCAATTCCAGTTGTTTTTATGTTTAATCAAGTTTATTGTAGCTATACATTGTCAATAAAGTTTTTTGTAGATGCATTCAATATTTCATTACTGCTATAAACCTATAATCGTAAGTGTAATATTTTATTTTATTGGGCTCAGAGTCCCAGCTGATCCGTGAACAGCCAAGCTCTGAAGGGCCACACATCCCAAGTCAAGCTAGACTAAAACTTACGGACTTGGAGGTCCTATTAGGTCCTACCTCAGGGTTGCTGACTCGATGTGGGCCTACCTTAGGCCTCAGTTGCATAAAATTAAGATAAAAAACAAAAGGGGGCACTATTTATGGTCTTCTTTCCAAACCTTGCAACAACAACACAACCTGCACCATTGCACGATGCAACAATCTTGTATCTAAACAACCAAACTGAATTGCAAGAGAGCTCTCTATAAGACCACGCCCTGCAAGTACCGTATTCAACAAACGAGTTGGAAGGACGCGCAGTGCTCCCAAAAAATGATGCCACAAGAGTGCCCAAACAATGATGCCACAAGAGCCCAAAAATGCTAGCTCTAAATTAAGTGAATTTTTCACTAACCTTACAATTATGAGATGGATATATATACACCTTAACTTAGTATATACAAGCAATGCTACATCAATCAGCTTAGTCATCATGTCGCCTTGGGACAACAATGGCTCTTCCTCTTCTAGATTTTCTAACACTCCCCACCGAAGAGGCATTGTTGTCATTACCTTCTGCAAGTTTAGCCAAGCCTTCTCCATGAGGCTGTATCTCAAATGTTTCATCTTGACTATCCGCGTTTTTGCCGATTTCTAATGCATAGAGTTTTTTTATAGGTCTCTTTAATTTTCCTCCTGAAGTCTTTACCAGTGCAGACCTAACTAAATTGTCTTTGCTAACAAACATCTCTTCAATTATGCCAAGCTTCCAGCATTGCCTTGGTCTTTCATCCCCAATCATTACCACTTCTCCCACCTTGATACAATTTGCAGTGGAGCCCTTTACATTGCCTGATGGGTAATAATTGAGTTCTGGCAAGTATTCCAGGGGCGGATCCAGACATTTCAGTGAAGGGGGGGTCCAGAGAAAAAAGGGCACAACAGTATATATTTTCTTGAATAATCACTTGGTTCAATGAGCGAGTGCAGTACCAATTTTATTGTTTTATTAGATATCCGTCTTATTCAAATAGACATAATGAAAATCACAATTTCAAATGTCTTGCAAGTTAAATTAATAACTATCAATATTAGATGAAGATGCTACCGTAAGTGATATGGCTGCACCAGTGCACTTTGTGGGCACTATGAAAACTACTGCAAATATACATTTCGAAATTCAGGAAAGAGTACACTATACTGATAAAGAGTCAACAGAGAATCTGATGAATTAAACATACTGGTATCTATAATTTTAACATCTATGTACACTAGACAATTTATTTTCAGTAGGAAGCATGTCATCACTGAAATAAAATTTGTTTTGTGAAAAGCCTTCTGTTGTTTTTTTGAATAAACATGTCAACAATGGCTTGTTTATCAATTTCAAGATCATGATGCATGTGCATTAAAGCCAAGCCAGTCAATCTTTCCACAGTCATCTTATTTCTTAAGTAGCTTTTAATGCGCCTTAGCCCAGAGAAAGACCGCTCAGCCTCAGAAGAACCCACTGGAGAGAGACAACCAATACACAGCAGCTCATATAGATTTGGATATACATCTCTGTCGCACTGTCTGAGACATTCAATGAGATTTGTTGGCGGTATTTCTATTTTGGAAACCATAGATTTCCAACACCTTAACTCATTTAAGAGGGAGGGAGGTGAGGGCAAGTCATTTTTCCAAAATAATAACTTTTCACATAGAGTGCCAAGGTTGTCATTTGCTTTAATTAATTTAGGGATAATTTGGAAGAGGACAGCACATGTCTTTGACGCTGGATCAAAGCGGATTTTCATCTCATTTAAAAGGTGATCAAGGAATGGGATAGCTAGATTTTTACGATAGTAATCCTTTGGTGTTTCAGAAGAAGCATTATTGCGATTTACTTGTCGCCTGTTTATGCGTGGTCTTGAGACCATACCGCCAACACTCTCAACAAGCTGGGAGGCTTCAGTGAACCACTCATTAAAATAAACTTCTATATCACTTCGAATTATGTTGATCTGTTCAATAGTACTGTCTGTCATTTCAAATGCCTGAAATGAATCTAAATTGCTACGCTGCAGTTTGGCAGCGATTGGAGCAACAAGAAAAGCAATTATAAATTCAGATGATTGCAGAGTAGTGTAAAGTCCTTGTGCTTTTGTGCGGGTATCTGGATCCCATGACCAGTTTTCAGTGCCAACTCTATCTTCAAATTCATTGGGATTAAGAATAACATCAAGTGTTTTATGGATTCGCACAAAAAGTTCTTGAAATGTCTCATAACACTCATGTCGCTCTACCCATCGTGTTTTACATAAACCCTGAATATTCCTTTTTGTGATGCTACTTTCTGTACTATCCAAGACCTTTTCAAGCAGTGCTTGACGCTTTGGAGAGTTAATGAAGAACAAAAACACCTCATTTAGAGAACCAATCATATTTCTAATACCCATTTCTTTACATGAAGCAATACTCAGATTAAGAATGTGGCTGCTACAGTGGGTGCAAAGAGCATACGGAGCAATCTCCCTTATCCTACCATTAATACTTTGAACAGATGATGACATTGAAGAGGCTTCATCATACCCTTGGCCACGAGGATTTTGAAAATTTATACCATTGTCTGCTAGAGACTTAAGTATAGCACCAGCAATAGCTTGACCAGTTGTGCGTTCTAACTTTACAAAGTCTAAAAAACCTGTGATATCTGTTTGTTCCCTTCCAACTAGAAATCTCAAACACACTGACAGAATTTCCTTATTAGTAGTTGGGTATGTAACTTCATCAACTAAGATTGAGAAGTATTTAGAATATCTCAGAAGTTAAATCTGCAGTTACCTTCCTTATGTACACAGCTATGAGATTTATTACTTCATTTTTAATAGTTTTTGATGTGTAGGTGGAGTTTCGTTTACCATTTTCAAGATGGTTTTTCAGTATGGGGTCATGACTAGCTAAAAAATTTATGATCGCCAGAAAATTTCCCGTGTTACTGCTAGTGCTAGTGCTGTCATCTCGATGACCACGTAAAGCAATATTCTGTTTGCCACATAGGATAACGGCCTCAAATATTACCTTGAGAACGTGAACATTTGCCTTGTAATTTTCTTTTCTTTGTTCATTTAATAAGCCATCGACATGATATTCAGGATGCAATGCATAACATACTGCTTTGCCTGCTTGAATTGCATGACTGCAGTTTTGTGGTACTGAAGTTGGCCATGGAGATCAAGGATACCATCCTTACCCTTACTGTAACTTTTTTAAGATTTTTAAATGGCCGATTAACCAGAATAGCATCTGTAAGTCTAGTATTATCTGGAGGGAACATTACACAGCATTTACAATATCCTCCAACATCTGAATGACTGTAAACCAACCACGGGTACTGATCCAACCAAGCTGACTGAAATGTTAATGTTTTTGGTGGAGTATCCCCTTTTCTTACAATCTGCTTACAGAAATGTTCATAATTCGGCACTGGTTTGAAGTGATCTTCTATGTACCTTAGCTTCTCAGACAGCTCTAAGCTTGATAAGAGTACACGTTTGTTTACAACATCTCCAACATCATAAATGACAGGCGACGGTCCATCTAAAATCAGAAATCCATTGACTTCACTGAGTGAGTAAACATGTTAATGTACAAATGTCAGTTATAGTTATTCATAGGTGTGTATGTGAGTAACTAACCTACGCATTTTACATAAATACATACATACAGAGAGAGAGAGAGAGATACTCAGATCACAGACTTTGCAGTCCATTCGGAGTGACCTGGCCTTAATATTAAATTCCCAGAAATAGTTGTAGTAAGGATAGTAAAGCCGGATGGAGACAGCTAGAAATGGGCACCCAACAGGTTGAGAAACACCCAATGGAAAATTTTATAGGAAAGTCGGAAAATAGTATGGCAGAATAATATGTTATTAGAACCATCATCAATGCATATCGGATATATATATATATATATATATATATATATATATATATATATATATATATATATATATATATATATATATAACAAACGCCCTTGGAAATGGTATTAAAAACTACCCTTAGTGGGATCGTTGTCAATAGGGTGTGGATGTGTGTCAATGCCAATAAATCACAAGGTACCGTAACTCTATTGTTGGGTAAGCAGTTTTGAGCAGTCGCCTGATGTAGTCCAATCAAACAACTGCACATCTACTTTATCACTGCTATCACAACTATTAAGAAAAAAACATTATGTGACACTGCCAACAGCTGTTAAAAAATGTATATGAATCTCACCTTCTGAACATCACGAAGGTTTACAATGGATTGCTTAACCTCGTCTGTTTTATCATAATCTAACCCTGCAGAACTATCATCATCTTTGACAGGTTGTTGAGCCTCTGCAGTTTCATGATGGACATTATCTGAACAATCTTTCCCAGTAACACAATCAATGTTTTCCAAAGGTTGCTCAACAGACTTGGCGTCCATACTACTGTTGGTCTCAATGACAGTGGCTGCTTCATTTCTGACAGATTCTGTACTTGGTATTTCAGAATTTGATCTGTAACAAAATTCAGTCTACTTAAACTGTATAGTTTTAACTAATAAAGATAAGTAGCTTAAAGCTCAGCATGACGTGGTTTCGTAATGAATTTTTACTTAAAAATTATCAGTAATTTCGCACTATTACTTGCATAGCAACAAGAAGCATTGTTATAGAAACACGACAGTACAATAATATGGTCGTATTAAGTCAGATCTGCCTTTAAAATAATTTAAAATAATAAAATATACAGTCTAGCATTATCGTCTCTAGCAGCCCTATTATTGAACTTTAAACAGCTTTTATAAAATGAAAAGTTTTATCCTCTGTTATTCTACTTTTACTTACTTGAAAAACGAATCCAGAGTTTTGCACTTTTTTGCTTCCCTCTGCAAGGCTTCACTCTGTAAACGGCGCCGCCTCTCCTTCCCAAGCATGTTTTGTTTTCACACTAACTTAAGTGCAGACACTACTGACCAACTCAGCTGACTAACTGGCGCGCGAACGTCCAGGCGCCATCTGGTGACGTCTCAGACAAAACAGTTGTGGGGTTGAATGCGTATCATCGCATGATATATGACGGTTACTTTAAACGGAAAAATTAGTGAGGGAACACATCTGTTGCCTGAGTAGTAATTATCCTTAGACCTAGACCCTCCGCCACACCCTCCATAGAGCACGTCTGACCAAACGGACCAGAATATTAATGGCTTATCAATAAACATACCTACCTGTCTTTTATTTGTAACGGCTGAAAAAAAAGGCACCTTAAGATATTGAGGGGGGGTCCGGACCCCGCCGAACCCCCATAGATCCGCCTAGATGTCGGCCTAGTTAGTACAGTTTCAAAGTTTGCGGATGACACGAAGTTGGGTGGTAGGGCGATTAATGTCGAAAATAGAGATAAAATCCAGAAAGATCTGAATAAAATCGTTGATTGGTCAGTCACATGGCAAATGAGATTTAACGTCGATAAGTGCAAAATTTTACATATAGGTTCGCGTAACGGTAATTTTGCGTATAGTATGTCAGGGAAGGAGTTAGCAAGCGTAGAGCAGGAAAAAGATTTAGGAGTTATAGTCACTGGTGATTTAAAAGTAGCGAAACAAAGTACAGCAGCGGTCAATAAAGCGAACAAAGTGTTAGGTTTTATAGCTCGGAATTTTGAGTACAAATAGCGCGATATTATTGTTCCTCTTTATAAATCATTAGTTAGACCCCATTTGGGAGTACGCGATCCAATTTTGGTATCCGCATATGCGAAAAGATATAGGCAAAATCGAAAGAGTTCAAAGACGAGCAAGTAAGATGATTCCGTCGCTTAGGTAGAAGTAGTACGAGGATAGGCTTAAGGAGTTAAAATTGACTACACTCGAGACTAGGAGATTAAGGGGTGATCTATTCCAGGTTTTCAAAATTATGAATGGGTTCGATAACTTAGATAGAGATAGCTTTTTCGAAATATCTCAATATAATAGGACTAGAAATAACGGGTGTAAGTTGACAAGTAGAAGGTTCGAGACAGCAGTTGCGAAAAACTTTTTTACGCATAGAATAGTAAATAGCTGGAATAGTTTGCAGGTAGAAGTAATTAGTAGCACGTCTATAAACATGTTTAAAAATTGATTAGACGCATATGTTATAGATTAGATATAGCTAAAGGTAGTAAAATTAAGGCTTTTTGTTTCGGAACCCAAGTAAAATTGTAGGTCCTCTCCGCTACCACGGAGGACATGCACAATACACAATTACGAAGAACAGTTAGGTAGACCAGCCACGAGTGGATCCTAGTATGGAAAACTGATGAGTGGGTAGTTGGGAGGTAACGAAAATGGTTCACTGAGTAGGTAGGTAGTTAATCTAACAATTATTAAATTCCTTTTATGTCAATAACTGGGTGGATGAAACCAATTGGTTGCTCACCAGAGTTATTCTCCACACTAGTATTTATATACTGTGTGGGAGGAGCGTGCTCGGTAATGGAGATACATTACCGCTCAACCAACCGAGGAATAAACCAAGACGACGCTGGTGGAAAAAGCCCCGCGAAGAGGAGAACAAAAGGGAGAACGAAAACGAAGAACGGGGCGAGAGGACGCACCAGCAAGTGCGCTCTCGACAATTACACAACCGGAGAAGGGAGACACTCCAATAACAAACAGTAAGTTACTAATTGAGTTTTTAACCCAGTAAGTTAATCACATTAAATTAAGCTGGGTCAGACAAGTTAGGCCTACATTGTGGCCTAAGACCCAGCATCAACTCATAGCTTAACAAAGGTGAAGGTAGATTGCCCTAACCTAATCTTGTGAGGAATCCTACTGTGGACCTCAATTTATCTGCCCGCTCTGGACCATTTCCGGAATCTCTAGGCTGACCCCTCTAGGCTAGACTTGATCTACTCTATAGTTAGACTGGAGATATAAGGGGTGGGTTAATTGTGGACCAATTCATACAGAGCATTTTTCGCACTAGGGTCTTTGTTGGTCTGAAACATTATATATATATATATATATATATATATATATATATATATATATATATATATATATATATATGACAATATATCGGGTGTCCCAATAAAATGTTTACACATCATATTAACCTATAAATATATATCAACATGCACACTTTAGATGATAGTAATATGCGCTGATGTATTAGTATATTTATAGTACTTAGTAATAGTAGTATAGTAGCATAGTAATGGTGTATTGTACTTAAATAACAGTAGTATCCCTTGTTACAGGAATTGGTGGCATTGCAGTTATCGTTTGAGCAACGTAAGTGGATTCTGAAAAACTACTGGAAGACGGAGAATGTGGCTGAGGTACAGAGACATTGGAGAAATGAGTTTGGAACATTACCACCATCACGAGTAACAATTACAAGATTACGTGATAAGTTTGAGACTGACGGAACAGTGGAAAAAGTCAACAAAGGCCAATCTGGAAGATGTCGCAGTTCAACTGACAATGAAAGTGTTGAGACCTTGTTACAGGCTTTCACAAACTCTCCAAATAAGTCTACAAGGCAATGTTCTCGTGAGACTAGTGTTTCTAAATCCAGTGTTCATCGCATTTTGCGACGTGAAAAGTGGAAACCGTACATACCTAGACTGCTCCATGCAATGAATGAGGACGATCCAGATCGTCGAAAAGAATTTTGTGAGTGGTTTTTGCACGTGTGATGAAAAACAATCTTTTCCTGATTTCATTGTTTGGTCGGATGAAGCCACTTTTAAACTTAATGGTACTATCAATCGACACAACTGTGTGTACTGGGCCACCGAAAATCCAAACGTAACAGAAGAACGAGCACTTAATCAACCAGGAGTGTCAGTGTGGTGTGGTCTGTCTTCCAGAGGACTGATAGGGCCATTTTTCTTTGAGACACTGTCAGGGGTGCTGCTTACTTATCAATGCTGCAAGACAACATTGTACCTTCAATCAGAGCTCTTTTTTTGGAAGAAGAGTGTTACTTTCAACAGGATGGCGCGCCACCACATTACCACAATGACGTTAGAAATTTTCTCAATATTTGTTTTCATAGAAGATGGATAGGACGTAGGGCATGGGTCGGGGAACTTTTTTGGGTATTACCCAAAAATCTATTTGAGTAAAATGAAATTACCCCCAGACTTCAAAGTAAACAAAAACAAGCCAATTGCTCTTAAAATTGTTGCATATGGTGTCTCTCATACCGCACGCATTACCCCCAAAATTTTTAAATTTACCCCATTTGGGGTAATTTACCCCTGTTCCCCGACCACTGACGTAGGGGATGTACGGAGTATTAGGGCGGGTCATACTATGCATTTTTTTTAAATCAATGGAGAGGGGTGTTCAAATGACATATTTTGGTGTATAGAACACAATTCTGAAGAAAATATTTAATTCTGATAACCCTAACCTACATCATTTTGCAGTTGATTATTATTAAATTGTTGATTATTTTACTATTGTAGTTACCCCAGAATATGTCTTCTCACGTTTTCTATCATGGCTGCTCACGTTATCTCTCATAGAGCATTGTTCTAACTAATTCATATAAACACATATAATGTAATTCATATAATAATAATAATATTTAAATACTCAAATAAAAAGGTGTGCCATTCCACTTAATTGTAATTATCATACAGTTTGGTATATGAAATATTTTGACGGTTTTCTGGCGCGCATAAGGCCATTTTCTGAGCCACCTTTCTCAGAGGCTAGAATGTAACGTTTCAGAACATTCTAAAACGTTTTGTGAAATATTTGAAGTGACTCATGATTTATGAAGCTATTTTACCACCTCGGCTTGCAGTGAGGGGATAGATTTAGTGATTATCTACTGATATTTTTTTGTTACTGTTCACATGTGAGTATTATTCTGTTATATTTTAGAAAAAGCTATTTCTACGCATATTATAGTGATACATTGAGCAAAATTTAATTAACAACTTTGATTTGAGCTAAAATTAGGTGGTTCATTTTTAGTACAACTGAGCAGTATGAGACCTATTTCAATGTTCTAAAGAATATTTTTAGGATGTGTTTCTTTAGTTTTTTTAGAGTACATGAACAAATTATTTGCATTACAGACAACAGATAAATTAGCATTTTATAACTTTTTGAAACCAAAAAAGCATAATGTGTTTAGCATTTGCAGATAAATTTGTTCTTGCCCATTTCAGCTCTTTTTTTAACCAAGAATTTTGCGCTGAAAAGAGTTAATACCTGTCTGTAGTGGATACTTAACTGTTGTATTATTGTTTTTATTTCAGTGTGAACTCATTAAGAAAATGGCTCAAGTCAGAACAAGGACGAAATCAAGTTCTCATCTGAGTAATCTTGTTGGCACTGGCCGGGAGCTGTTGGTGTCTGAACTGCCAACTGTGAGGGATATCCTGAGGTATGGCATCTACTTGAGGAAGCAAAGTGAAGATGACAGGAGGAACTACCCAGTGGACAAGCTGGTGAGTGACATCTACTCTGGTCTGATTTGTCAGTGGAGCAAAGCTAATGCTCTTTTCAAGCCACCTGTTATCAATGAAAAAGTGACCATCATGTCCAAGCTCAAGGAGGTCTGGAATCAGGCAGTGAAGTTTTCTCTTGGGAAGGGCAAACTTGATGCCAAAGAGAGGTTCATTGTCAAGTTAGACAAGTTCTTTGATATTTTGACTTGCAAGTGTCAGATTACCAGTTGTGAGGGGGGAGGCTGTGAGGGCTGTGTTATCCAAGCCCACATTAACTGTTCCTGCAGCAGAGAGAAAAAGATTCCTGTGAAAGATCTTGCCTACATCAAGGGACAGAAAGAGAAGGTTGGAAGTAAGGGACCCCACCAAATAGGGGGTCCTGATCTACCAGAGCACAAGAGACAGGTGAGGACATTGAAAAGGCAGTGGATGGAAAGGAAGGCAGAGAAAAGGAGAAGGAGCAAGGAGGAAAGTGCCGCAGTAGCAGAGAAGGCAGCCAGGAAGGATGTTAAGAGATTTTTGGCAGATGGTGATGAGGATCTGGAATTGGAGAGAAGTGGTGATGAAGATGAGTTTGTTCCTGAAGTTGAGCTCTTCCCTCAAACTGACCCTGAGCCAGCAGCTTCGGCAAAGGTACAGAAAAACTATGATGAGATTCAAAACATTGCCCTTGCTAGTGTAAGGTATGGCATAGTGCTGAGGCCAACTGCAGCGATAGCAACAGCAGCTCTGATTGACGCAGGAATCATCACAGAAGACAATACAAGTAAAGTGATTGATAAGAGCAAGGTCAAGAGAGCACAGGAGAAGTTGGTGAGAGAGCTGGGGGAACAGTTCGAGAAGAAGTGCAGGGAGGAGGGGGGGATCTCTTGCATCCTCTTTGATGGGCGGATTGACCTGACCAATGTGATGATGGAAGCTGAGGGCAGTGACCAATCTTTTCCCGCAAAGATCAAGGAAGAACACTATAGTGTTGTTAGTGAGCCTGGCAGCTACTATCTGTTCCACTTTACCCGAGAGAAAGCAACTAAAGAGGAGTCACATGCGAAGAAGATTGCTAAGGTCCTGTTTGCCTGGCTGAAAGAGAGGGGTTATGATAAGACCTTGTTGGCCATTGGAGGAGACTCAACAAATGTCAACACTGGTGTGAAAGCTGGAGTAATGCGGAAGCTGGAGCTGCACCTGGGGAGAAAGCTGGTCTGGTTGGTGTGCAACCTGCACACTGTTGAACTTCCCCTGCGCCATCTCATTGTTGACCTTGATGGCCCTACTCTGTCCGACAAAAAATTATCCAGGCCAATAGGAAAGCTCCTTGATTCTGCTACAGACTTTGATATCAATCCAAACTTCACCCGAATCTCTGTTGGCCCTCCACTGATCAAGCTTCCTGACAAGGTCATTCAAGATCTCTCAACTGATCAATACTATGGCTATAAAATTGTCTGTGCAGTCAGGGATGGAGTACTTCCTGCAGGGCTGGCTCTGTTAGAGATAGGACCAGTAAACCACAGCCGCTGGCTCACCACAGCGAACAGACTTCTCAGGCTCTGGGTGTCAAAGCACGGACTTAAAGGAAAGAACCTGAAGATTCTGCAATTCATTGTGGAATTCATCATTGGAGTGTATTACCCATGTTGGTTCAACGTGAAGGTCAAGCACTCCTGGATCGAAGGGCCTAGGCACATCCTCTTTCAGCTGGACTGCCTCAAGTCCCAGAGAAAGGAGGTGCTGGATATTGTGATGCCAACTGTGAGAAGATCTGCTTGGTATGCCCACAGTGAAGTCATCCTCCAAACACTACTCTGCTCTGAGGATCAGAAGGAGAGGATTGAAGGGGTGGAGAGAATCCTGGCCATCAGGGGAGAGGGGGACCCGGACATCAGCTGGGGGACTCCTCTGTTAGGAGCAGAAGGACACCTGACATCAATTGTGATGCTTCCAGCATCGGTGACTTGATCAGCTGGTCAGAAGGTGTGTCAGAGCCACCTCTCACCTGCTCTCTAAGCACCTCAGAGGTGAAAAACTTCATCAACACCCCCATGGAGGTGCGCAACTGGCCTTGCCACACACAAAGCATTGAGAGGGTTGTTAAAATGGTGACTGAGGCTTCTGCTAAGTACTTCTCACAGGAAAAGAGGGATGGAGGGACCAGGGCTCAGGAGACCAGCAGGAAGCTGATGTCCAAGTCTGAGTCAAAGCAGGATTTGTGCAACCTGGCAAAGTTCAAGATGTCAGGAGAATGATCTTTGTAATTATATCCAGTGATATACATGCAGTTCACCTATTAATAAATATATGTAAAGTTGATTTGGCCTTGTCAATATAAATGATTTACCTTATATCTTTTAATATATTATAAAGGGGTTCAAAAGGGTAAAATTGGCAATTTAGAAATACAAAATGATGTAGGTTAGAGTTATCCTATCCAAAAAAGAAGCTCATATTTGAATTCCCCATGTAAAAACACATAATTTAGACACCCCTGATGGTAGGATTTCCTTCAGATTCGTGTTGTCACCTGAGTACGACCCGCCCTAACGGAGTATCCACCATGATCTCCTGACTTAACACCCTTAGACTTTTACTTGTGGAGCACTCTGAAGAACACTGTGTATGCTGAAAAACCAAGGACACTGCAGGCCTTGAGACACGAAATTGAAATAGCCTGTGCCAACATTCCACTCCTAACAATTCGAACAGTATGCCGATCTGTTGCGCGCTGTTGTCAAGAATGTATTGATGCTAATGGCGGACATTTTGAACATTTAAAACATTAAAGTAAGCAGCACAACCATGGTGTTGACGCTGCTGGCTGATATTTCGAACATTTAAACATTAAAGAAGCCTATTTGCTATCTATTTACTATCCGCCTATTTTGCTTATTGATGTTGTTGCTTATTCATGTGTTAATATGATGTGTACAAATTTTTTGGGACACACTGCATATATATATATATATATATATATATATATATGTTATATAATGTTATAATGTTATAATGCTTCAGACCAACAAAGACCCTAGGATCCACTCATGGCTGGTCTACCTGTGTTCGTAATTGTGTATTGTGCATGTCCTCCGTGGCGGCGGAGGGGACCTACAATTTTACGTGGGTTCCGAACCACAAAGAACATAAGAACATAAGAAATTTTTATAGTGGGCACACTAGGGGCCACTTCGGCCCGTCGAAGTGGCTCCACTATGTAAAAACTGCCTGTAAGGGGTTCCAAAAAACCTTAGCTCCCCCCCCCCCCATTTGCAGCTTACATGTTTACTTATATCGAAATGGTTTTTAGTGATTATAAAAATATATAAAATTCTTTATTTATTGCAGGTATTAAAATTACTCTAGCTGATAAAGTGATAATGTAATGGCTTCTCAATTAATTGGGGATTCGGAGAGGCAACGTGTGATAGATCGCATACGAGCAATAACATTTCGGGAAGCTCGTGATGCTGGAGCCACCTTTATAACACGTTCATGGGTTGCCAAAAAGTACCGTCATAGGCAAGGTTTAAATCCTTGGCATGAACTTCCAAAGCCAAGAAAAACTCAACTTAACATCGATGACAGAATGTGGTTTGCCCATTATCTTGAAGATTGGGATGTAGATGATTTCATGCATTTAGATGTCTCCGATGAATTTTTTGTTTACGTAACACGTCGGCCTAACTACCAAAATGACCGAGTGTGGGCCACAACACCAGATGAAATCGATGACAATGAACATTATCGCGAATTATTAAAAAGTCCAGACTGTGTTGGTGTGTTTGTTTTGTTCACTGCAAAGAAGCTCATGTGGGTGTTGAAGCCAAATAGTCAGAGTTGGGATGGACAGTATTTTCATGATATTATTCTATCCCAGCATGTCATTCCTTTTCTAAGAAACCCAAACAATGTTATGGATGTCGATCAGGTCACACTTCTGCACGATAAGGCCCCCCGCTTTAAGGCATTAGCCACTCAACAGTTGTTGCGGAACCATGAGATCGATTTCTTTGGAAATGAAGAATGGCCAGGAAATTCTCCTGACCTGAACGTCTGTGAACACATTGGATCAGCTATAAAGGACAAGGTTGAATGGCTCTTGTTTCAAGAACCTGCAGCAAATCGATTTTCGAAGGATACAATGACACAACACATTGAAACTGTTTTAGCAAATTTGCGTAACGATCAAGATCTATTCACGTCACTTTTGGCAAGCTACCCAAAGCAAATTCAGGCTGTCTTGGAAGCCAATGGCGGGAACACCAAGTTAGTTTTAATTGTTTCTCATTAAATGCAGGATTAAATTCTCTTTTGTAAGGTATGTTTAGTTTTACTGTACCTCTAATGGTTTAGGCCATGGGCGGGGGGATTAAGGTTTATTGGAGCCCCGTACATTGGCAACAACCAATTTTTACAAAACTAAATAATTATCAATTTAAAACTAATTAATTATCAATTTAAAACTAAAGATAGAATCTCTAGATCCAGAGGATCAAGTCATAATAGACTACTATCCACAAATATGTTACACTCTATATCTATTTATAACTGACATGCAAATATATCAGATTCAAAGAATCCAGTCAATTTCATTATGGTATCCATCAATACCAGTACCGTGCCAACCAAAAATAAGTCACGGTCCATATCAATTGCGGACCAAGTCACAATTTACAACCATATACATTACAATATATATATACTTATGAGGAAAAGTGTAGGTGTGGCTGTAAAGACTGTAAAGTAATGTAGAAATGTGTGTGCACCCATTTTGGGTCTCCCATTTCAAGGTGTTTGTGGGGCAAGTGAAGATCATGAGTGTTTCAACACCTCACAGTACTATGGGGGGGCACCGCTCGGCAGAGGAATCTCTTTAAATGGGATGTGTAAGGCCAGAGAGTATCCCCTAACCCAAGATGCTGCCTCCCTATATCCCACAACACTTGTGTTGAGCTGTGGGATCTCCTAAATGTACATAATATATATGAAATAAACTAGTACCATTCATGCAATAAAAATGGGCTTAAACACTATCACCAGATGTCCCTTGCAGACATCAAACTAACCAACCTTCTTTTGAAAGAATCAATTGTATCTGAAGTCACCACTTCTTCTGTCACCCAGTTTATCAACATATGCGTCTAATCGATTTTTAAACATGTTTATAGACTTGCTACTAATTACTTCTACCGGCAAACTATTCCACCTATTTACTATTCTATGCGTAAAAAAAGTTTTTGGCAACTGCTGTCTCGAACCTTCTACTTGTCAACTTCCACCCGTTATTTCTGGTCCTATTATATTGAGATATTTCGAAAAAGCTATCTCTATCTACGTTATCGAACCCATTCATAATTTTGAAAACCTGGATTAGATCACCCCTTAGCCTCCTAGTCTCGAGTGTAGTCAATTTTAACTCTTTCAGCCTATCCTCGTACGACATTGACCTAAGCGACGGAATCATCTTAGTTGCTCGTCTTTGAACTCTTTCGATTTTGTTTATATCTTTGCGCATATGCGGATTCCAAAATTGGATCGCGTACTCCAAATGGGGTCTAACTAATGATTTATAAAGAAGAACTATAACATCGCGCTATTTGTACTCAAAATTCCGAGCTATGAAACCTAACACTTTGTTCGCTTTATTGACTGCTGCTGTACTTTGTTTCGCTACTTTTAAATCACCAGTGACTATAACTCCTAAATCTTTTTCCTGCTCTACGCTTATCAACTCTTTCCCTGACATACTGTACGCAAAATTATCGTTACGCGAACCTATATGTAAAATTTTGCACTTATCAACGTTAAATCTCATTTGCCATGTGACTGACCAATCAACGATTTTATTCAGATCATTCTGGATTTTACCTCTATCTTCGTCATTAATCGCCCTACCACCCAGCTTCGTGTCATCCGCAAACTTTGAAACTGTACTAACTAGGCCGACATCTAAATCGTTAATATATATAAGAAAAAGCAAGGGGCCCAAAACAGAACCCTGAGGAACGCCACTCGCTACATTAGCCCAACACGACTCCGCTCCATCAACGACCACCCTCTGTTTCCTACCTCGCAACCACTCTTCTAGCCAATTTATTACTACATCCCTGATTCCATGAGCCTTAGTTTTCTCAATGAGTCTTTTGTGCGGTACGGTATCAAACGCTTTTTGAAAATCTAAATACATTACATCAACCGCCCGATGACTATCGTAAACGTCAACCACGCTTTGGAAAGATTCTAAAAGATTAGTTAAACAAGATTTGTTTCGCCTAAAACCGTGCTGCGTATTTCTAACTAAGTTATGCAATTCTAAGTGTTCGACTATACGATCCCTAATTATTGATTCCAGTAGCTTACCTACAACAGACGTTAAACTGATTGGCCTATCATTTCACGCCGCACCTTTATCGCCTTTCTGAAAGATAGGTGTTACGTTTACTAACTTGAAATTATCTGGTACGCACCCCTGAGAAATAGACGCATTAAAAATCTTTGTTAGCGGCAAAACAATGCTATCTCTTAATTCTTTTAGTTGTAAGAGATATATGGAATCCGGCCCCGGTGATTTACGCGTTTTCATTTTATCAATCTAGCGCATTACCCCCCCTTCACTAACCACAATATTATAAAAAATATTACCATTATCAAAAGGTATTATGTCTATGACCGTAGGGATATTCGTTACATCTTCTATAGTAAAAACTGACGTAAAAAATTCGTTTAGCAAGGTAGCCATTTGCTTTTTTCAGAAACTAGATTTCTGTTAAAATTTTTCAACGGCCCCAAGCCACTTTTTACTGGATTTCTATTGTTGACGTATTGACAGAATCGCTTGGGGTTTTCTTTACCGTCACGAGCTATGGAGATTTCAAATTCGCGATTGGACTTTTTTATTACACTTTTCGCTTCACGCCTTAGAGATATGTAGTTGTTTCGTAACCACAAATTGTCTTTATCGCACTTATGTAGCCTAAAAGCCCTATCTCTACTCTTTATAATGTCTCCTACTCTAGAAGTAAACCACAAGGGCTTGTTATTTACTTTCGCACGCTTAATTTTGTACGGTACACATTCCTCATTTTTAGTCTTAAATACTGTTTCAAACGATTCCCACATTAGTTTTGCGTTGGAGATCCCCATTACGTTTTCCTAATTGACGTGTGACAATTCATTTCGAAATTTACAAAAGTCAGCGTGCTGAAAATTAGGAATTTTAGTCGAGTTAGCTGGTTTCGAGTGACTTACTGAGAGGACAAACTCTACCATATAGTGATCGCTATTGCTTAACAGTTCTATTACTTGAAGATCAGTGATTAGCCTATCGTCTGCAGTCTAATATACTATTTCAGAAATGAAGCCTTATATATATATATATATATATATATATATATATATACAGGGTGGGCCGTAAGTTTCCATACATAGGAAAAATAAACATTTTTTTATGGACAACCATTTTTATTTATTAATATGCTCTACATGGTTGCCATTGTTTTGAAAACACATTTCAATACGTGTTCCCCACTGTTGATGAACACGCATTAGCACAGTTGACGTTATGCTTGTAATGGCGTTGGTGATACGTTCCTTTAGATGATTTATGTCTCGTATCTTTTCCTGATACACCATGGCCTTCAAGTGCCCCAAAGATAGAAATCAAGGGGGGTGAGATCTGGGGATCTGGGAGGCCACTCCACAGGACCACGCCGACCAATCCAAGCATCCGGAAACTGCTGATCCAAATACCGACGCACGTGAAGACCATAATGAGGTGGAGCTCCATCTTGCTGGAAGTAAACTGGGAAGTTACCTTCCTCGTTTAGCAGGGATGGGAAAATCTCTTCTTGCAACATGTTAAGATACCTTTCGGCATTAAGATTTCCACTGACAAAAATTGGTCCAATAATTCTGTCACCCCATATCCCGGCCCACACCATCACTTTACCGGCACCTTGCATCTTCGTCGGACTCAGCCAGTGTGTGATGTTCGTTCCATGTTGTCTGTTAAAGTTCATTGCAACCATGCGACTGCTTCCCGACCCAGCCATCAGTATGATTTCAATTCGTTGCTCTTTCGTCAAACGCATATTCTTAGGGTATCTGAAACATAAAAACAAACGTTTAATTTTTCCTATGTATGGAAACTTACGGCCCACCCTGTATATATATATATATATAATATATATATATATATGTAACAGTTTGTTTGCGCACACCTACAGGTCGCTACAATTGGTGTAGAACAATGCGGTTTACACCATTCGATGCGTCTTTTTATTGTGCAGTGCCCATGCTAAAAAAAAATTCCCTAACATAAATCCTGCCCCCCCCCTTTTAGGGGTACAGTTCTTCCCATTTCTTCATTTTTAATAATAATTTTGGCACAAAATGGGGGAGGGGTGGGGTAATGGGGGAGGGGGTGAGGTTAATGGGGAAACTCAGAAAAATAGATGCGATATATATATGTAACCAAAAAAAATTAAAGTAAATCCTTTGCAAGGTGCCAGCCCCCTTCAAAAAAAATTAAAGTAAATCCTTTGCAAGGTGCCAGCCCCCTTCCCCCCTTGGGGGTAATGGGGGAACGGTGGGGGTAAATGGGGGAGAGGGGTGGGGGAGGGGGTGGGGTTAATGGGGAAACTCAGAAAAAAAATTGGTGGGGTAAATGGGGGAGAGGGGTGGGGGAGGTGGTATTGGGGGAGAGGGGTGGGGTAATGGGGGAGGGGGTGGGGTTAATGGGGAAACTCAGAAAAAAAAATGATAACCAACATCGATTCCGGTCAGGAAGATCATGCTTATCACAACTAATGGAACACTATAACAATATTATTGATGCACTCGAAACAATGAAAACTATGATTTGGCGGGCCGCAGGGCCCCCAATTACTGTCGGTTCAGTTATTTGGTCAATAAAACTATAGAAATGAACGCAGTCATGAAAATCTTAGGCTTCAAATCCGAGCTCATTGTATTAAGATTTGTGAAGCTTTAGATTTTCATGGCTGCGTTCTTTTCTGTAGTTTTATTGAATGAATAATTGGTTTGCCAGTAACTGGAAGGCCGCAGGCACCCCAATTACTGAGGCCCAAGGTGAGAGGAATAGGAATGATATCCAGATAAAGGGCTACTGATGTTCAAAATAAAATACGCCGTAGGCCCACAATTCAGCCGAAGCACCGCAGATCTAGCAAAATCGGCGCGTAGCGCCGACTTTTTGCTAGTTATTACTAAATCCAAAATACTGTCCAATGTCGTAGGTTCCCCAACCTTTTGAATAAGAAAGCTATTCTCGAGAAAATTAACTAAACGATTACCTTCCGCGTCTCCCTGCATTGTATCGTAATTCACGTTGGCGCAATTAAAGTCACCCATAACTAAGGCCTGCTCACTACCTATTATTCTCTTTAGTTCAAGATACAGGGTTTCCCAGAATTAACTATCTATTTCAATGAAATCGGACAAATTTTTTAAAAACACTTTTATTTATGTTTATCATGTTTAATATATGTTAAAAATGCATAAATTTCTAAATTTTTTTCATAATTTTATTTTCATAATTTTTTCATTATCTGGTCCAATGAAAGACCGTCTGAAGTCATAGAATGGCAAAGAGACTCTCCAAAAGTTAACGTGTGGCTTGGAATGACCAAATCCAAAATTTATGGCCCATTCTTCTTTGCGGAGGCATCTGTAACAGGTACCGTCTACCTTGATATGCTTCAGCAGTTTCTCGAACCACAGCTTCTTGATGATGGCATTCTTGATAATGTTGTGTTTCAACAAGATGGAGCACCATAAATTTTGGATTTGGTCATTCCAAGCCACACGTTAACTTTTGGAGAGTCTCTTTGCCATTCTATGACTTCAGACGGTCTTTCATTGGACCAGATAATGAAAAAATTATGAAAATAAAATTATGAAAAAAATTTAGAAATTTATACATTTTTAACACATATTAAACATGATAAACATAAATAAAAGTGTGTTTTTAAAAAATTTGTCCGATTTCATTGAAATAGATAGTTAATTCTGGGACACCCTGTATAACGCTTTGTGCGTATCGGCTGTTTGATTAGGGGGCCTATATATAACCGCAACAACAAGTTTGAAATCGTTCAATTTAAGTTTTGCTATAGTCGAATCTATCGGTTCGACTATCGAATCTATCGGTTCTGGAATTGTGTGCTTTACTTCTATAACGTTCGCAATATTATATTTAATATACAACATAACACCGCCTCCTCGCCTACCTATTCTGTTTTAAACAAAAAGTCTATAACCTCTAATTTGATACTACCCTACAAAGTCACGTGTTTCAGTGCTAAGCCACGATTCATTTATCGCAATTAAATCATAGTCTTTCCATGGAATTAAAGAAAAAATTTCGTTTATTTTATTTCGTAGGCTATGAGCATTTAATGATAGAACCCTCAAATTGTTTGTAATTGCGACACCTTCGCGAACGTTGCCATTGGTACCTCCTCGGTATGGGCCGCAAGGCCTTTTGAGGTACTTCTTTTCCTTGTAACTCCTTGTAACGCAGGGAAATTTGAGGAAATTACTCTGGGACCGTTCGAGTTACGGCAGCCTGAAAAGAAGAGACAGTATTATGAAATAGTCTTCCTAAACGCGCAGCTCCAACGTCATTAACATAAAGTCCATCTCCAAGGAACAAATCTCTCCTGCCGTAGAAACTGTCAAAAATTCGCAAAATACACTCCTTCCTGTTGGCAAAGAGATTTTAGGTTATTGTTGATATGGGTCGCCTTGCTGTAGAAATCGCAACGTTGGATAATTCGAGGAAGTACACCTGTTAAAACAATCTTATTAGCTTTTTCCTTTAGTCGCTCTAGTAAGTCCCTGTACCTAGCCAGCAGTTCTTCCGATCTAGAATTTAAAACGTTATTAGCACCGACATGAATAACATACGTTGTGTCCTCAGAGGTTCCGTTTGTAAAATGGTCAACACAATTAGTTATATCCTCCACCCCAACCTTGCACCAGGGTAGCAGTAGCGGCGCCGACAACGAGGGTTTCTCCCACAGAATTCCTCGAGCTGCCCTCGAACAATGGAATCGCCAACGAGTCGTATTTCCGGTTCATCAGCATCTTCGAAACCTAAAACAGAAAACTTATTGTTTGTTATTACTGGTAGACAAGTCTTAGGTTTTCTCAATGGGGCTCCATTACGCACTTGAACGAAGGGTTGGGAACTAGGGGAAGAGAGAGGGTAATTGGTACTATTTATATTATTAGTAGAAACTGAGGCAGGAGGGGTCGTAACTGCAGTCTCAAGGGATTCTAATTTTGCCGTCAGGAGCATCACGCTTTCTTCAAGCCTCACTCTGGCCTCCCTCTCACGTTCTAACTCGTTCCTCGGGACCTCCATGCTTGAGCACCACCTGCAAACTAACTGTTCGCTATTATTAGCCATTGTAAACGCGTAAGCGGCAAATTTCCCTTCACAGAGACTGCAAGTACTTGACGGGGGTGCCATGCTCTTAATTAATTAAAAAACAAATAAAAAACGAGCGTTAGGAAATGAATAAATTACAACGTAGGTCTACCGTGTGCTTATCGTGCCTTCATCTGCGCAAGCCCGCAAAAATGTTCTTGAAACGCAGAAACAGGTTCTTGTAACACAAATTTATGCTAAATGAATATATAATTAAGCTACCGTCGAATGATCTGTAAAGAATAAGTATTAATAATACTTATCTGTCCGCTATTCGACCGACATTTTTCTTTCCGTTTTTCCTTTTTCCCACGGTGGGTGACCACACTCTATTTGATCCCCCGAAGGAAGGGAAAATGAACCTAATGAAACCTCGTTTCTAATAGATTTGAAAAACAAAAAGGGCAAACCAAGGGAATTTCAAACCTTATGAAACTTCGTGTAGTAATAGATTCGGGAAACAAACAAGGCAAGCCACGTGCACTAGCCTTTGTTTAATCAAATAATATAGTAATGAATAAAGTCAATACATGAAATATATTTGTTAATGAATGATTAGTAACACGAAGTAATTTAGTTAAGAATGCACCAAACACTATTTTTTTTTTAAAGACACTTCAACGAAAACCACTTATTCAATTGGTAACACTAGACACTCGATAAAACACGTCTGTTCACGAGGAAAGACTGATCACGAATGACTATATATATAATATATATATATATATATATATATATATATATATATATATACAATGACCAATGAATAATTCCTCTATAATTCGTATATTTATATAAGTCCTAATGTTTACCTAATCCGTATATTTATATACCGTAATCTTTATATTCAAATATTCATTTTTACATAAGGACCAAACTCGCATAATGCTAGTTTGGATGTCTTTAGTATTCAATGTATGGTAAATTCTTTAACACTATTATTATTTATATGTCGTTCATTCATACGTCCATTTCCTTTCTTGACCATTATCTTTTATTTCCATTATCTTTTATTTCCATTGTCTTTTATTTCCATTGTCTTTTATTACCATTATCTTTTATTGTCTACCTATGCCCTATTGACATATCAGTCCATGTTTACTCGTGTCAGTCTCTATTACGCACACAACCTATTGTGTGACTACCGACATGTGTATAATACTTATGCACTCGTACATGTCTGTTGATTGTCATGCTCACGTACATGATCATGATTACGTACATGTAAATACGGCCACATGTATTCTTTTTATTTCTTTTTTTTTATTTATTTAATTTCTCGCAAGTGTTCGAATTCCGATGACGACGCCAAAAGCGGGCATCTGAATACGAAATCTCTTCTCTTGCTTGCTTCTAATCCGAAAACATTATTATGTTATATATTGTGTGTGTTATGTTATATATATGTGCCCATGTACTTTGTGTTAAATCCTAAAATAATTGTTGTCCTAATATAAATATAAAACACTGTAAAACTATAGTTAACTGTATTTAATTGTAATTAACTGTAATAATTTAATATGATGTAATTAATTTACTTTAATTAAACTGTAATTAACGATAATAAGTGAATGTGAATTAATTGGTAATAATCATAGTTATAGTAAACCAAAATTACAATGTACTCAGTGATGTACTTTGGTTGTACTCAATGTATGACCCGACATTATGTCGCCATTTAGGAATGTATACTAGGCGATATTATTATTATTTTTTCGTTGTGCTAAAATTTTTTTTTTGCTTTCTATTTTGTCAAATAATTGGTGACTTGTTCTTTTTAAAATTTCTTAATAATTTTTTAGATTTAGCTTAATAATGAATCCTGATTAAATTTTGCAATGTTCATGTTTTGTATACATTCTCTCTTCGTTATAAAAGATGAAGTCATGTCTTGCCTAAGCATTTAATTGTATATCTTAAACCTTTAATTTTTGCTCATATGCATATTTTAGTGTAAAGATGCATAGTTCAATTTCCACTTCTAATTAACTCGGCAGATCATGATAACATCAGATCTGAAAATACGCGGTTTAAGATAAAAATATGGCTTCATCTTCGAATAGCTTGTTTATCTGTTTAAACATTGCCATAGCAAAAAAAAATTATTTATTTGTTCAAAAATAATGCAGCCTATAGAGAATAGAAACGACACAAGTCAACATTTAATAATAATGATGTTAGCAAATTATGGGTATATAAACCCACAAAATTTCTTCCATGTTCATTCGGAATTAGACTTAGAGGCTGAGCACTACCTGTACATTTTAGCAGTAAATTACAATAAGAAAAAGTCTTTATCTTCTCCTTCGAGTCTTGCTCTCTTCAGAGAACTTAGTCATTAAAATAGAGAAAAATAATTTCCCGATACGTTATAAGAAAAATCGGGGAACCTTCAGAGAATTTAGTAAGCCTCCCAGAATCCTCCGAACCACTATAGAACTCGGAGTAGTATAGAAGAAACTACTGCAAGTAGCAAATCCGTTGCTGCCACCTAACCAGAACCCCCGTCCAGGGACGCATTTACAGTGTGCGGGGCCTTGGGCAAACTATTTTTCGGGATGTATTATTTTAGTGTGTTAATGAATGACAACATTTTGTAATGCACATAACAGATATATTTTTTAACACACACAAAACACACATGCGGAAGCCATTCGGCTTATTAATGTGATATTAAAGACTATAACTTAACTATGTACACAGACAGTGTATACAGCTACACTAGTAGGCTACACAGTTGTAATGCACTTAATAAACATCTACACAGTTATTGTAATGCACTTAATAAACAGCTACAGAGTTGTAATGCACTTAATAAACATCTACACAGTTATTGTAATGCACTTAATAAACAGCTACACAGTTGTAATGCACTTAATAAACAGCTAAACTGTACAGCTTACTGTACTGTAGATAGAGTGTAGATTTGTAATGAATATTACAGAGGACGCTTCCTGGCTTTTTGTTTGGAAAACTGCGCGATTGTGTCCTCGAAACTCACCGACTGCAACACCTCATGTTTTATACTCAACAGCGCCAGGGACGAAAGGCGTTCCTAGCCCATTGTAGAGCGAAGGTAATTTTTGATCAGTTTGAGAACAGTTCGTGACAAACATACACAGGTATATTTTCATTGCTATTTCCATGTTGGAATGTTCTTTCAGTTCGTTTGTGTTCATATGCCGATAAAATCTGTTGCACGTGTCTTCACGTTCCGTCTGGGATTCTGTTTCACTTTCGGTGAGTTTCATTAGGGCAGCGAACTGCACAACTTCTGTTACCAGCTCTTTCTCCAGATCAGCCGGATAGCATTCTACTAGATGTTCAGCTGACCGTCGAAGACTGTTGATGTCCAGGACTAGAAGGAAATACAAAAATCCAAATCTTTTCTGCAGGACAGCGTACGCTTCTAGACGAGTGTTCAGAGTGGTACACAGTTTATCAATTATCGGTAGAAATGCAGTGGTCCGAAATGAATCTCTTGGTGTCAGGTTCGTATCTTCGGCAGTTCCGATTTCGTCATGATGGCGCTTTCACTTCTTTGTGCGTTGAGTCGATTCCTTGTATACTCGATGACCACACTTTCCGATGCCCTGGTCCTCGAATTCGTCAAATCTTGATCTGAGATATTCAACAAATTGCAGTAGTGATTTCAGCAAGAGGATGGCTGAGTCTAACGACATTCCTTGTTTTTGCAGAGATGCATTTGTTTTTTTAAATCGTTCGAGAATAGTGTTCCATAAAACCAATAAAATGGCTGTTTCGAGTTGTTGAAGCTGTTTAGACAATCCCCTGGCTTCGATCCTGGCTTCCGCAGTTTGGTTGGTATCTGCTGCTAGCTCATCCAGTACCACGATATTCTCGGCGTAGCCTTCGGTTAAAGATTGGACGGCATCTGATCTGGCTGACGAGCGGGTATCAGAGAGACCTTTGTCGACCTTTAGTTTCTCACTACGGGAACTACTATCGAGAACCTCTACATGTCGACGCCATCGGTATGTCGAGGAGACGAGAAACGTGTAGACATTCTGAATGAGCATAAACAATTCAACGGCTGCTGTGCAACTGTCCACTGCTGATCTACCCACAAGATTTAGTGAGTGGCACATGCATGGCACAAACTCAGCATACGGAGATTTTGACTTGA
The DNA here is from genome assembly GCA_023014485.1 of Bathynomus jamesi. NCBI lineage: Eukaryota > Metazoa > Arthropoda > Malacostraca > Isopoda > Cirolanidae > Bathynomus > Bathynomus jamesi. The sequence continues at coordinate 532,156 of JAJOZX010001834.1, read as the reverse complement.
TGTGGCTCTTTGCGCCGTTGTATTTCCCTGCCATATTGCTTGCGTTATCATAAGACTGTCCTCTGCAGTCTCCAATTCGAATGCCATGCGTCTCCAGAAAGTTGAGGACCACGTCGGCGATTCCTTTCCCTGTATGTGTGTTCATAGGTATGAACTGTAGAAATCGCTCGACGGACCCAGACTCAACCACATATCGGACGGTGAAGCACAGTTGATCGGTGTGGGAAACATCAGGCGTAGAGTCGACGGATAGAGAGTAGTATTTTGACTGCTGGATTTCTCGGATAATCGTCTGAAGTACTTTCTCGGCCATCAACAGTAAGAGTTCCTCGTGAGTGAAATGAGAGAGATACGAGGTGTGTCCGCTACCTTTGTTGGCATGCTCGCTTATATGCGCAGCTAGAAAACTGTCATACTTACTTAAAAGTTCCAAAATTCCGTAATAGTTGCCGTTGTTTGGTGAACCGAAACGGGAGTCGTGTCCACGAATTGCTAGTCCTCGTCACGTGATATACTTCATAACGTCGACACAGTGCCGCAAAACTTCCTGCCAGTAGTTGCACTCCTTTTCAAACTGGTTCACCAGTTTCGAATCAACACGGCCGGAGACAGACTTTCTAACCAACAAATATCTCATCGACTCCATATGTTGCTCACATTTTCCGTGTGCTTCGACCGGTTGTCTACTATCCTTCCATTCGTTGAACCCGATTGTGAACTTGCTGTCCGCCCTCGACATTAATTTACAGACAAAACAGTAAACACAGCCTGTGGACTCAGAATAGCACAGCCATGACACCTCAATCCTCTCATTCGTCAGGCTATGTTTCTTAACAAATAATGTCTTCATACATCGGCGTGTTGTACCACTTTCAGTAGTTGAAGAGTTACTCAAGTCGCTGTCATAATTTCGGCAATCTGATGTTTCCCGCTCTATCCAGAACTCTCTAAAGTCATCGGTCAGCACGTGTGGTCAGTGGCCGCAAACCAATGCCATTAATTGCATGTCCTGAAGCTGGTGGGCCTGCTGAACGCACTGACGTAGACGGGTCTTCTGAAGACGCAGCTGCTGATGTAGCGGAGGCAACTGGTGGGCCTGCTGAAGGGGTTGACGTAGATGAGTCTCCTGAAAATGCAGCTGCTGGGCTTGCTGAACGCACTGACGTAGACGCGTCTCCTGAAAACGCAGCTGCTGAAGTAGCGGAGGCAGCTGGTGGGCCTGCTGTAAGGGGGCTGACTTAGTTGCTGATGATTTAATCCAATTAGTCAGTTTCGGCACCGTCGCAAGAAACTCTTCTCTACGCTTCTTATCCTTACGCTTTTCACTACCAGGTTTATATTTCCTCCTTCGATCCCGGTCACGGCTCGTTTCCATGTTGTACGTATTACAATGCCAACAATAAGAACATAAATCATGAATCTGCAGCAGAAACAATAAGAAGTAAGTTAGTAACAACATTAGAAATGAGTAACACTAACAAGAACAACAAATTAAACACCATCAAAGCGGATATTAGAATGCCTGATGCCATGCCGCCTGCCGGAAAAAGTAAAACTCGTCGCAGATGGCAAATACGTGACGTTTAATTTTTTTCAATTGAAATTTGCGGGGCCCATCGGGCGCGGGGCCTTGGACATTTGCCTGGTGCGCCACCCCCTAAATGCGGCCCTGCCTCCGTCGACTTCGAACCAACCAAGGCCATAGACGGAGGGGTTAACAACTGGCGACTTTGCCAGGATAACAACTGGCGACATCTGCATCCAGGATTCTTCCAGTCTTCCAGACCCTGGAACTAGAACCACCATCCAGTTGACCGGCGTGTCACGACTTCCGGTTCGTCACATCCACCCTTGAATCGGTGTGTCACGACTCCAAGTTCCCCACGCCTATTCTTCATCCAGGAAGAAGTAGCGGGCAAGACACGTCTTCAGAACATGTCTTCAAGGATTTCGCCATTGGAATCTTGTTAAGTACAGATCTTTTTTTTTTTTAAGTAATCTCTAAACATTTGAAAAGTCAGTATTATTAACAGTTTATAATGAGTATCAAGCCAGAATTTACAAGAAACAAGTGACCATTCACTACACCAGTGATACATTTCTTTTTATTGAAACCGAGTTATTTTCACTATTATAATTCGTATAGAATAATTTTATTTTATGTACCAAACATAATATTACCGTACCTTCGCGTACATTTGAGTGAAATGTTGTTTACATTTTTTATTTTTGTTTACAATTTTTTCAAATTATTAAATTGAATTGACTTGCAATTATTGTGCAGTTATTGTGCATTATTTGTGTATTTCTTGGATAGAGAAAGAGATAGTTTATAAAGACACTTGATAGCAGTTCAAGTCAGTCGGTTGCATCCAGAGGGACAACCACCCCAGAGATTTATAGAAATACTTGATAGCAGTTCAAGTCAGTCGGTTGCATCCAAGAGGAACCACCGCCCCAGAGAATAATAGACTTCACTTGATAGCAGTTCAGTTTCAAGTCAGTTGCAAGTCAGTTTCAAGTTTCAGTCAGTTTCAATGCAGTCAATTTAATTCAAGCTTCTTTTTTTGTTGTGAGAAGAAGGAAATTGACAGATTTGTCTCTTTTTGCATGCAGTAATTGCGTATATAAATATATAGGTGAAATATATATATACATACTGTATTTTATTGTTTGTAACCAAAACAGTTTTTACAAATGTTTGTAACGATTTTATTGTGATGTATATGATGATAGGAATAATGTAATAACTAATCGATCATGTCCCAATGACTTCTTTTTAAATTGTTTTCGGGAGGACCATGCCGTCCCTCCGTTTTGTTTGAACTCCTTTAATTTTTGTTCTGAGCAGTGTGACAAGCAATTTTTTTCTAAAGAGCAAAGTGCTCACGAAAAGACGTATTTTCAATTTCAGACATCATATCTCCCCGATTGGTCACTCGATTCCTCCGAATGCAGTATTCCTAATTTATCTTGTTCCGTATGTTCGTGAAATTTACCCGTTATGACCGAACATAACCTCAATTTAGGTTGTGTTTTTTATTTTTAAGAGTATTATATGGAACCTATAACCCCATGTTCAGTAGGGTGTATCATGCTCAGGTCGAATATTGAAAAACTTGGAATTTCAAGATTGGCAGTACGTATTCCTATGTAAAATTGACTTTTAAGAGGGGTTCGTCTTCTGCAACGTTTGCGAAAAATCGTATTTAAGTGTTCAAAATCGCACTTTTTTGTCAAAAAATGGGATTTTTAGCCAATTTCAAAGACTTGGTAGCCTCAAATGACCTCCATATGTTCCATATTGTTCACATACACCCTTAAGCATTTCTAGGGGCAGGCTTGGACCCATTTAAGATCAGCCAAAGTGGTTCATAACCCCTAAAATAACCAAAATCACCCAAAATAACCCAAAACTATGGAATTGTATGATTTTTAGTCTCCTATACACCACATTTCGTGGCTGTTCTCTTCATCAGGCAGAATTTTTTTGTTCTTCTTTCTTGGTCTTGCATTTTCTTTTTTTTAGAAACGCCTCCACCAATTTTTATTTATTTTCTTTTCGGCATCACTGAGTGTGATGGCAGCTGCCCTCACCTTTCTGCAAGCTGCTGTGACGTTCAACCTTTTTTTTGCAATTGCAATTCTTCTTTAATATTTGTATAAGTCCCTCCTCCACCCCCAGCTTGTAATAATATGCTGGTCAATTGAATGTTTTGAGATTTTTTCTTCTGAAAGCATCTTGATTTGTCTAGCAGGTCTTGTAGAGATCTAAAACATGTTCATAATGTCTTGATCGATCCTAGCACGAACAAAACCATCTCTTCTCTCTTGCCCATACACTGCATGAGCTGCAGCTGAAACTTACTGGACTGCTCTTTCACAGCTTTGAGGGTGAACTGAGAAGTTCTCAACTTCAAGTGGAAACCTGAGAAGCTCCTCAACTTCTCCTCTTGACATCATACAAGTGAAGAGTGGCTCATACAGTTTCTCCTTATCCCAATTAATCAGAGTAATTGGAGAAGTGGCATCAAAATTCAGTTTAGGGTTTCTATGAGTTCTCAGACTCGTGTCTCCATACTCAGACTTACATCTGCTCTTCTTGATCATCTCAACCCCCATGCCCTCTCCTCCTTATCCTCACTGCACAGGAGAAAGGCATTGAGGTTCTCACTGTGAGCATAATATGCTCCACGAACATGAGTGATTATGTTCCTGACTTCAGAGGTCTGGCTTCTCAGCAGTCCCAGAGCGGTCACAATATGGTGAGGTCCATACCTCATGTGGTGCTTCACCTTGATCTCAAAATACATCTTGAAGTAGAAGTCCAGGCAGAACTTCAGCAGCACCTCCAGCTTCTTCAACACCTCCCCCTTCAGACCATGCTGCCTCATCCACAGTATCAACAGAGCTTCACCTGTAGTCAGCCAGCGGGACTGATTCAGTGGGCCACACTTCAGACCAGCAACTTCCTTGCTCAAATCTCGTCTTGAAAGCTTTGATCAGTAGGTAGCAGTTCTTCTGGTCAGTGCTAAGGTTCTGTACAATTCTTCTGGCAGTTCAATTATATCTTCTTCTCCTGGCAGAGCCTTGAAGCTAAAGTTGACAGGTATGTCATTGATCTTCTCCAAAAGTTTTCCTATTGGACCACTGAACCCAGACTTGTGCGTGTAGGGACCATCAAGCTTGATGATCATGTGCCTGAGGCTGAGTTCATCAATATGCAACTGGCATATCAGCCAGTGACACTTGTGACCTAGCAGTCTCTCCAAGTGAGTGATGGCTCCTCCATCAGGTCCTGTGTTTGTGTTGGTGGAGTCACCACCAAGGACCACAATAGTATCTTTAGCACCATGAGCACTAATCCACTCAAACAGAGCCTGAGCTATCTTCAGTACAGGTTTCTCATTTCCTTCAGGTTCTTCTGGTGTACAATGGAAGAGATACTTCCCCTCAGGTTCCCAGGTAACACTATAGTGCTCTTCAGTTGTAATATCAGGATGGAAGCCGCCAGTTTCTTCATTGTACCTCATGATCTTTGTCTTCTTATCTTGTTTTCCATCAAAGAAAATTCCCTTGATCTCCTCTCCCTCTGTCCTTTTCTCCAGGGCCTCCACCGAGACACCTATTACAGACTCCTTGCCTCTCCACATCTTCATCCTGTCAACAGCTAGATATGCCTTATCAGCAGATAGATGGCCAGCTTTGATGAGATCTTGCAAGAAACCAGTTGCGATGGCTGCTGCAGGAGTGTTTGCCACCTTGAACCTGACTGCAGCCGCAGCAGTGCTTGAGATATCCATGTAGTTCCTTCTGGTAGAGGTGGAGACTTTGCCAGTGTTGACACTGAAGCTTGTGCCTGGTGCAGTACTGGAAAAATCTGTGTCAGCAGTAGGAACTGCTCTGCCTGGAGACTCTTGCAAGGAAGTCACCTCATCTTCATCATCATCACCATCATCAGCTCTAAGCAGTAGCTTCTTTTCTTCTTCCTCTTTTCTGTTTCTCTTCTCAGCTGCCTTTTGTTCTTCCTCCTTCCTCTTAGCAGCCTTCACCTGCTTCACTGTTTCCTTCACATCAACAGATGCCATCAGGAAGCCAGAACCTTCTGAGGTGTTGATCCTCTGGTAATGGAGCCACTTTAGCTCTAGCTTTGGAATCTTCTGAGGCAGAGAACAGTCACAGTTGACAAGAACTCTAGCAGCACAGCCAGAGCAGCCAGATACTTCAGTTCCACAGAGAGTGATATCATGTCTGCAGGTTGTTATGTCAAACAATATATCAAGTTCAGATATTCTCTTCTCTCTCTTTGCAGCCTTCACTCTGCCATTCACTAGGTCAATCATTTCATTCCACCTGACAAGAATCTTCCTGGCAATGGATCTCTCTTGAATGATCACAGGAGGAGTGAACTTGGCATTGCTTTTGCGCCACTGTGCCAGTACCAGTGATGCCAAGTCCATAGCCAAATCTTGCAGAGGGCACAGAACTCTCTTCATATCATCCAGAAGCAGCTTCTCTTCCTGGAGGAGGATTCCTCGGATCAAGTAAAGATAAGCACCCCCAGCCTTCTTTAATTAGCCTTATAAGGCTAACTAACGAAAATATCACGACCTAACCTAACCAATCGTCAAGGGCATACAGTTGACTTAACGATTGGTTAGGTTAGGTCGTGATATTTTCGTTAGTTAGCCTTATAAGGCTAATTAAAGAAGGCTGGGGGTGCTTAGCTTTATTGATCCGATTCCTCTCTGAAACACAGTTCTCCAGGTTGGAACTTCTGTGGGAAATAACTGCTTGCCTGGATCCACCAGATCACTCAGCTTTGAACCAGAACTTTTTCTGGTCTTTCGTCCTTGCTTAGCCATGGTGGCTACACAATCTTCACCAAGCTTTGTATCTGAAACATAGAAAATTATCACAGTGAAACTCTAGTAGCCTATAACAGCTGTTACAATGGTTTTGTTTGGTAAGAAACCGGTCTGTTACATTTGTACTACAGTGTATGTCCTGCACAGCTGTTCTGTACAAAACCAGAAAAAGAAAAAGTGGAAATTTGAACACTTAAACGTGATTTTTAGCAAAAGTTCAAGAAAACAAACCCCTCCTAAAATTTGACTTTATATAGGAATACATACTGCCAATCTTGAAATTCGCGCTTCAATGAGCATGATACACCCTAAATTGTTCAGTTCATTATGTATAGTTCATAATTGATTTCTATTTTCAATTTGTACTTAAAAAAAAAATTTATTCAATTAATCTTAAGTAATTGTCGTTAAATTGTTATTATACCATCTGTTAAGGTATCAAACGAAATTATGGTCAATTTTGGCACTATACCAGAACGACATTTTTCCTCTTCTAATAGTTCTGTTACACCATTCTAATATCGTCAAATGAAAATTTAATTATCGTACTGATACTTCTGGTTAATATTAATGGTTATATGCTGTTCATATATGGCTATGAATGTTACTAGTTGAATACATCACCATTAATACTACCTGTATTATATTTTAATAAAAATTGACTTCAAACTTAAAGGATTTTATAAACCTACTCGAATTTTAAATTATCATACATTATTTTTAAATTTTGTTAATTCGAAAACCTTTTGAATCCCTACACATACACACGCATGTATGCGCACTATATATACTATATATATATATATACAAGCCCTATGGAAAAATCATTGGATACCACAATAAACTATTTAACTGCGTGTAAGTGCTATGATATTTACTCTAGACTATTTAAGTTTATTTAATCTTAATAATTGTTGCTTACTATATATAGTCTTGCTCATGCATTTATTGTTATTTTAACCAACCTCTAAGCTAATCGTGTTCTTCAAAGTACAGTAATATATATATATATTATTATATATATATATATACTTCAACTGCAAAGAACACGCAGTATAATTAACGTAAAGAACGACGCTTGTATATATATATATATATATATATATATATATATATATATATATATATATATATAAGCAAACAACCACAGGGAAAAAGGAAAAGAAACACGAAATCCGAGCGCTTTCGTGATATATTCACATCTTCAAGGACAAGAAAGAAATTTCTTTCTATTTCTTTCCTATTTCTTTCTTGTCCTTGAAGATGTGAATATATCACGAAAGCGCTTGGATTTCGTGTTTCTGTTTACTTTTTCCCTGTGGTTGTTTGCTTATTAATAAGATCACGTGTTATTCTGTGATTTTACTGCATATATATATATATATATATATATATATATATATATATATATATATATAATCCTAATCCACCAACGACCACTAATGATTTAGTTCTTCACGGGATGAACCAATTACTCTCATATTGTACATACTCATATTCTACGTATACATATATATACGTATGCGCACTTACGTATAACTTCAACTATAAATCCCTTTTCCCCATTTGGACATATCACCAACCACTTACATTCTACAAATAATACACGTAAATACACACTTGACCCCAGGTCTATACATCATCCATTACGTAATTCGATTTTTACCTACACTAATCAATAAAATTAGTTTATTAACTGTACGATCCTGGTAACTTTTGATATTCCTGAACTTTAAAATTTAAATTTTTCCCTTTTACCTGCTATTCATTATGAATGTATTTTTTTCCACAGGAAAATAAATTTTTGTTAAAAATTTAACAATATCATTGGTTGTCTAGATTAATTGGTTGTCTAAAATTAGATTTGTTTACTGTGCATTGTAACTTAACCACCCCAACTCACATGTTGTGTATAAAATTTGTATTATAAAACCCATTAGACATCATCTAGTTTGAATTAGTTAGGATATTATATTATTGTATTAATCTCATTCTAGAGGGAAGAGCCCTGTAAAAATGAACAATGAATAATTCCTATATAATTCGTATACTTATACAAATCTTCATGTTTACCGAATCCGTGTATTTATATAATTTTTATATTCAAATATTCATTTTTACGTAAGGACCAAACTCGTATAATGCTAGTTTGGATGTCTTTAGTATTCAATGTATGGTATATTCTTTAACATAATATTATTATTTATATGTCGTTCATTCATACGTCCATTTCCTTTCTTAACCATTATCTTTTATTTCCATTGTCTTTTATTACCATTATCTTTTATTTCCATTGTCTTCTATTTCCATTATCTTTTATTTCCATTGTCTTTTATTTCCATTATCTTTTATTGTCTACTTATGCCCTATTGACATATCAGTCCATGTTTACTCGTGTCAGTCTCTATTACGCACACAACCTATTGTGTGACTACCGACATGTGTATAATACTTATGCACTCGTACATGTCCGTTGATAGTCACGATTACGTACATGTAAATATGGCCACATGTATCTAATATACTATTTCAGAAATGAAGCCTTATATATATATATGTAACAGTTTTTTTGCGCACACCTACAGGTCGCTACAATTGGTGTAGAACAATGCGGTTTTCACCATTCGATGCGTCTTTTTATTGTGCAGTGCCCATGCTAAAAAAAATATTCCCTAACATAATTCCTTCCCCCCTTTTAGGGGTACAGTTCTTCCCATGCCTGTACACGCATTTTTTTAATTTTTCATTTCTAATCATAATTTTGGTACAAAATAAGTCAATATTTACTAAACATTTAATATCATTCGATTCACAAAAGATTTATTTATCGATTCAATTTAAAAAAGTATATATTTTTAAAATTCATAAAGAACTTTTTGCAAAAAACTAAAAACAAACATGCATTTTTAAAATTCAATGATTTTTATACAAAATATTTTGATATTTGTTATAATTTTAACATTTTTCGATTCACAAAAGATTTCTTTATCGATTCAATACAAAAAATCACAAAAGATTTCTTTATCGATTCAATATAAAAAATTACATAATTAAAACGGGCAATTTAAATAAACACGAGTTTAAAGTTAAACGAGCCACACTCGAAATTATTTACCGTGACTTTTATGCGTTTTATTACTGTGGCTTTTGTACAAATAATTTTACGTATACACAAACAATTTGATAGGATATTGATTTATCATTCTATTTTTTAGTTGTCATAGAAATACGTTAATTAAGTTATCTGATTAGATGCGCTTTTATAGTTGAAGATCATTTTTAGAAAATTATTTATTTTCCCCACTTTAAAATATTACAAAATTTCTATTAGGTATCCTAATATCATTATGCCTGTCGCTGTAAGTAAGAAAATAGCAATTATTTTCCATTTTATGAAAATTTCAGACCCCCTAGGCCTACAAAACCAATTTCCCCTTTTCTTTATCAAAAATTTTTGATTTTCGGAAGTCTTTCGGTTATAAATTTGTACCAGTCTATTGTTTATCTATAATAATAATAATAATAATAATAAAAAAAAAAGAGCTGTGTGTGTGTGTGTGTGTGTGTGTGTGTGTATGTGTGTGTGTGTGTGTGTGTTCCAGCCATCAGCCATAACTCCAAAATGGAAGCAGTTACAAACATGAAACTTCACACACATATTGATTGGGTCCCGAGGTTGTGCACGTGGGTGTTAATAAATTAAATAATTAATTTTAAAACATTAAATGACGTCATCAAGATCATTACGAAACCTATGGTAAAATTATTGAATACCCTGTTAGGTTCATTGAATGCCAGGTTAGATCATCTGTACGCCCTTGACGATTGGTTAGGTTAAGTCGTGATATTTTCGTTGGCTTTAACGAAAATATCATGACTTAACCTAACCAATCGTCAAGGGTGTACAATCAACCTAACCGGGCATTCAATTAACGTACCCGGGCATTCAATTAATCTAATCGGGCATTCAGTTGACCTAACCGGCCAATTAATTAACCTAATCGGGCATCATTACTATTATAATTTAGAAAAAATGTGTCTGCCTGTCTGTCCGCAGAAAAAACTTTTACGTTTCTGAACCGATTTCGACCAAACTTCGTATGGTGGATGGGGGTGATGAGTAATGAACGAAAATATATGTGTGACCAGCCCCCCCATCACCACCACCAATTACTGGGCCCGAGGGCCCCGAGCACCGCGATAAAACTATAGAGAAGAACGCAGCAATGAAAATCTTGAGCCTCACATTGTGTCAATATTTGTGAAACTTAAGATTTTCATGACTATAGTTTTATTGACCAAATAATTGAACCCCCAGTAATTATGGGCCTGCGACCCCCCCCCAATTACTGTCGGTTCAATTATTTGGTCAATAAAACTATAGAAAAGAACGCAGTCATGAAAATCTTGAGCTTCACATCCGAGTTCATCGTATCAAGATTTGTGAAGTTTTAGATTTTCATGGCTGCGTTCTTTTCTGTAGTTTTATTGACCGAATAATTGGTTCGCCAGTAATTGGAGGGCCACAGGCACCAAAATTACTGAGGCCCAAGGTGAGAGGAATGGGAACGATATCCAGATAAAGGGCTATTGATGTTCAAAATAAAATACACCGTAGGCCCACAATTTGGTTTGGGTCGAAGGTCCAAGCACTGCAGATCTAGCAAAATCGGCGCGTAGCGCCGATCTTTTGCTAGGTCTTTGTATTTCTTTTTTTTTATTTATTTAATTTCTCGCAAGATACTTGTTCATGCTGACGCAAGTGTTCGAATTCCGATGACGACGCCAAAAGCGGGCATCTGAATACGAAATCTCCTCTCTTGCTTGCTTCTAATCCGAAAACATTATCATGTTGTATATTGTTATATATTATATGTGTTATGTTATATATATGTGCCCATGTACTTTGTGTTAAATCCTAAAATAAAAGTTATCCTAACATAAATATGAAACACTGTAAAACTATAGTTAACTGTATTTAATTGTAATTAACTGTAATAATTTAATATGATGTAATTAATGTGCTTTAATGAAACTGTAATTAACGATAATAAGTGAATGTGAATTAATTGGTAATAATCATAGATATAATAAACCAAATTACAATGTACTCAATGATGTACTTTGGTTGTACTCAATGCATGACCCGACATTATGTCGCCATTTAAGAATGTATACTCGACGATATTATTATTATTTTTTCGTTGGGATAAATCATTTATTTGCTTTCTATTTTGACAAATAATTGGTGACTTGTTCTTTTAAAAATTTCTTAATAATTTTTTTAGAATTAGCTTAATAATGAATCCTGAATAAATTTTGCAATGTTCATGTTTTGTATACAGTCGCTCTTCGTTATAAAAGATGAAGTCATGTTTTGCTAAGCATTTAATTTAAATCTTAAACCTATACTTTTTGCTCATATGCATATTTTAGTGTAAAGATGCATAGTTCAATTTCCACTTCTAATTAACTCGGCAGATCATGATAACATCAGATCTGAAAATACGCGGTTTAAAATAAAAATATGGCTTCATCTTCAAATATCTTGTTTATCTGTTTAAACATTGCCACAGCAAAAAAAAATTTTCATTTGTGCAAAAATAATGCACCTATAGAGAATAGAAACGACACAAGTCAACATTTAATAATAATGATGTTAGCAAATTATGGGTATATAAACCCACAAAATTTCTTCCATGTTCATTCAAAATTAGACTAAGAGGCTGAGTACCTCCTGTAAATTTTAGCAGTAAATTGCAGTAAGAAAAAGTCTTTATCTTCTCCTTCGAGCCTTGCTCTCTTCAGAGAACTTGATCATTAAAATAGAGAAAAATAATTTCCCGATACGTTATAAGAAAAATCGGGGAACCTTCAGAGAATTTAGTAAGCCTCCCAGAATACTCCGAACCACTATAGAAGAACTCGGAGAGTAGTATAGAAGAAACTACTGCAAGTAACAAATCCGTTGTTGCCACCTAACCAGAACCCTCGTCGACTTCGAACCAACCAAGTCCATAGACGGAGGAGTTAACATATATAATATGTATGACATATATATATATATATATATATATATATATATATATATATATAATATATAATATATATATATATATATATATATATATATATATATATATATATATATATGACAATATATATATACACACATATATACACATATATACACATATATAATATATATGACATATATATATATATATATATATATATATATATATATATATATATATATATATATATATATACCCTAGGATCCACTCATGGCTGGTCTACCTAACTGTGTTCGTAATTGTGTATTGTGTATGTCCTCCGTGGTGGCGGAGGGGACCTATAATTTTACGTGGGTTCCGAATCACAAAAACAAAAAATTTATTATAAAAACTGCCTGTACATTGGCAACGACCAATTTTTACAAAACTAAATAATTATCAATTTAAAACTAATTAATTATCGATTTAAAATTAAAGATAGAATCTCTGGATCCAGAGGATCAAGTTATAATAGACTACTATCCACAAATATGTTACACTCTATATCTATTTATAACCGACATGCAAATATATCAGATCCAAAGAATCCAGTCAATTTCATTACGGTATCCATCAATACCAGTACCTTGCCAACCAAAAATAAGTCACGGTCCATATCGATTGCGGACGAAGTCAAAATTTACAACCATATACATTACAATATATACACTTAGGAGGAAAAGGGTGGGTGTGGCTGTAAAGACTGTACAGTAATGTAGAAATGTGTGTGCACCCATTTTGGGTCTCCCATTTAAAGGTGTTTGTCGGGCAAGTGAAGATCATGAGTTTTTCAATACCTCACAGTACTATGGGGGACACCGCTCGGCAGAGGAATCTCTTTAAATGGGGTGTGTAAGGACAGAGAGTATCCCCTAACCCAAGATGCTGCCTCTCTATATCCCACAACACTTGTGTTGAGCTGTGGAATCTATCACCACAAAGCCTTAATTTTACTACCTTAAACTATACCCAATCTATCAACATATGCGTCTAATCGATTCTTAAACATGTTTATAGACGTACTACTAATTACTTCTACCGGCAAACTATTCCACCGATTTACTATTCTATGCGTAAAAAAGTTTTTGGCAACTGCTGTCTCGAACCTTCTACTTGTCAACTTACACCCGTTATTTTTAGTCCTATTATATTGAGATATTTCGAAAAAGCTATCTCTATCTACGTTATCGAACCCATTCATAATTTTGAAAACCTGGATTAGATCACCCCTTAGCCTCCTAGTCTCGAGTGTAGTCAATTTTAACTCCTTAAGCCTATCCTCGTACGACTTTGACCTAAGCGACGGAATCATCTTAGTTGCTCGTCTTTGAACTCTTTCGATTTTGTCTATATCTTTGCGCATATGCGGATTCCAAAATTGGACCGCGTACTCCAAATGGGGTCTACTAATGATTTATAAAGGGGACCTATAATATCGCGAGATTTGTACTCAAAATTTCGAGCTATAAAACCTAACACTTTGTTCGCTTTATTGACCGCTGCTGTACTTTGTTTCGCTACTTTTAAATCACCAGTGACTATAACTCCTAAATCTTTTTCCTGCTCTACGCTTGTTAAATCTTTCACTGACATACTATACGCAAAATTACCGTTACGCGAACCTATATGCAAAATTTTGCACTTATCAACGTTAAATCTCATTTGCCATGTAACTGACCAATCAACGATTTTATTCAGATCTTCCTGGATTTTACCTCTATCTTCGTCATTAATCGCCCTACCACCCAGCTTCGTGTCATCCGCAAACTTTGAAACTGTACTGACTAGGCCGACATCTAAATCGTTAATATATATAAGAAAAAGCAAGGGGCCCAATACAGAACCCTGAGGAACGCCACTCGCTACATTAGCCCAACACGACTCCGCTCCATCAACAACCACCCTCTGTTTCCTACCTCGCAACCACTCTTCTAGCCAATTTATTACTACACCCCTGATTCCATGAGCATTAGTTTTTCAATGAGTCTTTTGTGCGGCACGGTGTCAAACGCTTTTTGAAAATTTAAATACACTACATCAACCGCCCGATGTCTATCGTAAACGTCAACCACGCTTTGGAAAGATTCTAAAAGATTAGTTAAGCAAGACTTGTTTCGCCTAAAACCGTGCTGCGTATTTCTAACTAGTTTATGCAATTCTAATTGTTCGACTATAGTGTACGATCTCTAATTATTGATTTCAGTAGCTTACTTACAACAGACGTTAAACTGATTGGCCTATAATTTCCCGCCGCACCTTTATCGCCTTTCTTAAAGATAGGTGTTACGTTTGCTAACTTGAAATTATCTGGTACGCACCCCTCAGAAATAGACGCATTAAAAATCTTTGTGAGCGGCACAACAATGCTATATTTTAATTCTTTTAGTTGTAAGAGATATATGGAATCCGGCCCCGGTGATTTACGCGTTTTCATTTTATCAATCTAGCGCATTACCTCCCCTTCACTAACCACTATATTATCCAAAATATTACCATTATCAAAAGGTATTATGTCTATGACCGTAGGGATATTCGTTACATCTTTTATAGTAAAAACTTACCTAAAAAATTCGTTTAGCAAGGTAGCCATTTGCTTGTTTTCAGAAACTAGATCTCCGTTAACATTTTTCAACGGCCCCAAGACACTTTTTACTGGATTTCGATTGTTGACGTATTGAAAGAATCGCTTGGGGTTTTCTTTACCGTCACGAGCTATGGAGATTTCAAATTCGCGCTTGGACTTTTTTATTACGCTTTTCGCTTCACGCCTTAGAGATATGTAGTTGTTTCGTAACCACAAATTGTCTTTATCGCGCTTATGTAGCCTATAAGCCCTATCTCTACTCTTTATAATGTCTCCTACTCTAGAAGTAAACCACATGGGCTTGTTGTTTACTTTCGCACGCTTAATTTTGTACGGTACACATTCTTCATTTATAGTCCTAAATACTGTTTCGAACGATTCCCACATTAGTTTTGCGTTCGAGTTCCCCATTACGTTTTCCCAATTGACGTGACAATTTATTTCGAAATTTACAAAAGTCTGCGTGCTGGAAGTTAGGAATTTTAGTCGAGTTAGTTGGTTTCGAGTGACTTACTGAGAGGACAAACTCTACCATATTGTGATCGCTATTGCTTAACGGTTCTATTACTTGAAGATCAGTAATTAGCCTATCATCCGTAGTTATTACTAAATCTAAAATACTGTCCAACCTCGTAGGTTCCCCAACCTTTTGAATAAGAAAGCTATCCTCGAGAAAATTAACTAAACGATTACTTTCCGCGTCTCCCTGCATTGTGTCGTAATTCACGTTGGCGCAATTAAAGTCACCCATAACTAAAGCCTGCTCACTACTGATTATTCTCTTTAGTTCACGATATAACGCTTCGTCCGTATCAGCTGTTTGATTAGGGGGCCTATATATAACCGCAACAACAAGTTTGAAATCGTTCAATTTAATTTCTGCTATAGTCGAATCTATCGGTTCTGGAATTGTGTGCTTTACTTCTATAACGTTCGCAATAGTATCTTTGATATACAACATAACACCGTCTCCTCGCCTACCTAGTCTGTTTTTAAGAAAAAGTCTATAACCTTTAATTTGATACTCCCTTACAAAGTGACGTGTTTCAGTGTTAAGCCACGATTCACTTATCGCAATTACATCATAGTCTTTACAAGCAATTAAAGAAAAAAATTCGTTTATTTTATTTCGTAGGCTACGAGCATTTTGGGATAGAACCTTCAAATTGTTTGTAACTGCGAGACCTTCGCGAGCGCAGGGGAAATTTGTGGAATTTACGCTGGGACCGTTCGAGTTACGGCAGCCTGAAAAGAAGAGACAGTATCATGAAATAATCTTCCTAAACGCGCAGCTCCAACGTCATTAAGATGAAGTCCATCTTCGAGGAACAAGTCCCTCCTGCCGTAGAAACTGTTCCAAAAATTCGCAAAATGCACTCCTTCCTGTTGGCAAAGAGACTTTAGGTTATTGTTAACATAGGTCGCCTTGCTGTAGAAATCGTTTCGTTGGATAATTCGAGGAAGTATACCTGTTAAGACAATCTTATTAGTTTTCTCCTTTAGTCGCTCTAGTAAGTCCCTGTACCTAGCCAGCAGTTCTTCCGATCTAGAATTTAAAACGTTATTAGTACCGACATGAATAACATAAGTTGTGTCCTCAGAGGTTCCGTCTGTAAAATAGTCAACACTATTAGTTATATACTCCACCCTTGCAGCAGGGTAGCAGTAACGGCGCCTACGACGAGGGTTTCTCCCACAGAATTCCTCGAGCTGCCCTCGAACAATGGAATCGCCAACGAGTCGTATTTGCGGTTCATCAGCATCTTCGAAACCTAAAACAGAAAACTTATTGTTTGTTATTACTGGTAGACAAGTCGTAGGTTTTCTCAATGGGGCTCCATTACGCAGTCGAACGAAGGGTTGGGAACTAGGGGAAGAGAGAGGGCTATTAATACTATTTATATTACTAGTAGAAACTGAGGCAGGAGGGGTCGTAACTGGAGTCTCAAGGGATTCTAATTTTGCCGTCAGGAGCATTACGCTTTCTTCAAGCCTCACTCTGGCCTCCCTCTCACGTTCTAACTCGTTCCTCAGGACTTCTATGCTTCAGCACCACCTGCAAACTAACTGTTCATTATTATTAGCCATTGCAAACGCGTAAGCGGCAAATTTCCCTTCACAGCGACTGCAAGTACTTGACAGGGGTGCCATGTTTTTAATTAGTTAAAAAAAAAAAAAAACGAGCGTTTGGAAATTAATAAATTACAACGTAGGTCTACCGCGTGCTTATTGTGCCGTCACCTGCGAAAACCCGCAAAAATTTTCTTGAAACGCAGAAACAGGTTCTTGTAACACAATTTTATGCTAAATGAATATATAATTAAGCTACCGACGAAGGATCTGTTAAAGAAAAAGTATTAAATGAAACTTATCTGACCGCTGTTCGACCAACTTAATTCCTTTCATCCCACGGTGAGTGACCCTTCGGGAGGTCAGGTAGCGCGTGAAGGGAAAATGAACCTAAAGAAACCTCGTTTCTGATAATTTGAAAAACAACAAAGGCAAACCAAGGGAATTTCAACCTTATGAAACATCGTGTAGTAACAGACGCGGGAACAAACAAGGCACTATCCTTGGTTTAGTCAAGTAATATAGTAATGAACAAATTCAATAAATTAAATATATTCGTTAATGAATGATTAGTAACACGAAGTAATTTAGTTAAGAATGCACCAAACACTATTTTTTTTTTTAAAGACACGAACGAAAACCACTTATTCACTTGGTAACATTGAACACTCGATAAAACACGTCTGTTCACAAGGAAAGACTGATCACGACTATATATATGTATATATATATATATATATATATATACACACACACACACATAAAATATATGAATATACATATATATATATATAATATATGTGACAATATATATATATATATATATATATATATATATATATATATATGTGTGTGTGTGTGTGTGTACATATGCTAGATATGCTATCCTGGTGCAAGGGTGGAGGATATAACTAATAGTGTTGACCATTTTGCCAACGGTACCGCCGAGGACACAACGTATGTTATTCATGTCGGTACTAATAACGTTTTAAATTCTAGATCGGAAGAACTGCTGGCTAGGTACAGGGACTTACTAGAGCGACTAAAGGAGAAAACTAATAAAATTGTCTTAACATGTATACTTCCTCGAATTATCCAACGAAACGATTTCTACAGCAAGGCGACCTGTATTAACAATAACCTAAAGTCTCTGCCAACATGAAGGAGTGCATTTTGCGAATTTTTGGCACAGTTTCTACGGCAGGAGGGACTTGTTCCTCGAAGATGGACTTCATCTTAATGACGTTGGAGCTGCGCGTTTAGTAAGACTATTTCATAATACTGTCTCTCCTTTTCAGGCTGCCGTAACTCGAACGGTCCCAGCGTAAATTCCACTAATTTCTCCTGCGCTCGCGAAGGTCTCGCAGTTACAAACAATTTGAAGGTTCTATCTCAAAATACTCGTAGCCTACGAAATAAAATAAACGAATTTTTTTCTTTAATTGCTTGTAAAGACTGATGTAATTGCGAAAAGTGAATCGTGGCTTAGCACTGAAACACATGACTTTGTAGGGGAGTATCAAATTAAACGTTATAGATTTTTTGTTAAAAACAGAATAGGTAGGCGAGGAGGCGGTGCTATGTTGTATATCAAAGATAATATTGCGAACGTTATAGAAGTAAAGCACACTATTCCAGAACCGATAGATTCGACTATAGCAGAACTTAAATTGAACGACTTCAAACTTGTTGTTGCGGTTATATATAGGCCCTCTAATCAAACAGCTGATACGGATGAAGCGTTATATCGTGAACTAAAGAGAATAATCGGTAGTGAGCAGGCTTTAGTTATGGGTGACTTTAATTGCGCCAACGTGAATTACGATACAATGCAGGGAGACGCGGAAGGTAATCGTTTAGTTAATTTTCTCGAGGATAGCTTTCTTATTCAAAAGGTTGGGGAACCTACGAGGTTGGACAGTATTTTAGATTTAGTAATAACTACGGATGATAGGCTAATTACTGATCTTCAAGTAATAGAACCGTTAAGCAATAGCGATCACAATATGGTAGAGTTCGTCCTCTCAGTAAGTCACTCGAAACCAACTAACTCGACTAAAATTCCTAACTTCCAGCACGCAGACTTTTGTAAATTTCGAAATAAATTGTCACACGTCAATTGGGAAAACGTAATGGGGAACTCCAACGCAAAACTAATGTGGGAATCATTCGAAACAGTATTTAGGACTATAAATGAGGAATGTGTACCGTACAAAATTAAGCGTGCGAAAGTAAACAACAAGCCATTGTGGTTTACTTCTAGAGTAGGAGACATTATAAAGAGTAGAGATAGGGCTTATAGGCTACATAAGCGCGATAAAGACAATTTGTGGTTACGAAACAACTACATATCTCTAAGGCGTGAAGCGAAAAGTGTAATAAAAAAGTCCAAGCGCGAATTTGAAATTTCCATAGCTCGTGACGGTAAAGAAAAACCCAAGCGATTCTGTCAATACGTCAATAATAGAAATCCAGTAAAAAGTGTCTTGGGGCATTTGAAAAATGTAAACGGAGATCTAGTTTCCGAAAACAAGCAAATGGCTACCTTGCTAAACGAATTTTTCACGTCAGTTTCAGTGGCGGCTCGTGACTAAAAATTCTAGGGGTGCTGTCTCTAAGAATGGGTTGAAATAATTACTGAAATAAAAGGATGAGCATTGAGCAATGAATAAAAGTTTCAAAAGTTATTGAAAAGGTTATTCAGTGAGCTCATCCTTATATTGTTCTTGATTATTTCAATTGTAAATAAAAAATTTAGGGGTGCTGCAGTTCAGCAGTGCCTACCGACGAGCCGCCACTGGTCAGTTTTTACTATAGAAGATGTAACGAATATCCCTACGGTAATAGACATAATACCTTTTGATAATGGTAATATTTTGGATAATATAGTGGTTAGTGAAGGGGAGGTAATGCGCTAGATTGATAAAATGAAAACGCGTAAATCACCGGGGCCGGATTCCATATATCCCTTACAACTAAAGGAATTAAAATATAGCATTGTTGTGCCGCTAACAAAGATTTTTAATGCGTCTATTTCTGAGGGGTGCGTACCAGATAATTTCAAGTTAGCAAACGTAACACCTATCTTTAAGAAAGGCGATAAAGGTGCGGCGGGAAATTATAGGCCAATCAGTTTAACGTCTGTTGTAGGTAAGCTACTGGAATCAATAATTAGGGATCGTATAGTCGAACACTTAGAATTGCATAAACTAGTTAGAAATACGCAGCACGGTTTTAGGCGAAACAAATCTTGCTTAACTAATCTTTTAGAATTTTTCCAAAGCGTGGTTGACGTTTACGATAGACATCGGGCGGTTGATGTAGTGTATTTAGATTTTCAAAAAGCGTTTGACACCGTACCGCACAAAAGACTGAAAAAAACTAAGGCTCATGGAATCAGGGGTGTAGTAATAAATTGGCTAGAAGAGTGGTTGCGAGGTAGGAAATAGAGGGTGGTCGTTGATGGAGCGGAGTCGTGTTGGGCTAATGTAGCGAGTGGCTTTCCTCAGGGTTCTGTATTGGGCCCCTTGCTTTTTCTTATATATATTAACGATTTAGATGTCGGCCTAGTCGGCCTAGCCTGGTAGGCTCAACAATTTAGTCCCATCTATTAAGTTTACAGTTGAAAAAGAAAATGATGGAAGCCTATCTTTTCTTGATCTAAAAATTTGGAGATGCTCTAATCAGTTCAAATATGAAGTCTACCGTAAGCCTACTAATAATAACTCTTATGTGCATTTTTATTCTGACCATCATCCTTCGATTAAATCCTCTATTTTCTCTGCTGTGTTTCTTCGAGCATTGAGAGTTGTCAGTCCTGAATTTTTAGATTCCGAGTTATGCAATATCATGAATATTGGTACTAAATTATGTTATCCTATTTCATTTTTAGATAACTGTCTTAAGAAAGCCAAGAATAGGTATTATAATAATGTAATTGTAAAGGAATTTCAGCGTAAAAATATCCTTAGCCTACCTTACCATGTTAATTTTCAATACCTTCCAACTGTACTTAAAGCAATTGGCATTAATGTAATCTTTAAGTATAATAATACTGTTAAATCACGCCTAATAAAGAATAGCCCTGATAATGTTGTAGGTTGTGTGTATTCGATCGGATGTACACAATGTAACTCAGTGTATAACTGTATATAGGCCAAACTGGTAAAACGTTGGATATTAGGGTAAAACAGCATAAATATGCTTGTAGAACAGCTAATAATTCCAATGCTTTATTTAATCATATGTATAGATGTAACCATAGCATCAAGTGGGATAGTTCAAAAGCGCTTCTTAAAAACAGAGATATAATAGAAAGAAATATTCTAGAATGTGCATTTATTCATTTTAAAAACAACTTCAATAACAGTGCGGGGACGTATAAAATTGACGATATCATGTTAAAATTTCTTTTGCCTCTCATTAACCCTTGTTAAGTATGTGCTAATTGTTTTGTTTTTCCTGTACGTTGTATATATTTATGGGCATCTCGCCTTTTATCTTCATTCCCTGACGAGGTGTAGCTTTGAATACACGAAAGGCCTTGGAATCGTTTTTTTTTTCCTTGTGAGTTTGCAGCATTCATTCATTTCACGTGTTTTATTGTGAAATTCATCCCATATATATATATATATATATATATATATATATATATATATATATATATATATACACATAATATATGTGACTATATATATATATACTGTACGTATATATATATACGTATATATGACAATATATATACACACAGTATATAATATATATGACAATATCCTGTAGGTAATGTGTTTGTGACCAAAATGATGCTCTTAAAATACTATGATTTAGAGAATGATCTATATTTATGATAGTAATAGGAAAATCAAAGAAGCATTTCATAACTACCTTATGTATATCAAGTATATACTTAACGTTAAAGGAAAACAATATATACAATAATTAAAGTAAAAAAACTACATGTCTCATTAAAGTATCTATCACTGCAGTATTAGTACTGAATCAGTAATACTTTCCAGCATACTAATAGGATTAATATAATTAAAGATTTACTCATCCTAGATTATTTCAAGAACTAATATTTTCCTTCACGTAAGCTAACTCAGATCAAAAATTGGGGGGGGGGGGGGGCAAAACCTATATTATCCCCCTCAGTTCAAAAGTTGGGGGGACATGTCCCGCCCCCCGTTAGTTACGCCCCTGACAGTATATGATAGGTATTATGTATTTCAATTTTCAAAAGGCATTTGATAACGTGCCACATAGGAGATTATTAGCTAAACGTCATTCTCACAAAATTTATAGCAATGTTCTCAAATGGATTGAAAAATGGCCCAGTGGACGTAAACAACGAGAGGTCATTAATGGCAAAGCGTCTAACTGGAAAAGTGTAACGAGCGGCGTGCCTCAGGGATCAGTTCTGGGACCAGTTTTTTTATTATTTATATCAGTGATATCGACATAGGAATTAAGAGTATAATTTTAAAATTTGCGGATGATACCAAACTAGGGGGACAAACAAAATCAGCGGCAGAAAGTTTGTAAATTTCAAGATATTAATAAATTACTCGAGTGGGCAGAAATTTGGCAAATGAACTTTAATATAGATAAATGTAAAACGTTGCATATCGGTAGAAACAGTGTTAAAGAAAAGTATTTTACGCGCGACAAGACACTAACGAGTGTTACGGATGACAAAGATTAGGTATTATTGTTGCCGGACACTCTTAACCCGAGTAAGCCATGTATCGAAGCGGTCAAAAAAGCAAATAGAATCTTAAGATTTATTGGTTGATCATTTGAGTTTAAATCGGAGAAAACAATGCTAATATTATATAATTCCTTAGTACCCCAACCTGGAATACTGCGTTCAGTTCTGGTCCCCATATTTACGACAGAACATTGACAGAATGGAGAGAGCGCAGCGACGTGCTACTTAGTTGATTCCTAGACTTAGAAACAAATCATACGCTGCCCGTTTAGAAACGGTAAATTTATTCTTACTCGTAAAAAAGCGGATTTGAGGAGATTTAATCCAGGTATTTAAAATGATTAAAGGTTTTAGTATCGTCGACAGCGAAAAGTATTTCACCTTCAGAAATGAAGGTAGAACTCGCGGCAATGGTCTCAAATTAGTGAGTAAACAGTTTAATTTAATGAAGCTCAACATTTTTTCTTGAATCGTATAGTTAATCTGCGGAATGGATTACCAGCCAGCGTAGTTCAAAGTAATTCGATCGAATCCTTTAAAAAAGAGTAGATGTTTATCTTGCCTTAAACCCCCAAGTTAGAACTTGTGTTCCTTTGTATATATATATATATATATATATATATATATATATATATATATTGTGTGTATATATATATATAGGCGGGGCCACCAGCTTGACCTCCGTGTGAAGAGAGACCAACACACGAAACAAACATAAGGTTCATAAGGTAAGGTAAGGTACAGTATCGGATCTAGGATTTTCCAAAGCGGGTCAGACCTTTACATATGTAAAAATTGCGCCAAAATAGTGTTTAATTATATTTAAATATAATTACCTACACTGGAATTAAAATACATATGTTAACCCTTTAAGCACCAGCGGGCAAATTTTTAGCGTTTACTGAAATGTACAGTAGTTAAAGACCAGGTTTCTGATAGTAAATATTGGAACAAATTTGATTGACGTTATCTAATCCATCTGTTCAAAGTATTACCTGAATCAGTCATTTAGAGATAGGAAGATCGTGAATGTGAATACTACGCAAAGGGTTTACAAGCACATTAACCTTGTGTCTACAAATGCTTACAACCATTAATAAATGAATATGTAAAGCTGGAAAGCATAATTTAATTGAGTATACGAAGGGAAATACTATTTTTATACACAGTTTCTAAAAATAAAATTGGAAGGTAAGTTGCCAGGTATTTACGAGGGTGGTGTTGATATTTTTACAATTTAAAAAAGTATGTACTTTTTAGCTTTTAGAAATTAAAAAATTTATTATAAAAATGAAGCATTTGGAAGGGGCGCCAAATTGACCAAAGGGGGTGGCGGCCTCCCTCGCCACCCCCTATAAATCCGCTAGTATATATATACATACATACAGGGTTGTACCCAGAAATTTGCCGAGAGGGGCGGCGAACTTGGAACTAATCGTAGAAGTATAATTGAAATAGAGATAAATAATTTTTATGTACGTTCATGATGAGCTTATCGTTCAGTTAGAGATGATTAACTCGCTACTGCTGAGACACATTATGAATAAAAATATAAAAATTATATTATAAAAAATATAAAAATTATGATAAAAATCTGATTAGTAACATAATATTCAATGCAAACCACAATTAGGATGCTCAGATTTGTGTTAACATAAGAATAAAAAAGTGCTAATTTCGAGATTAAGCATTTCCTTGGACTGTTACCTTTACAAAAGAAAAATATTCTCAGGGCCGGATTAAGAGTTTTCAGGATCCTAAGCCATTTAAGGTTTTTAGTAGTGGGGGAGGCAAGAGCTAGCGCCGAAGGCGCCGAAATTTTTTCACTTTCATTCTCAATTCTCAATTTTACTGGGATTAACAGTACTTTGATCATCATGCTCTGTAGAACCACTGTCAGTTTGAACATTTTTTCTTTTGAAAAATTTATAAAAGTCCATTATCTTTAGTCCTGTGTAGTGCTTGCATAATACCGAAAATTTTCAATACCGGTATTTGGAGGCAATTATGCTAATCCCGGTATTGATACCGGTATTATGAAAAAAATAATTTATTTTGATTTATTATGGTGCCACCCTACCAACCCTCCCACAAGTCTGAGGGACTTGCAGTACTCACCATATTTACTATAAATTAATGACCCAACTCCAAATAGATGGCATTCTATTCGAAAAAGTTTATACAGTAAATTACTAAATTGTAATAAAAATATTATTTGAATTTTTTTTTAGCATATTATTGTACAACTACTGGGGTAGATAGAAATTATTAGTATCTAAATATTTATTTCTTAGTTTGATTTTGAAAGTATGCTTTGAGGAAACAAAGAGCATCTAGGGATTGTTCAGATAGACTTGATCTCAGTTTCGTCAGAAATAGGCCTGCAGCAGAAAAGGCTCTTTCTGATTCTGCACTTGTAGGTTTAATTGAAAGCAGTGCCTTGTACAGCTTCTCTAAATTCTCACTTCTCTGTAAAGTAACTTCCAAGCTTTTAAATTCATTAGTAACATCAAAATCAATGGAATTTTTTTTAGATGGCACTTTTCCTAGTTTGTCCATTTCTTGCATGTATTCACTCAGTAATGAATCTGCTTCCACTTCAGTCTTATCGGAGGACTAAATTGCCTAAATTTACAATAGCAATTTTTGTCAATACCGAAAACCTATAATATCGGTATCGGTATTATTTGTACTTCTTCAATACCGGTATTAATACCGGTATTTCAATACCGGTTTTAACCCCTAGTCCTGTGACACCTGCAAATAGTACTCTACAAAGTTACAAATAGAAATGGGAATTGTTACTAACCATAACATTACAGTCCATTATAATGAAATAAAAAATCCAAACAAAATTCACACAAAATTTTGTGTGTGAAATACAATGTGAAAAATTGTAAATTAAATGAAAACTTTGAAACTAAATTTTAAAATGTGTAAAAAAGTGAATACCAAATTTTAAAAATAACATACTTAATGTTTCATTTCATTTATTAGTTACATGTTTGAGACCAAGCGGCCTTCACACATGATCACACACATTCATACACACAAAGTTTTAATCAATACTTAAAATTATCAAAATTTAGAAAGTTCACACACAAACTAAATATTTAAAAGAATGTAAACAAAAATCGATAAACTGCGGTTGCCAGGTGCCATGAAAAATGACGTAATACTCATGAAACACAAAATCGCTAGAAAGCTAGCTAACATTTTTCGATTGGCGCATGAAATTAAATATGTAAAATATTTAATTGGATATGTAAATTAAATATGTAAAAATAATCAAAATAATAATTAATAAAAATAATAATGAAATTAAATATGTAAAATATTTAATTGAATGTGTAAATTAAATAGTAAAAATAATTAAAATAATAATTTATTAGCTCAAGGGGGGGGAGCGATCGCCCCTGTCGCCCTCCCCTTCGGTACGCCTCTGTATATATACACAAAGTTTCGCGGAGGTAAGTGTTTTTGACAAAATCGAAATTTGTTACAAAGACCCTGATTGTTTAACCTCTGTCATAGCAAAGGTCATGTGACGGAAGGGGCCCACAGCTTTAAATGGAATTTGAATCATGGGTCGCTGCATCATCCGAACCCAAAGGACGGTGGCCCATCTAACTTCTGAACAGATCCAACGTCCCTTAACCTCGCTGATCTAACGGGAAGCGGTGTTGAGACGAGAGAGATAGAGAGAGAGACTGCTCATCTAATATTTATAATTTTTTGCATTCCTGATGAGTGTGATTGGGGCTGTTTAAAAATTACATAACGCTATTTTTGCTAAAACCTGACACCCCCACCCCTTAACGTGTGGTGGGGGAAGCGTTACATAACATCTTAGAGGGTGTCTGGTCTAGCTTTACAGAATGACGTTCCTGGGGTATCTGGGGTATCAAGTTTGAACAAAAATAGCGTTACGTAATATTTGAACGGCCCCAAATGAGCTCCTTTTTCTGTTCAATGTTATTGTCAATTGATTCGCTGAATAATAACCTTTTAGCTTGAAGTAATAGCTACCCGTCATCGTTCTCTGTAGTAGATTTATAGGTAATCTATTATTTTTTATGAAAATAAGCTTCTAAGATGAGAGGTTTGATATTTATATCTTTATTTACGCCTGATTATATAAAATGAAAATGAGTGAAGTAAATAAATAATGAATATTGCTTTTGATATACCCATTTCATACTGTTTTCGTAAAAAAAATTAAAAGTATGAATCAAGAGTCGTTTTAAACAGTAATTTTGTAAATTGGATATTGACTATTGAAATTGTAATTTGCATAATGCATATGAAGTAAAATCGCAGGGAAAGAAAAATGGTGAAAATAATGATAACACTGCCCAACAAAAAAATATTTTTGCTGCTGATTTAATTCTAAGACCTGTTTTTGGATAATATTGATGTGCTGATTTCAAAAATCACCTTAGATTTTGTCCATCACATCAGGTTTTCGTGCAATGCAATATGCCTATTTTGGGTGATCCATGAAGGGCGCTTATCAAAATTGATGATTTTTGAGACCTGTTAACAGCTGTTTTGCTGTTAAAATTTTATCTGTGGAATACGCAAATCTGTACATTAAATCTAAAGGTCATGTACAACATATTAAAATCTTTGGTATCTGTGATTTCCCCAGGTGTGAACGTGACGTCATGATCTGAGAGAGATTTCCCATTGGCGGAGTGAGAGCAGCCGGTTCCGCTAGTGACGTCAGTCTGTCCTGGTTGGATACAGCTGCAAAGTGTGTGACGTCATCGCCTGCTCGCCACATGATTGGGAGCGGCACAGAGTTACATGTGGGCAGCATTCAGTGATCCAATACTGCGGCAGTTATTTGCGATCAGTGGTGAGTGAAGGATGCGTTGCAGCTCATCATCATCATCATGTCTGCTGTTCGAAGAACGTGTTCAAACAGCCCAGATGTTTTCTGCTACATTTGTGGATGCTTTACGTTACTAAAGCAGAGGATGAACATTACTGATTTCGTAAAAAAGGCATACCTGGCCTATTTTAAAGTTAAACTTGGAGATCAGGATAAGTCGTGGGCTCCTCACACTGTTTGCAAAACTTGTGTGGAACATTTACGACAATGGACAAATGGAAACAGAAAAGGTTTGAAGTTTGGCATTCCTATGTATGGCGAGAGCCCAAAAATCATTCAGATGATTGCTACTTTTGCCTTGTGAAGACTTCTGGCTTCAACGCAAAGAATAAACACCATCTAAAGTATCCTAACCTAGATTCAGCAATCAGACCAGTTTCTCACTCAGATGAAATTCCTGTTCCAATTTTCACGGACCTTCCAACACTCACAGAAGATGATGAAGATATGGAATTACCTGATGAGATCGAACGTGATATCACTGATGATGATTTTGAACCAGGGCTGTGGAGTCGGTGATAAAATTTGCCGACTCCAACTCCGACTCCAAAAATTTTAACATTCCGACTCCGACTCCGACTCCAGAAATCTGACTTGTATAATTACGACTCCGACTCCGACTCCGATGGAATGTTAAGGCCAAATTGATTACGATTAGCTTTATTAGGCCAATGGAGATTCATAAACAAGGCATTTCGTCACCACCACATGACTCATCAGGTTACTTAGTGGCTGTAACTATGCCTTAATGGCTTTTTTTCTCTTATTCAAAAATTACAATAAATCCCAAAATACAAACTGATTGAAACTTAAACAAACTAAGATTATTATTGGTTTAGCAAATTAATAAGATGTTTTTGTATTATTATAAACATCCGTAACAAAATGTACTAACCTAAACTGAATTTGTTCTTAAAAAAAGGATCGCTTCCATTAAATCTTCTTTCAGTGATGCTTATCAAAATTATCAAATTGAAATCTAAAAATCTGAAAAAGATTTAGGGTTGCTAGTACAAAATTTTTAAATTTCCTTATTATTAATTATGTTAATTAATTAATTATAATCCTCATTAATTATAAGCAACTATATTTATATATTATTTATATTTATATGTTATATATTATATATTATTTATATATTATATTATATATTAAAACATTAAGTTAAATCTATTTTATTCATAAAATTGAGCTAGGCCTAGGCCTAGGCTGCTATGGTTATAATTGAAGGATTTGCACCGACTCCGACTCCATCCAACTCTCCGACTCCACTCAAAATTGACCGACTCCACGACTCCGACTCCGACTCCACAGCCCTGTTTTGAACAGCCTTCTTCATCAACGACACCTCAGCGATTTAATCAACTTGAGTTGAATGATTTAATTCGTGATCTCAGCCTTTCAAAAGAGTCATCAGAATTATTAGCTTCAAGATTGCACGAGAAAAATCTACTTCATCCTGGGACAAAAATAACATTTTATCGCAATAGGGAAAGAGAATTGTTGCAATATTTTGGTGCAGAGAAGGATTTGGTTTACTGCCATAATGTAGAAGGACTTTGAATGCAATGGGTGTAACCCAATATAGCCCCAATGAGTGGAGATTGTTTATAGACAGTTCAAAAAGAATTTTAAAGTGTGTCTTGCTTCACAATGGGAATGAATATGGCGCGATTCCTATTGGTCATTCAGTGCATCTAAAAGAAGAATATGAAAACATAAAAATAGTGCTGGAGATGCTAAAATATGATGTTCATAAATGGGTGATTTGTGTTGACCTGAAAATGGTCAACTTTCTTCTTGGCCAACAAAGTGGCTACACAAAGTATCCATGTTTCTTGTGCTTATGGGATAGTCGCGCCAAAGCTGAACATTGGGTAAAGGAAAAGTGGCCACTAAGGCAAAATTTAAATGTAGGAGATAAAAATATTGTAAACGAGCCATTGGTGGATCGAGAAAAGATCATTTTTCCACCACTCCACATCAAACTTGGGCTTATGAAGCAGTTTGTAAAAGTTTTGAATAAAGAAGGTGATTGCTTTAATTACATATGTGCAGTAGGGTGTGTCAATTTTGTCAACTTTTTTCAAATCAATTTTGGTAGTGAAAATATGGTGTCTTTTCATGTCAAAACTTGAAATTGGCCAACCAAAATGAAATAAAATAACCCTTACCTACATCAATTTTACCTTAAAGTTTCAGAAATTGACTCTTTTACTAAATAATAGGACATAAATTGATTAACTACTCATCTGTCACAGAATTATCCCACTGATCGCATATGGAGTGTTTTCAAGGTCATATAGTTGTTGTACAATGTACAAGTCACAACATGAATAGAACTGTCCCTCACTCTCAGTTGCCTCTTAGATGTCATAGACGGTGGTTTGGTGTTATTGCTCTTGTACCTACTTCATAGTTATTCTACTAGACCAGTGATGCACAAACCCTGGCCCGCGGGCCAAATGTGGCCCCCACGGGTCTTTTCAGTGGCCCCACGGGTCTTTTCAATTCAATGAAACAGTTAGCTACCCAAAGAAAAATCTGAAATATTACCCCTGGTTATTATAAAAAATAGAATATCTATATATCTGGCCCCTACATATAAAACAGATGGTTGGTTTGGACCTCACATCCAAAAAGTTTGTGCACCACTGTACTAGACAAATACTACAGTTTAACTGTAAGTATGGATTAGTGATTATTACAATTATTTATTATTATCATATTCTTCTATCTAATTATGTTGTAATCCCATGAAATATTTTTTTATTGAATTTTAGAACATCGAATGACTAAACTTTGAAACATCGTAATTGATATAAAATACTTAAATGTTTTTCTTTCTTTTCAGATATTCCTAAGATGCCAACATTGAAGACAAGAGGTCAGTCGTCATGTCACTTGAGCCTGTTAGTCGGTACAGGCAAGGAGCTTCCCATATCAGAACTACCAACAGTGTGAGACATGCTGAGACTAGGGTTACTCCTTCGTGAACAAAATACAAAGGACAGAAGGAACTACACAGAGAAAGAGCTCATAAGGGACATGATTCCCCCTCTTCTGCATCAGTGGAAAAAAGCTAATGTTTTATTCAAACCACCTGTACTCAATCAGTATAGAACTATTGAGCTAAAATTAACAAAGCTGTGGCACAAAGCAGTTGAGACATCACTTGGTAAAGGAAAACTAGCAAAGAAAAATAAATTTCTGCACACGCTTGATACTCTTCTTGACATTTTTAACTGCCAGTGTCCCATAGAGTTGTGTTCTGAAGCCAATTGTTCTCCCTCATGCAGAAGAGAACCTCACCCTCACATTGATTGTCGCTGTCCTCGTGAAAAGATCCCTGTTTTGGAGCTGGCTTTCATAAAGGCACAGAGAACAAAGGCAGGAGGCCACGGAAGTATGCAGATTGGTTCGGCAGATTATTCAGAAACCAAAAAACAGATTGTTATTGCTAAGAAAAAAGAGAAAATCCGAGAAAGGGAAGAAAGGAAGAAAAAGAAGAGTGAAGAAGCCACCCAAAGAGATGAAGATTGAAGAGCTCTATCAAGAGGTTTCTCACTTCTTTGAAAGCTCTTCAGATGAACAGAAAGAAGCAACATCAGATGATAGCTCCAAAATGCCATCTGAACCTTCGCCGAAGAGAATGAAATACAACACTAAAGACATCTCAAACATTGCCCTTGCCAGTATTCGCCACCATACGGGGCTACGAGAGACTGCAGAGATTGCCACTGCCGCTTGGATAGATGCAGGCCTCATCAGCCGAGAGGATGCATCCTTAGTGATAGATCATAATAAGATAAGAAGAGCACAAGAAAAAATAATGAAGGAAATATCTGATCAGCATGAAAAAGATTTGAAGGAGGAAGGTCTCTCTTGCCTTTTGTTTGATGGAAGAAGAGATGACACAAAAGTTCTCCTAGAGGTAGAGGGAATGGACAGAAAGTTTCCCGGTCTCATTAAAGAAGAACACTACTCTGTGTGTTCCGAACCTGGTGGCCACTATTTGTTTCACTTTGTTCCTGAAGCAGAAGTAGAAGGCAAGAAACATGCAGAGGCAATTACTGATCAAATAATATGTTGGCTTCAAGAAAGAAGACTCGACAGTTCACTGCAGGCCGTTGGTGGAGACTCAACTGCGGTTAACACTGGATGGCAGGGCGGTGTTATGACGCATTTAGAGAAAAAACTTGGAAGAAGGCTTGTTTGGATTGTATGTGATTTGCACACAGGGGAACTACCTCTTCGTCGTCTCATCCAGGAACTTGATGGTCCTACAAAGAGCAACAACAAGTGGTCAGGCCCCCTTGGCAACATGCTAGATGAATCAACGGAATTAGAAATAAATACAAAATTTCCAAAGGTCGAAGTAGGCCCTCCCCTTCCAGTGTTGTCTGAAGAAGTTATCAAAGACCTCAGCACGGATCAATTTTACGCTTATCGTATTGTTCAAGCAATCAGATCAGGAAAGTTGCCTCAAAATCTGGCTCTCTTGGAGATTGGACCGGTAAGTCACAGTCGTTGGTTAACTACAGCGATTCGTTTCTGCAGGATTTGGGTTTCCAAACATGCACTGAAGGGCAAAACGCTACAGAATTTGATGTTGATTGTTGAATTTATTACTGGGTTTTATCTTCCTCACTGGTTCAATGTAAAACTTAATCCAATGTGGATTTGAAAAAACTATATAGGGCTATGGGTTGATTGCCTGATACCCTCATCCGTTGGAAATTTCTAGCAGATTTCAGTGGAGAGTTAAACGACAAAAGCCCTATGTTTTTTCGTTAGAGAGTTATGAATATGTAGGTCTTTAAAGGACCTCTTTATATTTAATTGTTTATGGTAATTTTAGCGTCGGGATTTTAGATGCCTATATGTGAACGAAAAGAAATTGTCCCACCTTATTTTTGCTGGGTCTTAGTTTGCTTCGATGTAGGGCGTTACGATCTTTTTCGGTGTAGGGCCGCCACGATGGAGTTACGTGATGAGTTAACTTCTTGTAATAAATATAGGCAGTCACAATATAAACACTTTTAGGCATAGGCCTATCCTTTTATGAGTATTAAGTTTATTATAAGGAATTCACTCAGAACTTTAGGGAAGACAAAAGCACATCCTCCCTGTTTAAAGCGTTCGCTGTAAAATAAACAGCTCTGAGAGCCGTTCCTTCGCTCCTTCGCGTTGTATTTTCATTATTTGCCGATCTGGAAAAATTGTTTGGTCTACTTCTCTGTGGTAGACTAAACAATAAATTGGGTTTTCTTGTTGCTATGTGAGGCTCGATTCATACATACAGGTTCTTTGTACGTATGGCAATTATTTCATTCCCAATAGGCTATGTCGCCAATCCCGAGACAATTTTGTATAGATATTTAATTCAATTAATTAATAATTTATATTTAATTATGAAATAAAGGTACCACATATGATACTATGTTGTGAGCGCGTATAGTTTTTCCATAGTGGATGGAGGGGCCCAACCACATCTTGTTTCAATTACAGCTACTGAGAACCCAAAGGAAAATAGTGGTGGACATCGTGTTACCTGTGGTGAGAAGGTCCGCTTGGTATGCTAGGCCAGAGGCAGTTTTGCAAGCAATACTCTGCAGCCAATGTACCAAAGAGCGAACTGAGGCTGTGGAAATCATTCTAAAGCTTAGAGGAACATCACTAGATGATGACCAGCTGGGAGACTGCTCTGTTCAGACAAGGAAGGTACCTCCGATAAACGTCAATGCCACGAAATTGTCAGAATTAGTTAACTTGAGTTCGGAAGTTTTGGAGCCACCACTGACAACATGTATAACAAACAGAGATTTAACACAACTTAAAGAGGCCCCAATGCAAGTGCCAAAGTGGCCTTCTCACACTCAGAGTGTGGAGAGATGTGTGAAAATGGTCACAGAAGCAGCTAGTCAAGTTTACAGTCACGAGAGGCGAGAAGGCTACATCAAAGCGCAAGTAGCAAGCCGAATGCTGATGTCAAGGAGCCGCAGTAAAAAGGACATGACTGCATTGGTTACTTTCAAATAAAGACTCTGAATGATATCTTATTGCCACTTTAAATGTTGATAGGATGTTTGCGCACATTTGTTATTTTGTTACGAATTTAGGAAAAATGGAATTTTTTAATTAAAAGTGATGTAGGTAGGAGTTATTTTTTATTGTTTTTGAAGCAAGGATACTATTTTGTATGCCAAATGATTACATTAAATTGCTACCAAATCACATGATTTTCAATTTAGTCATTTCACCCCCAAAATTGACACACCCTAATGTGCAGCCTTTCCAGGTCTTAGTGATGAGAAGCTTAAAGCTGGTATATTCGATGGTCCCCAGATAAGAAAACTGATGAAAGATCCGCAGTTCAGTAATTCAATGACCGAAACGGAGGCAAGAGCTTGGAATGCTTTTGTGGCAGTAGTTAAGAACTTCCTAGGAAACAAAGTCTGAAAATTATAAAGATCTTGTAAAGGATTTACTTGTAAACTTTCAGCAGTTGGGTTGCAACATGAGCATTAAAGTTCACTATCTCAACAGTCATCTGGATAAATTTCCAGAAAATCTTGGTGATGTTAGTGAAGAGCAAGGTGAAAGGTTCCACCAAGATATCAAAGTGATGGAAGAACGATATCAAGGAAGATGGGATACCCATATGATGGCTGACTACTGCTGGAGCCTGCAAAGAGATTGTCTTGACATTTCTCATTCTAGGAAGTCCTATAAGAGAAAATTTATCAGCAGTGAAAAGTAAGAAAACAAGAAAAAGACAATGTTAAGAAAACTGGTCCCGTGCTTGCTTTAATATGGATTCATTTTTTGCTTATTTAAACACTTTTAATCACTTTATGTGTCAATATTACCATTGTATATTAAAGTTCACTCCCTGCACAATTGTTTACTTTTCCATGCTGATTCTGAGTATGTAAAAACTTATTTTTTGAAAAGAAAAAAAATTGGGCATAACCCTGCCAAAATGCGATATCTCCAAAATATCCGTATTTGATTGCTCGAAAACCTGACGTGATCGGCAAAAACTAAGGTGATTTTTTAAATCAGCACACCAAAGTTACCTAAAAACAGGTGTTAGAATTAAATCAGCAAAATTGGTGTTGGGCAGTGTATAATCCTTCATTGCGGCAACTCTGTGTGAAAGGATGTGTATCTACGTTGGTT
Organism: Bathynomus jamesi; assembly: GCA_023014485.1. Taxonomy (NCBI): domain Eukaryota; kingdom Metazoa; phylum Arthropoda; class Malacostraca; order Isopoda; family Cirolanidae; genus Bathynomus; species Bathynomus jamesi. The sequence continues at coordinate 497,289 of JAJOZX010001834.1, read as the reverse complement.
ATTTTGTTATGACTGCACACACTTATTTTCTTGAACTTTGCTTCTTGGTCTAAGCCCATCCTTGGAAATTTACAGTATCTGAAGGACCAATCCGCAGCAAATGATTCATTTCACCGGGTAAGAGAAGGTCCACTGCAAATCTTTTTTGCACCGATGTCCACTCCAAAGGGTATTTTTCTGACACTTAACGTGTAGAGACCATTTTACTGATTTTGTTCTGGATAACGTCAGACGATTTTATTCAAGCTTAAGGTAAACCTCATTATAACAAATGGTTAAAATGAGCCACATATATGGTCGGTCACAAATAGCCAGAAAATAATTCCTGAAAGTGAATAATAATAATAATAATAATAATATAATAATAATAATATAACTGTTCCAGTTCTCGAGTTATAAACAGGTAGGTCTTCTCTTCCTGTTTACGGTTTCTCGTTTCATCTTGCTGGCGTTTCGTTCGTGCACATCTGAACACCCCTGGAGCTTGTTAAAAATGAATTCATTCAGGAGAGTGACAGTGCTTATATACGTTGAAGTCTTTTCATGACTACGACAATCTCTCTCTTTAATTACGATTGAACTACACGTTACAATTAGTTCTCTGAAATCCCACACCACAATATTAAGACCGTGAAGCATATAATGTAAAGTCTTAATAGCGAAAACACGCACTGTAGTCCTCGTAAATGAATGAAATAAGTTCGCCAACAAGGTAGGATTTCGGATAAAGTTCACCAAAAAAAAACTAATTTCTACAGAACAAAACTTACTAATTGGTAATATTCTGATTTTATATGGTTATGTCGTTCTTTTTGGTGATAGTAATAAAATTTCTAAACCAAAACCCAGCGATTACCAATTAGTAATTTTTTGTGTTTTCGAAAGTTTACGTTTATAGGTGAACTTTTTTCGAACCTGTACTCCATTATTTCTACACTTTTTGTTTTTGAGGGCAGAGGTGATGATAGAAACCTCTTGAACAGTTGCAGAACTTGTCAGTACCACAAATGGAAACAGTACAGTAGTGGGAAAACAATCGTAATTGCGAGTACAGTAGTTTGGGACGAGGATATCAGTGTATGAATTTCCTATACTAATAGAAAAGTAATCTCTAAAGACAGTGGCTGGCAGTTGCCAACGTTTAGAAATAATTTTTCCATGTAATACGAGCTGCGTAACTTGAGAGGACTCATAACTCGATAATAAGCGGCAGTAATTTCCATGTATGAGTATGACTGATATCTAGTTAGAATGAGAGAAACTCCTTTTATAAACCTTCTAAGCAGCCAAAACTCAAGTGTACATAAGATTAAAAAACGAATAATGTTTAATGCGGGAAGTGTTTACGAGAGTTTGAAACCTAATTGTTGATCGGAAACAAACACACACAGTTTTTTATTTTTTGTAGGATTATGTGCCAACCTGAATTAAAACGAAAATTTAAAAAATAAAACTAAATTTGGGGGAGAAGACGGTTGTGTGGTTTTGGAATAAAACCACCAAGAAAAATACATAGTCTTAGACCAGTTAAGCGCCCTGTAGATCAGTGATTACGGTGTTGGGCTCTGGAAGCTAAGGCTCTGAGTTCGTTCCCAGCTGTTGGCATCGGGTGGGGTTGAGCCGGCCACTCACTCTGTTTCTACTCAGGCTCAGGTGACCCTTGGAGCACACTCTCCCCCACGGAGTGGGGAAATGAGCTTCCCGGATGTTACCTATTACTTTAGACCGGTTTTGGTGGTTATTTAACTTCCTTGGCAACAGCAAAGGTCGTGTAACGGAGGGAGCTTACAGCTTTACGTGAGATCCGAACCACGAGTCACTGCACCATCTGGACGCAGAAAACGGTCTTCCATCCAACTACTAATCAGAATTAACGACGTTTAACTTCACGGATCTACTAAAAGCGGTGTTGTGCCACGGCCTCGATGTAGCCCAGATAAATAAAGAACCAATACGAATACGTTTCAAACCAATACAAAAAACTAAAGACAATATAATGGTAAAAATAAAACCAATTTTATGTGGACAGTAACATGTATTTCACTTCATACATCTTTTCCTCTGATTTCTTTAATTCGTTCCCGATAAATTTCACAATGTGAACAACATTCAACAAACATTTATACATTAAATATTTATTGACGTTTACATGATATCATATAACATCACATCGTCATAAGTATATGACTAACATCAATCACTTTTAAGAGAAATTACCTTTAGTGTTTTGGAATCAAATCTATATCTTCAGAGTATATTTCCGAATATACTGCATATATATATATATATATATATATATATATATGTAAAACGTCCTGCCAAAATAAAATGGACACCCTCCTAAAGCAACGGAATGGACATGTGATATCGTCCTCTTGATACATGATGTCCTTCAGGTGTTAGGGTGTGGGTAGGCATTTGGCACTCTGAAAATACTGACCCTGTGTTTGTAAAGGGACGGCTTAATTCACAAAATTACACATCCATATTAGATGAGAAACCCCTGCTTTTGTTTCGGAATGGAAACTTCACCTAGAAGACATTGTGTTTCAAGAGGACGGTGCCACATTTCCATTCCGTGGCTTCAGGAGAGTATTCATTTTATTCTGACAGGGCGCTATATAGTACATATATAATACAGACATTAAACGTCACCTGAATATCACAGAACTATAATATATAATTTGAATCTTACTATATTAAAGGCAATACATCATTATACACTTAATTGAAGTCGTATGTCAAAGAATCGATTTGTTTACAAAAACTTAAGCAGAGAATCTCCAATTTTCTTTACATAATATAAGGGAAACTTTCCTTTTCTGGCGAACATTAAGATGAAGAAGGCTGCAAATGCTTGGATTTCGCTTTAGTTTGAAAGTAATCACGACGATTTTAGTTTGTATAGCTGCTATAGCATAAAGTAACTGGCTGTTTATAACTATACCTGAGCCAAAGATTTATAGTTAAAACAGTCGGTGTCAGCATATAAAAAACTACATAAATGCAGAAAAAAAAATTATAATTTAATATATATTATGAAATTTTATATACGTTCGTGAATAACGATTTTTTTAAATTTAAAACTGAAGTTTAAGAATTTTTCTAGTTAGTGATGAAGCTAAACTTGACATTGTACGAAATATTAGATTATTAAATGAAACGTCACAAATGTAGTTCAGAGTCAGAAAACCTCTGAGATGTTTCCTTCTACAGAACAGTACATCACGAGAGTATTGTTTATCAGTCTTCTAGATATACTAATTTAGTATTCAATTCGTGGCAAACAAGTATCTATATGCGGTAGGACTCACTACTCACATAAAAAGTTCTATGGGATGGCTTTATATTTGCAATTTGTAACCTTGCAGATAATGACGAACAGATGACTAAAGTTTCATGAGAACGTTATAGTTCTTCTTACGTGTAAACTGTACGTTGGTTTAGTGTCCTATATTTTTCATTAACTTTAAAACATTACAGAGTATAAGAACAGAAAAGAAAGTTACATCCTCGTTTTCGCTTATATTATCAAATATGTATTTGAAAAAGTACTGAGGTCAGAAATTAGCAATTATACTGGAAAAGTACCAATTAAACAGTATATAATTTTATTTTACCCCTCTGCAGCATACTTCATACTTCCACTTAAACTGTGGATGCATCGATTATATATATATATATATATATATATATTATATATATGCTGCAAACCCACAAGGAAAAAAAAAACGATTCCAAGGCCTTTCGTGTATTCAAAGCTACACCTCGTCAGGGTGTAGCTTTGAATACACGAAAGGCCTTGGAATCGTTTTTCTTTTTCCTTGTGGGTTTGCAGCATTCATTCATTTCACGTGTTTTATTGTGAAATTCATCCCATATATATATATATATATATATATTATATATATATGTGTGTGTGATGTAAAGCACACAAATGCTTTAGGTTTAATTTTAAAGCCAGTGAAATATGAATGCAACCCACCTCTTTCTCGAAACACTTAAAAAATGAAATTTGTACAAAATAACATCGAAATTCTCGCCCAAATCGATGTTAATAATTTTTTATAACCAAATTAGCACTTTAAGCTCAAAACTACACCAGTGATTTAAGATTTCTGGAAAGCAAAGACTTTTAATTTCGAACCGTTTCGGTCTCCCTTGTTATATATTGGGCTTCTAATTAAACACTGAATTACATTTAAAGAGGCCTTTAGTGACACGAACGTAGTGTCAATATATATAATATATATATATATATATATATATCACACTTTGAAGGATTTTCTTTATTGTAAAATATGTACAGAGGGTTGACAAAAGTAAATAGACACCTTCAGCATTTTCATAGTTTTTGATGTAATAATAAAATTTGATAGAGAATAAATTAATTGAATCAATATGTTTAGAATCGTGTTGTTTCCCCCTTTGCATTATATAAAGTTGACACGTTCTGAGATTCCATTGATGAGCTTTGCCACTTGTTCTTGAGGACAGTTATCGTGGTGTCTATTTACTTTTGTCAACCCTCTGTTTACAGTGTGTTGAAAATTCAGTTAAAAATACTTTGTCATTTCTGTTGAAGCATAATATTTTGATAAATTAATACTGATTTCACTTAAAAGCATTCAACATATTTGAATTCAGCAAATTCAACAATAATAAAGTGTAGTTTCCATTTCAAGAGTTACTTTGTTCGTCACACGAAAGTTTGACAAACTGAATCGCGATAAGTTGAATGTGAAAAGAATCGTTGAATGTGATGAAATATAATCATTGAGAGTAATACTGTTCTTTTCACAAATGATTGCATTTGGAATACGCCCAAAATGCATTAAAAATACATCGAGAGAATATATGTAAATAATATATAGACTATACAGGGTAGCCATAAAATCTGGAAACATAGGATCTTATTAAGGATTTATTAAGATAATGTACAACGCAGGAAAAAAAATTATCTTAATGTATATTCTGTTTCATACTATATATATATATAAGAATAAAAAGGATGATCAACGCCCACGTCAACATTATGAAGATTTAATATTAAATGCATTCATTCTTAAATGCCAATTTCCTAAGAACACTCCTCTCTCTCTCTCTCTCTCTCTCTCTCTCTCTATATATATATATAATATATATATATATATATGTGTGTGTGTGTGCGTGCGTGCGTGCGTACGTATGAGGGTGCATGGAAGAAACTAAATCAGAGACATAAATAAAAATAAATAAATATTTATGAAGAATGACGGAATGGTAAATTCATTTATTGTAACGTATATTCATGCATGCAACCCTTCGCTTTTTTTTTTCACACGGAACCTATTTAATGTGAGAGGTTGACGAGCAAAGAATGTAATATTTATTGGATGATAGGTCTTTACAACAGCACGGAATCTACACTATATATATATATATATATATATATATATATATATATATATATATATATATATATATATATATTACGTGTGTGTGTGTGTGCGTCTTCTTGACTACCTTACGAATACTTCAGAATACACACTGAACTCATCGCGACATAAACGTCTGTGTAGCAGCATTAACTGTCATCATTGTTCCCAACTTATTTTTCTTTAATTGAAAACCATTAAATATCATAAAAAAGGAGGATATTTTGAAAGTCAGGTTAAATTAATTAAATTATTTGGATTAAGTTAAATGTCACTATCCACAACCGAAATTTTAAAGATGTCGCGGTTTCGTAAGATACCCAAACAAGTGTGGAAGAGTGTTAAAAAATGCAATAAATTTAGAACGTACGAAACTTGTACGAAACTTGTCTGTTAATTACATACAAAAAATAACGGATCTTTTCGGTTTGAGAGCCTGTAATATATTTTAACATTACTTGTTTCTTATTGTCCAGTTTCAATTGAGGATTTCAGAAATAACATTCATGTTTTAGAGAAACAAATAGTGAGGCAGTTCTATGCAATTTAACAAATTTAAAATATATATTTTTAAACCGTATTGGGATCTTTTTTGGTTTGACGGCCGGCGGAAAAAAATGAGTCATGGCTACAGGACCGTCAAATTCTAGATTCTAGACTCTACCAACTGGTTAGGTTAACTGAATGCCCATTTAGGTTAACAGAATGCCCGGTTAGGTCAACTGTACGCCCTTGACGATTGGTTAGATTAAGTCATGATATTTTCGTTAGTTTACTGTCAAAACAAACGAAAATATCATGACAACCTAATCAATCGTCATGAGCGTACAGTTGACCTAAAACTTTCAGGGATTTTGGAATCTTAAAGCGTATATGATATTCTCTAAACTAAAATGTATAACTGCCTCACTATTTGTTTCTCTAGAACATGAATGTCAGTTTTTGAAATCCTCGATTAAAACTGGACAATAAAGAACAAGTAATGTTAAAAAATATTACAGGCCGTCAAACCGAAAAGATCCAAAATAACATTTAGCTTAATTTTTAATAACTGCGTAATTCTAATTTTTGTAGAATACAAAAATATATGTAAAATTTATTCTAATTTGAAACCATATTTCCAAGTTGAAATAACTTTGATATTACTCAGGAGAATACTATACTAGAATTTTTATATATATATATATATATATATATATATATATATATATATATATATATATATATGATGAATAAAACCACGAAGGAAAGGAAACACAAAACGGTGCTCAAGCGCTTTCGTCTAATGACATCCTCAGGAACACTGAAGTACATAAAAGGTTACGGCCTATATATAGGTTACAGAAAGAAAAAAAAATATAAATAAATAACATACATACACACAAACATATATACACATATATATACATACATATCTACACACACATACATATATATATATATATATATATAATATATATATATATATATATATATATATATATGCAATAAACGGAGAAGTAAAAATAAAACTTAAAAATTAAGGATTAAGGATTAACAAAGGCATATCGATTTTTAGCACAAGATCAAATGAGTTATAAAAATAATACAAATTTATACTGGAATACGCCCGGGTTTAACACTTTGCCTTTTAGAGTCAAGTTTCGATATATATAAAAATAAAATGAAGATTAAAAGTTAATAAAGTAGCTACAAGTTTACCAAAGATTAGTGTCCTACCCTTTTTATCTAAATTTGTTTTGAAGGAATTCAAAACAACAGGATCGAGTTGAAAAAGACCTTTGCTTATGTTGAAGTTATTTGAAAGTTGATAATGGCAGACTCAAGAATATTTCTATTGACAATGTTGCTAGAATGAAATAAAACTGAAGCATTATTCCAATCAATACAGTGGGATAACTCTGACAAATGGACAAAAAGAGCACTGGACAACTGTCCTGTTCTACGGAATATTGATGCTGTTTTATACGTGTGTGCAAATCCTTTCCCGTCTGACCTATGTAAAAGGAATCACATTGTTTACACCCAATTTTATAGATAATGCCTGAATTATTGGTAGGGCTATTTTTTACTATGATATTTTCACAATATTGTTATATGAAAATACTACATTAATATCCAAAAGTTTAAGTACATTAGCAATGCCTAAAAAGCCCGGGAAAAATGGAAGTACTAAAATATTTTTTGACAAAGTACGAGTGTTATTATTGACACGATAGAAAGTTCGTTTTGCCTTGTTGAGACAAGATTCCATAAACGCAGATGGGTAACACAGATCACTTCCAATACCGTTGATTTTTTCCAATTCGGCATCGATGTATTCCGGACTGGCGATCCTAAGGGCGCGGAGAAACATTGATGAAAAAATGGCCTTCTTAGTGGGGGTGTCATGTCCCGAGTAAAAGTGTACGTAGGACAAATTGTTTGTTGTTTTCCGATAGATACTAAACTTAAAACCTGGGCTTTCCCTATGTACACGCACATCCAAAAATGGGATTGAATTGTCTTGTTCCACTTCTAAAGTAAACTTAATGGAGGGGACTTGATCATTTAACTGAAGGAGGAAGTTATCCAGGTCACGATTCATGGGCCAGATACACAAAATATCGTCGACGTACCGCAACCAAGGGATGCCAACCCCCAGGATTCTCGGAATGTAAGTAATTTCGAAAAACTCCATATAAATATTGGAGAGGAGGGGCGATAAGGGGTTGCCCATGGCCATCCCAAACACTTGTTGATAATACTCGTTATTGAAAGTGAATTTACAGTCTTTATGCAAAGCTTAATAAGTTCCAAAACAATGTGTGAAGGTAGTGGCAGGTCATACTTATGTAATTCTTGGGAGAGAAAGTCAAGCATATCATCAATCGGCACTTTTGTAAACAATGAACAAACATCAAAACTGATCAATCTATCGTTAGTTTCAGTACGTGCATTATTCAATTTTTCAGTAAGATCCATGGAATTTTTTACATGTGAATCAGAGATAGTTCCGAGAATGGGGGACAAGACTTTGACAAGCCATTTGGAGAGTTTATAAGTAATAGAGCCCACCGAGCTAATAATAGGGCGCATAGGGTTGCCAGGTTTGTGGGTTTTAATAAGACCGTAAAGGTAGGGCAGAGAAGGTGAAGTGGACATGAAAAGCGGAATTAAGTCCTTATGATCTTTGAGAATGCGTTTCAAGCCACTATTAAATGATTTGATGACGTCATCCTGCGGGTTCTTCCTAAGTTTGCTGTATGTGGCGGGGTCCTGGAGAAGCTCGTTCATCTTTCCGATGTAGTCCACTTTGTCCATAATAACTATGGTGTTAGCCTTGTCTGCTTTAGTAATATGGAGCTCCCCATCTTTTTTTAATTGTGAGAGGCCATCGCGAAAACGTTTAGGAAAGTTATCTTCGTAATTACCATTCGCCGCACTATAAACGAGGCCTTTAACTATGTTAAACAAATACTGAGGGAGATTACACTGTTTTTCAAAACACGCGAGACTGTAACAAATTTGTAAAGCCGAAGGTTTTTTAACAATAAAAAAGGACATACCATATCCAAGGGCACTTTTTGCATCGTCACTAATGTTTTTCGAAGAAAGGTTCAAAACACACTTTGAGCTTGCTTTTTTACTCCACTGACTATTTCGAATGAGACTTTTAATTTTCCGATCCAAAATGTTACGAAGTGAAGTAGTTCTCCGACGCAACTCGTTGTAAATTTCATCAAACAAAGGTTGGATCCACGGTTGGGGAATAACGGTTACAAAATTATGTTTGGCGATGTTTAAATTTTTGAAGGCGGACCACTCATTTTGTCTGGTGACTTCAATATGTTTCTTTAAAATTAATCTGCTGAAGTTGTTGAACGGATGGTCGTCAATTTGTCTGAGGCGAATCGGAAGCAGGGATTTGGGAAGAACTTGCTCCTCTAGACAGTTAGTAAGAAACTTTCGTCGGATACGAATTGCATGCCCCTTCATTAATGTAGAAGAAAACACGGACACAAACGGAGACAAGAGAGGGAACAGCAAGCCGAAGGAACGCGTGGTGTTCATTATATGAAAATTATTTCACGAAAGTAACACGTGAAAAATATTTATGATGAATAAAACCACGAAGGAAAGGAAACACAAAAAGGTGCTCAAGCGCTTTCGTCTAATGACATCCTCAGGAACACTGAAGTACATAAAAGGTTACGGCCTATATATAGGTTACAGAAAGAAAAAAAATAAATAAATCATACATACACACAAACATATAACACATATATATATATACATACATATCTACACACACACACACACACATATATATATATATATATATATATATATATATATATATATGCAATAAACGGAGAAGTAAAAATAAAACTTAAAAATTAAGGATTAGAGGATTAACAAAGAGGCATATCGATTTTAGTACAAGATCAAATGAATTATAAAATATACAAATTTATACTGGAATACTGCCCGGGTTTTAACACTTTGCCTTTTAGAGTCAAGTTTCGATATATATAAAAATAAATGAAGATTAAAAGTTAATAAAGTAGCTACAAGTTTACCAAAGATTTAGTCCTACCCTTTTTATCTAAATTTGTTTTGAAGGAATTCAAAACAACAGGATCGAGTTGAAAAAGACCTTTGCTTATGTTGAAGTTATTTGAAAGTTGGATAATGGCAGACTCAAGAATATTTCTATTGACAATGTTGCTAGAATGAAATAAAACTGAAGCATTATTCCAATCAATACAGTGGGATAACTCTGACAAATGGACAAAAAGAGCACTGGACAACTGTCCTGTTCTAACGGAATATTGATGCTGTTTTATACGTGTGTGCAAATCCTTTCCCGTCTGACCTATGTAAAAGGAATCACATTGTTTACACCCAATTTTATAGATAATGCCTGAATTATTGGTAGGGCTATTTTTTACTGATATTTTTCACAATATTGTTATATGAAAATACTACATTAATATCCAAAAGTTTAAGTACATTAGCAATGCCTAAAAAGCCCGGGAAAAATGGAAGTACTAAAATATTTTTTGACAAAGTACGAGTGTTATTATTGACACGATAGAAAGTTCGTTTTGCCTTGTTGAGACAAGATTCCATAAACGCAGATGGGTAACACAGATCACTTCCAATACCGTTGATTTTTTCCAATTCGGCATCGATGTATTCCGGACTGGCGATCCTAAGGGCGCGGAGAAACATTGATCTCCCTCAGTATTTGTTTAACATAGTTAAAGGCCTCGTTTATAGTGCGGCGAATGGTAATTACGAAGATAACTTTCCTAAACGGTTTTGCGATGGCCTCTCACAATTAAAAAAAGATGGGGAGCTCCATATTACTAAAGCAGACAAGGCTAACACCATAGTTATTATGGACAAAGTGGACTACATCGGAAAGATGAACGAGCTTCTCCAGGACCCCGCCACATACAGCAAACTTAGGAAGAACCCGCAGGATGACGTCATCAAATAATTTAATAGTGGCTTGAAACGCATTCTCAAAGATCATAAGGACTTAATTCCGCTTTTCATGTCCACTTCACCTTCTCTGCCCTACCTTTACGGTCTTATTAAAACCCACAAACCTGGCAACCCTATGCGCCCTATTATTAGTTCGGTGGGCTCTATTACTTATAAACTCTCCAAATGGCTTGTCAAAGTCTTGTCCCCCATTCTCGGAACTATCTCTGATTCACATGTAAAAGATTCCATGGATCTTACTGAAAAATTGAATAATGCACGTACTGAAACTAACGATAGATTGATCAGTTTTGATGTTTGTTCATTGTTTACAAAAGTGCCGATTGATGATATGCTTGACTTTCTCTCCCAAGAATTACATAAGTATGACCTGCCACTACCTTCACACATTGTTTTGAAACTTATTAAGCTTTGCATTAAAGACTGTAAATTCACTTTCAATAACGAGTATTATCAATAAGTGTTTGGGATGGCCATGGGCAACCCCTTATCGCCCCTCCTCTCCAATAATTATATGGAGTTTTTCGAAATTACTTACATTCCGAGAATCCTGGGGGTTGGCATCCCTTGGTTGCGGTACGTCGACGATATTTTGTGTATCTGGCCCATGAATCGTGACCTGGATAACTTCCTCCTTCAGTTAAATGATCAAGTCCCTTCCATTAAGTTTACTTTAGAAGTGGAACAAGACAAGTCAATCCCATTTTTGGATGTGCGTGTACATAGGGAAAGCCCAGGTTTTAAGTTTAGTATCTATCGGAAAACAACAAACAACTTGTCCTACGTACACTTTTACTCGGGACATGACACCCCCACTAAGAAGGCCATTTTTTCATCAATGTTTCTCCGCGCCCTTAGGATCGCCAGTCCGGAATACATCGATGCCGGATTGGAAAAAATCAACGGTATTGGAAGTGATCTGTGTTACCCATCTGCGTTTATGGAATCTTGTCTCAACAAGGCAAAACGAACTTTCTATCGTGTCAATAATAACACTCGTACTTTGTCAAAAAATATTTTAGTACTTCCATTTTTCCCGGGCTTTTTGGCATTGCTAATGTACTTAAACTTTTGGATATTAATGTAGAATTTTCATATAACAATATTGTGAAAAATATCATAGTAAAAAATAGCCCTACCAATAATTCAGGCATTATCTATAAAATTGGGTGTAAACAATGTGATTCCTTTTACATAGGTCAGACGGGAAAGGATTTGCACACACGTATAAAACAGCATCAATATTCCGTCAGAACAGGACAGTTGTCCAGTGCTCTTTTTGTCCATTTGTCAGAGTTATCCCACTGTATTGATTGGAATAATGCTTCAGTTTTATTTCATTCGAGCAACATTGTCAATAGAAATATTCTTGAGTCTGCCATTATTCAACTTTCAAATAACTTCAACATAAGCAAAGGTCTTTTTCAACTCGATCCTGTTGTTTTGAATTCCTTCAAAACAAACCTAGATAAAAAGGGTAGGACACTTAATCTTTGGTAAACTTGTAAGCTACTTTATTAACTTTTAATCTTCAATTTATTTTTATATATATCGAAACTTGACTCTAAAAAGGCAAAGTGTTAAACCCGGACGTATCTCCAGTATAAATTTGTATTATTTTTATAACTCATTTGATCTTGTGCTAAAAATCGATATGCCTATTTGTTAATCCTATAATCCTTAATTTTTAAGTTTTATTTTTACTTCTCCGTTTATTGCATATATATATATATATATATATATATATATATATGTGTGTATGTGTGTAGATTTTTTTTTTTTTTTTTTTTTAGTTCAGGAAGAACCGATTCGCCTCTATTTAAAGGGCATATCTCAGCGGAAAAACAAAGAAAAAGTGAGAGGAAAGACAGAGGAAAAAGAAAGGGTGGAGGGGACAGTCGAAGTGGAAAAAGACCAAGGATGACAAGGACTGCAGGGTCGAGCCCCATCATCCTTGGGTGCTAGGGCCGGGAGGGCGCACGTGAAACCTCCAGGAACAAGCACGTACAAACGAGCACAAAGAGCACTCAAGAGCACGAGCTTAGAACCCCCTTGCGGGGTATGTGTGTAGATATGTATGTATATATACGTGTATATATGTTTGTGTGTATGTATGCTATTTATTTATATTTTTTTTTCTCTTTCTGTAACCTATATATAGGCCATAACCTTTTATGTATTTTAGTGTTCCTGAGGATGTCATTAGACGAAAGCGCTTGAGCACCGTTTTGTGTTTCCTTTCCTTCGTGGTTTTATTCATCATAAATATTTTTCACGGGTTACTTTCGTGAAATAATTTTCATATATATATTTATATATATATATATGAAAAATTATTTCACGAAAGTGACACGTGAAAAATATTTATGATGAATAAAACCACGAAGGGAAAAGAAACACAAAGGGGTGCTCAAGCGCTTTCGTCTAATGACATATATATATATATATATATATATAACCAGAACGCTGCAGAAGCTCGTAAAAAATAGTAATATCGTTTAGCTTTTTAGTAAATCATCATTAATCTTAAATTTGCCATAAGCCATAAATAACGGATGACTTAGTTTTAGAAAGAAAACGTTTAACGTTTTCTATAACGTTAATGAATAGAATGTAAGAAAACATTTATTATAAGGGTGACTTCGAAACACACAGATATATGAAATTTTACTTCTCAATTGACATTTAGAATTATTTTCTTTTTTATATAATGCACCGACTTTAAATTTAAATGAAATTCCGCAAGACATCCGCCTTTATCAATTATCAGAATACTGGGTGATCCAAGAAGGTGTTAAAAAAATATTACAAGTCATTTTTCTTCAACACCTTTTTTGGATCATCCTGTATATTCAGCCCACTAAACGCACTTATTTTGGTAAATCTCTAGGAGCGCTCCATTTTTCAATATTAAACATACACCCATAAAACATATACCATTTGAAAGCTCACATTTTTGTGAGTCTAAAAATGTAGTAATCCAAAAGTATCAATAGCAAATAAAAGGTAACTAGGTTTAAATATAAACCCTATACCGATCAATTTGTGATGCGTGATCTTTACGGGGCTCCGCCCCCGTACCCCCGAGACCTAAATTATACAAATGATAATGTAATAATATATTCATGTTAGGTTAGGTTAGCGTAACAATTACCAACAATACCATCTTACAACACAGACTGAAGATTTATAACTTAGCCAACCTTTATAATGTAGTTAATGACGTCACGCGTCAAACAATTAATTAAATCTAGTTACTTTTTATTTGCTATTGATACTTTTGGATTACTACATTTTTAGACTCAGAAAAATGTGAGCTTTCAAATGGTATATGTTTTATGAGTGTTAGAAAATCTAGAAGAGGAAGAACCATTGTTGTCCCAAGGCGATATGATGACTAAGCTGATTGATGCAGCATTGCTTGTATATATTAAGTTAAGGTTGTATATATATCCATCTCATAATTGTAAGGTTAGTGAAAAATTCACTTAATAAGAGCTAGCATTTTTGGACTCTTGTGGCATCAGTGTTTGGGACGCTGGTGGCATCATTTTTGGGGCGCTGCGCGTCTTTTCTACTCGTTTGTGGGATGTCGTACGTACAGGGTGTGGTCTTGTAGAGAGCTCTCTTGCAATTCAGTTTGGTTGTTTAGATACAAGATTGTTGCACCGTGCAATAGTCCAGGTTGCGTTGTTGTTGCAAGGTTGAGAAAGAAGACCATAAATAGTACCCTTTTTGTTTACATTAAATTTCATGTAACTAAGGTCTAAGGTAGGCCCGCATCGAGTCAGCAACCCTGAGGTTACCCTGAGGTAGGACCTAATAGGATCTCAAATCCGTAAGTTTTAATTTAGCTTAACTTGGGCTTTAGGTAGAACTGGCCCTTTAGAATTTGGCCGTTCACGGCTCAGCTGGGATTTTGAACCCGACAAATAAATAAAATAACATGGTCCTTCAGAACCGGATTCTACCCCAAGACTGAGTCAGTGACTATTTTTCGGCAAAGTTCTGATTGTGCAAATTGTAGCCCAAGTTAGGCCTAGACGGGTTGAGTATTATTGAATTAAGGTCCCAGGGTAGAAAGTTTGGTCGCCCAATTGCTAAACTTGGCCAGTCGTCTGTCATTGTTTTGGCCTACATTTTACCGGTTTGGTTAATTTTGGGTTATTATTGAATTAAGGTCCCAGGGTAGAAAGTTTGGTCGCCCAATTGCTAAACTTGGCCAGTCGTCTGTCGTTGTTTTGGCCTACATTTTACCGGTTTGGTTATTTTGGGTTATTATTGAATTAAGGTCCCAGGGTAGAAGTTTGGTTGCCCAATTGCGAAACTTGGCCAGTCGTCTGTCGTTGTTTTGGCCTACATTTACCGTTTGGTTAATTTTGGGTTATTATTGAATTAAGGCCCAGGGTAGAAAGTTTGGTTGCCCAATTGCGAAACTTGGCCACTTGTCTGTCGTTGTTTTTGGCCTACATTTACCAGTTTGGTTAATTTGGTTTATTATTCGTAGGCGAAGGTTGCAGACCAGTGCGCCAGTTACTTGGGTGGAAAAATTGGTATTCCATACTGGTGTTGGTTAGTACCCCACCTAGCAATTCAGTTTATTTGAAAGTAAAATTTGCGTTTGATCAGTTCGGTTAAGTATTTCTGCCAATTCAGCTTATTTGGCATTGAGCCCAATTGTTGTTTGCATTGAAGATGAGTGCATCTGAATTGAACAAATTTATAAAAAGGAGAAGCGCCTACAAAGGTCTAATTACAAAGGTCATTGCCACTATAGATTCTGCCATAGAGCAAGAGGATTTACGCTTAGTGACTGCGCAGCTTTCCATATTAGAAACTAAAAAGGTTGCTCTAAGTGAGGTAAATGTTAAAATTGAGGCTCTTATAGAAGAGGATGAAATAGAAAATAACAATTTACTTTGAAGAGATTATTGATGATATAATTAACGTAGGCCTCCGAGCAAAAGAGTTTAGTAGCTCAGTACAGTTAGAGACCAGGTCTAATAATGAAACACAACACTCAACGAATGATGCTTGTGAAGTTAAGGTTAACAGATCTGTAGTTCAATTACCGAGGCTTGTACTCAAAACATTTTCTGGGAGTATTCAGGAATGGCAAGGATGGGCAGACAGTTTTCAATCAGCAGTTCATTCTAGTCAAGTGTTAAGTGCCGTGGAGAAGTTTAATTATTTGCGGTCCCTCTTGGAAGGGAGGCAGCAAAGACTATAGCAGGATTAGCATTAACAGAGGCTAATTATAATGTGGCTTGGGATATATTAAAGAAACGGTTTGGTAAGCCAGAGATCTTAATTAAAAGCCACCTCCGTGCACTTTTAGCTATACCTCCTGTTAATAATCCTAATAGTGTCAAGGAGTTACGGCAGTTATATGATGAATTTGAAATTAGAACTAGGTCCCTGGACAACTTGGGTGTAGGAATGGAAAAGTGTGGTATAATGTTGGTTCCTACACTGGAGTCTAAATTGCCTAGCTCAATTTTGCTTGAATTAAGTAGGGGACACTCTGCAGAACATGTGTACATCCCCCTTCAGCAGATGTTAAGTCTTTTAGGCACAGAATTAGCAAGACGAGAGGGAGTTGAGTTTGCACAGTGGGATGGTAAACAAGGGGACAAAGGCAGGCACAGCACCAAAGTTTCCATAAAAAGGAATAGCCCAGGTACAGTGTCAGCTCTACATGCCTCCTCTGAGAATAAATTAAAGGGAATCAAGGAATGCATATTTTGCGAAGGCAACCACAAGTCATAAATGTGAGGTGACTGAGGCCTTACCCTTTGAGGAGAGAAAGGACAGGGTAACTAAGTCCACAGCATGTTTCAAATGTTTTTTTGAAAGGTCATAGAGCAAGGTTTTGTAAGTTTAAAAATTTGTGCAAAAAATGTCATGGTAGGCATCAGCCATTATTGTGTGAAAACACTCTTAGTAGGCCTACCCCAGAAGTAGAGACATCAGTGGCACATGCCACTGCTATGCAAGGGAGTAAAAGTAAAGAGGGATTATTGCAAACAACTGCAGCCTTATTAATTGGGAATGAGGGAGAAGCTACTGTAAGAGTGTTGTTTGATAGTGGTAGCCAGTGTAGGTTTATTAAGACCAGAATTTCCAGAAAATTGAAGTTTAAAGAACTTAAGAGGGAAAATTTAAGAATTTCTGGGTTTGGGGGTTCCGTTCAAAACCGAACCAAATTTAAGAAGGTAGAAGTTCTGGTTAAAGGGTTGTTACCGCAAAGTCCCACTATCAAGGTCCAAGCTGTAGACAGTGGCGGTCCTAGCTTACATGACGCCCTGGGCGAACCTCACCTTCAGCGCCCCCCCCCCTGTTCGCCAACACACACACATTCGAATCCCCCCAAAATAAAGGACAGACATAACTCTTTCACAAAATAACTTTTTATTGGACTAATTGTTGGAACTTCAGAACCAAAACAGACTCAAATTTCTGAATTTTACAAATCCTTCATCACGTAAATAGAATAACTCACTTAAGAGAATGTAATTATGATACTATGAACAGGAAAAATACAAATTAAATTGCACAACTGCCATAAATAAACTAGAGAATCAAATTTCTAAATTGTACAAATGCTCTATCACATAAATAGAATAAGACACTTAAGAGAGGGTAATTATTATGCTACACTTTGAACAAGAAACAAAATAAATTGCACCACAGCACAACTGCCATCTAAAGCCTGACTCTTCTTACCTTGATGCAAAGTCATGAATTAAATCATCATATGAAATCTGCTCAGCAATTGTATGATTTATACTGATGATGGCCAGACCGGTAAGGCGTTCCTGTGACATAGTTGACCTCAGGTAGGATTTGATGAGCTTCAGCTTTGAAAAGCTCCTCTCTGCTTCAGCAACAGTGACTGGAAGAGTAAGACCAATTCTGAGAGCAGTCCACAAATTTGGATATATTTCAGAGAGCTCCCTTTCATGGATAAATGTCAGCAGTTCAAGCAAGGATATGGTCTTTGATGGCAAGTCAGGCAAGTTCTTCAGCTCCTGTGCAAGCTTCTGCCATCCAAGTCAGATTGTCCCTTAAAGTGTAGTGTAGTACTAAGGTTCACACATTGTTCTGTCAGCTCCTCAAATGTGAGATTTTGGAAATGTGTCAGCACTCCAAACTTCTCTCCCACAATTTCCAACGTGGAAAATCTTTCCTGAATGGCTGATGTTGCAGCATCAACCACTGCATTGAAAAATGTCACCTCCAGCTTCTTCAAAGCATCAATCAAGGGCTCATCAGAGCTTCATACATTCAGGAGATGCCGCTTTGTGGACCTCAGCCGTTTTTGTTTTAACACAGCCTCCACATTCATTTGTTCACAGATATCTGTGGCTGCCATTTGTGCAGCCACAAAACCTGTTGCCCTGTAATTGCGGAGACCTCTCTCTGTTTTTTTTAGGAGATTTACTGCAACATCAACGTGCATGCTAGGAGACTGCATCTGCTTGCTCACATGCTGAATTTGGCACAACAGGTCATGCCACACCACTGAACAAATGGCGAAGCGGTATGACCCAACCTCCTCTGACAGAGATTGAGCCTCGACCTTTATTACAGAGTCTTTGGTGTGGTCCCTCACCTCGATCAGTGCATCTCTCACTGCAGCTGCCTGATATCTCAGGGGCTCCACACTCTTGATCTTGCTTTCCCACCTTGTATCAGACCACATCTTCAATGTGATGTTCACATGTTTTTTCAAAATGGCCCATCGTTGTGTGGAGGCTGAAAACAAGTTGTAAAGCTTCTGCAAGATGCCAAAGTAACTTGTGGCATCAATAGATCCCTTAGCAGCATCGGCCACAAGCAAATTCAGAGAATGAGCCCACATGGAACAAACAGAGCTCTGGGATTAATTTCTAGGAGCCTGGATTGAACACCCTTGTTTTTTCCCCTCATGTTGGCCCCGTTGTCGTATGATTGTCCTCTACAGTCCATGAAAGGAACTTTTAGCTCCTCCAGTCTCTTCAGAATCAGAGATGCCAAATGTTGACTAGTGGACTCCTCTGCCTCCAAAAACCCCATGAAATGTTCCTTTATATGGGGCTTCCCCTCCAGTGACACAACCCGAATCACAACTGACAACTGTTCAGTGTGGCTGATATCTGGAGTGCAATCTAGAATTATTGAAAAAAACTTTGATTGTTTGATGTCGCTCACCATTGCTGAAATGGTCTTGCTGCTCGACAAATCAATGAGTTCGTTTTGTATGTGGTGGCCGAGGTAGCTGGTGTGACTGGAGGTCCCTTTTTGGACACGGTTAATGTGCTCTTGCATTATAGGATCAAATTGTGCCATCAGTTCAACTTCTTTCAGAAAATTGCCATTTGATGGTGAGAACAATTTTTCTGTATGTCCCCTTAGTGCCAAATTCCTAACTGCCAGAGAATGCACAATAGCAGTGAGACGTGTCAGCACCGCTCTCCATCTCAACTTCTCAGCCTCCAGAAGTGCCATCTCCTGCTTGTCAATGGTCTCCCCTTTCTCATCCTCACTGCCAGTTCTTTCCAGATTTTCATAGAATTTAGGTGTTCTGAACTGTTGTCATGTGATGTGAGCAATGAGCTTGCATGCTTCCAGTCCGAGAGTCCCAAACTTGTTAAATTTATTTTCCTCTTGGAAAATAATGTACAACAGAAACAGAAAAGCTGTTGTTTTTTAAGGAATAGACCAACCAACTTCTGGTTATATTTTCTCCACTAACCAATGACTTCCTGAAGTATTGATGGTGGAAACTTCTTCCGTCACTGTCGTTTCTAGGGAATACAAAGTCAGATGGTACTTGACTTGGTCCCCTGGAAACCAGTTGTGTCCGAATTCTCTCAGTCAGAACTGAAGGCCAGTTAGCAGGGTCGGTGGACAGAGACTCATCCTCAGGAGGCGATTCTGCTCCAGGCATTTCTAATAGAAAGAACAAGAGCATTACTCATTAGTATACACACCTAAGTTAGATAACACATTATTCACAGCACTTTGTTATGGTGGTGGTGTTATGGAATTATGGTGGTGAAACCACACATACCCAGTAACCCAGACCCAGTGATAATAACATTATAATTTATAACTGTTTGCAAAATGCTTTGCAGGGATGCACACACATACACATACACACACACGCACACACTCACAGACATATGTGCACACAAACTCACCTGAAGAGTCCTGCCGGGGAGAAGTAGAAGCAAATGGGTCTTCATCCTCAGGATCAGACTGCATTTGTGGAGACATATGTGAGGCTGAGGAGGTAGATGGCTCCTCAGCCTCAATAATGGCAGAAGTAGACGGCTTCTCATCCTGGCTAGTGGCAGAGGGTGTTCCAAAATATTTCAAAAGTGCCCCTGCAAATAGTAAAATAGAACATAACAGACCAATGCATGAATAGGCTAGTACAATTAATTTAACATGTTATTAAGCACAATTTATTAAACTTTTAGAATAGGTAACAAATGAATAATACAACCTCCTTGGTTAATGGCTAATTATATACATAATAGTACACTTCAAATGACTCAGAAAGCTATATCACAAAATAGCAGTGCAATATAGCAGTGAAGAGTAGATGACATAGCTCTATACCTTTATCTTTTGCTCGTTTCTCCTCTTCTTCTTTCCTCTTTTTTCTAAACTGAGCACCTGATAGCTTTGACCTCTTCTTATCCATTTGCGGTTATTTGACAGACCTTAGTGGCTTAGTGTGAAGATTCGTTCTGTAATAAATAATATACATTTCACTATTTAACCAAACCCAGAAAAATAACATTACATATGTTAAAGTATGGGCCTTTATTCCCAATAATATTAATCTGGAAGCATTTTGCATTGTTTAGGTCTTTTATGGGAAGGTTTATGGAAAATGCAATAGATGGTTTTTTATTAATAAAAATATATTTATTGATCTTTTATTATTTATTTTATTTTATTTTTTATTTTTATTTATTTCTTTATTTATTTATTCTTATTTTTATTTTTATTTTTTTTGCAGGCGCTCATGCCGCCCCTCCACAAATGCCGCCCTGTGCGGCTGCCCATATTGCCCATATGAGGAACCGCCACTGGCTGTAGAGATTGAGGAACTTTGTGCTCCAGTCACTACTTGTTTAGATATGGCATGTGTCCAAGAATTGCAAGTTAAAGGAATTAATTTGGGCAATAATAAGTTTGAGGGAACAGAAGATATTAGTCTTTTGATTGGAGCTGACTATTATTGGGACTTCATCACTGGTAATATTGTCCGTACATCTCAAGGCCCGGTAGCTATTGAAAGTAAGCTAGGCTGGATGCTACATGGTAGCTATTGCAAGAAATGGAAATTAAGGCTCTTTTTGTTAAGATTGAGGAGAACAGCCATGGTCTGGAAAGGCATTTGAAAGCGTTTTGGGAACTTGAATCTATTGGTATAAAGGACAACCAGGCAAGTACAGTGAACAATGATGTTTTAGAGCAATTTGAAAAAGGGATTGGGTTTAGAGATGGTTGCTATGAAGTTGGCCTACCATGGAAGGATTCTTGCAAACCCGGTTCAAACCTTCAGCTAGCTAATCGGAGGTTGGAGACTTCATTGTACAGGCTAAGAAAAAATGAGTTGTTGTTAATTGAATACGATGAGGCCATCCTAAGTTATGTAAGGGAGGGCTATGCTGAAAGGATGCAAGGTGAGCTGGTGAGCCAGGAGGCACATTATCTGCCACACCATGCAGTGGTACGGCGAGACAAAACTACCACCAAACTGAGGGTAGTTTTTGATGGCTCAGCCAAGGACAAAGGTGGTGTGTCCTTGAATGACTGTTTGGATGCTGGGCCAAATTTAAATGCAGATTTATTTTCCTTGTTACTGAGATTCAGGTTTGGTAGAGTAGCATTAACTGCAGATGTGAAGCAAGCCTTTTTGCGGATAAAGTTAAAACCAGAGGACAGAGATGCAGTAAGGTATCTGTGGGTGGATACGAAAGACTTGTTGGAAAATGAACCTAAGGTTCAAGCATATAGAATGAAGTCAGTGTTGTTTGGCCTCAGCTCTAGTCCATTTCTGTTGGCAGCTACTATGCAGTACCATTTTAAGAAATATTCTGAAGTCTATCCTAACACTATTGAACACATAAGGAAGAATTTTTATGTTGATGATTTGCTGTGTTCCGTGGATAATACAGAAATGGCTAAACAGATATTCATGGAGGCTAGAGCTATAATGAGGGAGGCTGGCATGGAGCTTAGAAAATGGCAGACCAATCATTCGCAATTACAAGAGTTTATGAGTCATTCCTGTGTAGTACCTGATGCAGCAGAAAGTATTGAGGATTCTGGTATTAAGGAGTTGTGGGCAATATATGCAAAGGTGCTAGGCATTGTTTGCGTTTATGGAATCTTGTCTCAACAAGGCAAAACGAACTTTCTATCGTGTCAATAATAACACTCGTACTTTGTCAAAAAATATTTTAGTACTTCCATTTTTCCCGGGCTTTTTAGGCATTGCTAATGTACTTAAACTTTTGGATATTAATGTAGTATTTTCATATAACAATATTGTGAAAAATATCATAGTAAAAAATAGCCCTACCAATAATTCAGGCATTATCTATAAAATTGGTTGTAAACAATGTGATTCCTTTTACATAGGTCAGACGGGAAAGGATTTGCACACACGTATAAAACAGCATCAATATTCCGTTAGAACAGGACAGTTGTCCAGTGCCCTTTTTGTCCATTTGTCAGAGTTATCCCACTGTATTGATTGGAATAATGCTTCAGTTTTATTCCACTCTAGCAACATTGTTAAAAGAAATATTCTTGAGTCTGCCATTATCCAACTTTCAAATAACTTCAACATAAGCAAAGGTCTTTTTCAACTCGATCCTGTTGTTTTGAATTCCTTCAAAACAGATTTAGATAAGAAGGGTAGAATGCTAAATCTTTGGTAAACTTGTATGCTACTTTATTAACTTTTAATTTTCATTTTATTTTTATATACATCGAAATTTAACCATATAAGGCAGAGTGTTAAAACCCGGGCAGATTTCCAGTATAAATTTGTATTTTTATAATTCATTTGATCTTGTGCTAAAAATCGATATTTTTTCCTTACAAATCTGTATGCCTCTCTGATAATCTTTTAATTTTTATTTTTACTTCTCTGTTTATTGCATATATATATATATATATAATTTATTTTTTTCTTTTCTTTTTTTTTTCTTTCTGTAACCTATATATAGGCTGTAACCCTTTTATGTACTTCAGTGTTCCTGAGGATGTCATTAGACGAAAGCGCTTGAGCACCATTTTGTGTTTCCTTTCCTTCGTGGTTTTATTCATCACATATATATATATATATATATAAATCTGGTCTCCTTGAAACTTAATATTTATTTAACACACACACACTAGAGGAATCCTGAGCCATTCTTCGAGCAAACCCTGCTCCAGTTCCTCCAAAGACGCCGGCGGTGGGAATCGGCTTCTGACCTGCTGCTCCAACTGACACCACAGATGCTCGATAATGTTAAGATCCGGGGATTGTGGAGGCCAATCCAAGCGTTCTACTTCACTAACATGCTCTTCAAACCAGTTTTTAACGACCCCGGCGGTGTGGATTGGTGCATTATCATCCTGGAAGACGGCGCCGCCATTGGGAAACAGCGTTTGGACCATGGGATGGACCTGGTCAGCCAATATTGACAGATAGACCTGGGAGTTAACCCTACCATGCAGTACTACAGCTGGGCCAAGAGTATTCCACGATATTGCTGCCCAAACCATCACAGATCCGCCTCCATGCTTAACGGTTGGGGTCAGGCAGTCGGGGTCATAAGCATCTTTAGGCTGTCTCCAGACGTAAACTCGACCGGAACATGGAAATAGCGTAAAGGAGGATTCGTCGGAGTAGACTACATTCTTCCACCGGTCCATTGACCAATTCTTATGGTCATTACACCATTTTCTGCGCCGCTCAATGTTGATGTGCGAAAGGAAGGGTTTGGCAATTGCAGCCCTCCCATGGTATCCAGCTCCATGGAGCTCGCGACGTACAGTTCTGGTCGATACCGGGCTTGCAAGATGCTGGTTAAGCTCTGCAGTCACTTTTGGAGCTGTGGTCTTATGGTTCTTTGTCACAATGCGCTTTAGCACCCGGCGGTCTCGATCACACAGCTTCTTCTTGCGTCCACTATTGCATTTGTCGGTGCTTGTCTTTCCATGGTTTTGGTATGCAGACATGACCATAGAGACAGTTCCTCTGGATACATTGAACATCTGAGCGGTTTTCGTCACCGATGCACCAGCCATCCGCGCTCCGACAATTTGCCCTCTTTGGAAGTCTGACAGGTCTTTCATAACTGCTAATTCATAATTCACTCAGATCTGTAAAAACAACGTGAGAGTTATAACATGACGTATACACACTCTGTTACGCATTTAAATAGGTTTGCCAGTCATTTGACCGTTTACTTTGTGTCTGAGCAGTCCGTAAAGATAACCGGTGAAATCGGCGGGTGTTCATATTATTTTGTCTAACCCCTGTATATATATATATATATATATTTATTTTTTCTTTTCTTTTTTTTCTTTCTGTAACCTATATATAGGCTGTAACCCTTTTATGTACTTCAGTGTTCCTGAGGATGTCATTAGACGAAAGCGCTTGAGCACCATTTTGTGTTTCCTTTCCTTCATAATTTTATTCATCATAAATATTTTTCACGTGTTACTTTCGTGAAATAATTTTCATATATATATATATACAGAGCTGGGCAGTATTTAAATACATTTGTATTTAAATACGTATTTAAATACATTTGTGTATTTAGAACTGTATTTATAAATACATTGTTTTTCATGTATTTAAATATAGTATTTAAATACTTTAATGAGTATTTAAATACAATGTATTTAAATACTCAAAATATAAAAATGTAAATACTTTTACTGGTTTAATACACGTTCTGTACTAGCACAGTACGACGTGTCGACAGTGTAGTACAGCATGGTTCATGTTTCAACGTGTCAGTTCAATCAGTTGTGTGCCACTCTTAGTCGAAAGCGGTTGATTTCTTTATCGTGTGCGTGTCATGGCTTAGTGAATTAGTGAATGCATATGTTAAAATTTGTATGTATTTAAAATGTATTTACAAATGAATTTAAATACAATTGATGTATCTTGTATTTATTATCTAAATACATTCGTAAAATGTATTTAGTATTTAGTATTTAAATACATTTCTCCCATGTATTTAGTATTTAGTATTTAAATACATTCAATGTATTTATTGCCCAGCTCTGTATATATATATATATGGTAAATATTAAGTTTCACGGAGACCAGATTACACTAGATTAGGTGGTCTTTTTAGACTGGTTAGTTATTTCCCAAGTGACCAATTTCGGCCAATAAGGATCTTTGTAGCAAGTTTCAAAGAACTGGTGTCACTAAATCTTAATATTTAACTTTATATATATATGTGGCACATTTTATGCACAGGAACTAGTGTTACACTAAAGGTGACTAAATGAACATATAAGATTCTAGGGATTTAGGGTTCCAGATTATGTAAAAATGGAATTTTCACATTAAATTATTTAGGCTTGATAATTAGCATTTTGTTCGTTTCTACGATCATAATCCATACAGAAAATACAAGTATTAATATGAATAACTAAAGTATTTTATAAAAATTATTAAACCAAAAAAACCCAAATTAAATTAGTTTAAAAAGTTGCAAGTATGTGCAAGTTGTAAGTTTGCAACAAAGTTATATATATATATATATATATATATATATATATATATATATATACATATATATATTATACATATATACATATATATATATACATATATATATATATACATATATATATATATATATATATATATATATATATATATATATATATATCCCCGCAAGGGGTTCTAAGCTCGTGCTCTTGAGTGCTCTTTGTGCTCGTTTGTACGTGCTTGTTCCTGGAGGTTTCACGTGCGCCCTCCCGGCCCTAGCACCCAAGGATGATGGGGCTCGACCCTGCAGTCCTTGGTCTTTTTCCACTTCGACTGTCCCCTCCACCCTTTCTTTTTCCTCTGTCTTTCCTCTCACTTTTTCTTTGTTTTTCCGCTGAGATATGCCCTTTAAATAGAGGCGAATCGGTTCTTCCTGAACTAAGAAAAAAAAATATAATATATATATATATATATATATATATATATATATACTTAAAGCAACGTAGAAAAATCGCTTTAATTTTATCTCCTCCATTGCTGTTGTAGTGCCTTGCACCACAGGATTATCTTTTATTAATGAAAATTGGCACAAATTGGCACGAATGAAATATTTAAATCTAAATAAATAAATAAATAAATACAAATTAAATGTCCAGTTAAACATGCCCAGTGATTAATTTTAATTCTTAAGCATCCAATGAATAGAAATTTAAATAAAAATTAAGTGTTCTTCTTCAAGTGAATTAATTCTGAAATATCTAGTGATAATTATCTATGGTAGTGATTAAAAATTTAAATAAAAAAATAATTAGGTATATTAAGTGCCTTTTCTAAATAAAAATTAAAGTGCCTTATTTAGTGAATAAAAATTTATTTAAAAATAATCTAATTCGAAAGCAAAAATCTAAATAAAAATTAATCTAATACATAATATGAATAAGTTTAAGTTTACTTTCAAGGATTCTTTTTGTTTGTTATCGTTTCAGCGAAAAACGTATTGGCAACAATAAGAGACGCCAAGTTTTTCCGCCCATTATATACAAACAATTGAAACAAATCACTGAAAAAAAAAAAAATTTCTCCACGGTATGTTTCTTGTAGTTCAAATGTCCTAATAATGTTTATTTTTTTTTTTTACTATTGCATATCTGTATGCAATACCGAATACTGTGGGTTCAATTTTGCAACACAGCAACAATCAAACGGGCGCGTCTTTTTTCTGAACCGGATGTCCTATCCGCGGATAGGACGACAAGTTAACGGATAGGACGCAAAAAATATATTTGCTCTGATTATATGGCTAAATTATTGGCAGAAATAGATTCAGCATACACGATTTGGTGCTGGTTAAGTGTGCGGTCTACCTACGATTCGGCGGTCTACCTTTTAATTATAGCTTCTTATCTTGTTTACTAATTGTTTGTTTACATCCCATTGTCAATCGCCCTTGACGATTGGTTAGGTTTAGTCATGATATTTTCGTTAGTTTTAACGAAAATATCATGATTAAACCTAACCAATCGTAGGTAGACCGCACACTTAACCAGCACCCACGATTTAACTTAGATTCATATTTTAGTAAAGGATATCTATTGCAAATAAATTAGAATTCGTCCTGTTCGTATGTTGATGTCATTTGGCAGCTAGCGATGCTCCTATACGGCCTAGGCCTACGTTAATGGCTTGTTTGAAGACTTGGTTGAGCGATTCACAGTTGTTTGTCCATCGTGTGTGGTGACTTCATGTGAGTATGCAAGTTTTTCTCAAGCAAGGGAATGATTCGAGTGTTGAAATAATGCATGAAGTCGCTACTGATGGATGCAATGAGGCGTATAATTATTTAACACGCATCGGTAAGGCTATCAATTTGTGATGCGTGATCTTTACGGGGGCTCCGCCCCCGTACCCCGGAGACCTAAATTATACAAATGATAATGTAATAACGGTTACTATATCTCTGTAATAACGGTTACTCTGGCCCGCATACATACAAACAGGACAAATTCTAATTTATCTGCAATAGATATCCTTTACTAAAATATGAATTTAAGTTAAATCGTGTATGCTGAATCTATTTCTGCCAATAATTTAGCCATATCACCACAGCAAATATACTTTTTGCGTCCTATCCGTTGACTTGTCATCCTATCCGCGGATAGGACGTCGTGTTCAGAAAAAAGACGTGCCGCAATCAAACCACACAACTGATTAGCTTAGCATTGAAATTGTACTGAATTTTTTCACCCTTGGCTGCCGGTTTGGCCTAGCATATAGAATTTCTTAGTGCTGCCTTAAGATACTTATGCTATATTCTAAATAGTAAATAGTAATGAATAAGAAGATATTAGCAAGCTTTGTACTATTTTTGATTAGTACTGTAGCTATAAGCTGGGCCTATAGATGGAAAGTCAATTTGTAATTTACTCTAGCCTAGCTGAGGCCTACCGTAGCCTTTGTTTTAGATAACTAACCTCAGCCTACTATATTGAAGAGGCCTAGGTCTGCTCATTAATTTTCTTAGTATACTTTATAGGCCTATTATGTTTTCATATTTTTTTTAGCAGAAGGCCTACTAATCATTTGTGGCCTACATACTTTCTTAGATAGTTTCCCTGTTAAACTTAGCACAATTCCATAATGAGGATTAAGTTTTTATCATTCACAAGTTACTAGGCCTATATAGTATATAGGGGGGGGCCAAAAGTCAACCGACAGTTATTCATTAATAGTTTACTTTCAACTGTCGGGTGACTTTTGGCTGCCCCCTGTATATATTTTAATTATCAATTTTTATAATTTTTTTTTAATTTTTTTGAATATCCTCACTTAACAGTATTCTTTTATGTCTCTTTGCAGACGAGGGTGTCATTGTGGCTATTATTAGTTACAGATTATGTTATATATTAGCTAACTGGTACTATTATTTAACTTCTCATTTATATACAGTGTATATGACGCGTTCGGTGGAGAAGGGGCGAACGCCACAAAATTCGAAAAATGAGTTTTTTGTCGTATAATTATCCTTTAAAACCTTTGCTTTACCTATGCAAAAAATTAGATGTTAGTCTGCACTCTTTCACGGTAAAATTTAGGTTTTAATTTATCTCAGAGAAATTCACTCCGCATCATTGCTTCACATTGAACACATCTATCTACTTTCTGGTCACTCGACAATGCCCTGTGATGCTCAATTTGGCCAAATTGAACAAAATATAAAAAATAATTACAGCAATATTATTTACACCAAAAAAGATTATGTTACGGCCATAACTACAGCCGTTTCGCAGCGCTTCCTAGTTGTAGAAATGAAACAGGCTGATTTTCTCGATTTTGACGTCCTAAAAACGTGCATTGTCATTAGGAAATCAACAACTACTAAATTTACTGATGCAAGAAAGTTAATATTTGACTTTCAACACAAAGAAGGCTACGTAATATCTACTGCATACCGCACAACCCCAGATAATAGCCATCCCGTCAGACTGCAGAAAGGGAAAAAATTCTACAGTGTCAGTTTATTCAACCTAGCCCAGCAGACACTGCAACCAAAGTATTCCCAATTGCTGCCAATAACTAAGGAAAAAATAAAAGATCTCAAAGAATTATCAGACCTAATGCCTGCAACTGCAGTGAACTATTATACAAGATTGTTAAATGAACTGGAAGAAACCGAAACAGTTGAAGCAGGTAATACAACATTCGACGAAGAGGACCAAATAATGGATTACACCAGTTAACATCAGAAGCTATCAATAAATAATATTGTAAAATTTCTTGGTGTTTTATTATATCGACATATTACACAACAATATTTTACTCAAATATGTGTTCAAATTCATACAACATTTCAATAAACCGGAAAAATACAAAGGTTTAAAGTTTACAAACTTTAACTGCATTTTGTGGCATAATTCGAAAATGTTGCGTTCGCCCCTTCTCCACCGAACGCGTCATATATTCACAAGCTGAAGTTGCTCAACCCTAGTTGTCCTTTTTGCATTTATCAATAATTGTTGCACATGGCCTACTCAATTGTTTTGTCAATAAAATACAAAAATTCATATTGACAATTTTATAATCCTTTTTTTTTGTTTGGACTTTTATTAAAAAAAATATATATTTTTGCGCCTTAGTGCCGCATGCCAATCCAGTATTTGGGCGCTGCTGACCTTGGCATTTAATTAAGTATCTGTGTAAAGGTCCATAATAGACCCTTACACTGTAACCCAAAAATCATTGCACCAAATTTGAAACTATTAAGTACAGTAGGAATAATGTATGAAAAAAGCAAAATTTAACCAACAGATCTTTTTGGAAAAGTCTGTTTGAAATATGGGGCCATTAATTAAATTTATGTAATACTGTATTGAATTAAAGGTATGACTATAACATAATTGAAAATTTTATTACTCTTTCCGGTAAACATATCTACAGAAGCTAAGGCTAACAAAGACCCTAAGATCCACTCTAAGGTTAGCCCGAGAGAAAGGAAAGAGTAGGGGGTTAAGAGAAGAGAAGAGAACAAGGGGTTAAGTAAGGAGGAACACCTATCACTCGTGGGTTAACATTCATTCAGAAAAAGAGAAAAAAGACTCACCATCATCATCCGCCGGCCACTGCCAACAAGTCAGAAAAATAGTCGGAGAGAATAGGAGATGGGTGAAAGATGAAAAGAAGTAAAATAAGAACGTTTACAAACCATGCAAACACAGTCTTAACTCACTGGCATACCATGCAAACTACAAACATGCAAGAAAAGAGAGTTACAGACATGCAAAGTAAGGAGAGGATAAGAAAAAAAAAAAGTGGGTTAGTTTATGCTACGAGCTACATCTACGTTCGTGTTAGTCTAATTTTTTTT
Source organism: Bathynomus jamesi (assembly GCA_023014485.1). Lineage (NCBI taxonomy): Eukaryota > Metazoa > Arthropoda > Malacostraca > Isopoda > Cirolanidae > Bathynomus > Bathynomus jamesi. The sequence goes on along the minus strand of JAJOZX010001834.1, from coordinate 466,778 downwards.
TTTTTTAATAATTTTATTGCTGGCATGTCACAAGCTGGCATTAATCGTCAACAGACTCATCCTCGACCACCACCCCCAGAGCTCGTTAAACACATTAACGCTGGTAGAGTTCACGACGGGCGCGGGAAGATTATTCCATTTATCAATTACTTTAAACGTAAAGAAGTTTTTAGCGGTATTAGTAATGAAACGTCTGCCGCGCAACTTAAATCCGTTATTACGAGTATTACTATTATCGAAAGTGAACAATGTCAAAATTTACGTTATCGATGCTATTAACGATTTTTGAAAACTTCAATAAGCTCCCCCCTTAATCTCCTAGTTTCGAGTGAATACAAGTCTAACTCTTTAATTCTATCTTCATAAGGCTTGTTGCGCAATGACGGAATTAGTTTCGTGGCACGACGCTGAACCCTTTCTAACCTATCAATATCCTCACGCAAGTCCGGGCACCAAAACTGAACGGCATATTCTAAATGAGGCCTGACTAGGGACTTGTAAAGAGGCAATATAATATCCTACGATTTAAATTCGAAATTACGCGCTATGAAGCCTAACATCCTATTAGCTTTTGCGCAAGACTCCAGGCACTGGTTCCTAACCTTTAAATCCTTAGATACGCGTACGCCTAAATCTACTTCCTCGTCAACGCTCGCCAACTCCCTATCATCTATCGTGTACGTGTAATTATTGTTACGAGAACCTATATGCAAAACTTTACATTTGTCTACGTTAAATTGCATCTGCCACTTATCAGTCCACTCCATAATCCTATTTACATCGTCTTGGAGCCTATTTCTATCGTCCTCGTTAACAACCTTACCGCCTATTTTAGTATCGTCCGCGAATTTTGACACGTTACTAGTCAATCCTACATCTATGTCGGTAATGTAAATTACGAATAGCAATGGGCCTAACACTGAACCCTGTGGGACACCGCTACCTACTTCCAACCACCCCGATTCACTACCATTAACTACCACCCTCTGCCTCCTAGCACGAAGCCATTCTTCTAACCAGTTAGGTACCTGACCGCGTATACCGTGCGCTTTGACCTTCGCAATTAATCTCCTATGCGGAACTGTATCGAACGCCTTTTTAAAATATAAATAAATAACGTCAGCCGCTCTATGCCTATCGTATTCGCGCACTATTTCGTTATAAAATTCTCACAAATTGGTTAAACAAGACCTATGACGTCGAAACCCATGCTGACTACTATTAATCAAATCTCGACTTTCTAAGTGATCGATGATACGATCCCTAACTACGGATTCCAAAAGTTTACCGATAATTGACGTTAAGCTAACGGGACTATAATTGCTAGCTACTGCGCTGTCGCCTTTTTTAAAAATAAGGGTGACGTTAGCTAATTTGAAGTCCAGGAATAATCCCCGTTTCGAGTGACTGATTAAAAATCTTCGAAAAAGTTATCGAAAATACCGTCATCGCCTGAGCGTCAGAAGCCAAAGCGCCATTAACATCCACTAGAGGGCCTATGTTATCTTTTATCGACTTACGATTATTAACGTATTCAAAAAACTTTTTTGGATTATGTTTACTATCCGCAGCTATAAGTATCTCTAAATTACACTTGGCATTCCTAACTGATCTTTTATATATCTATTAAAGTTAGCTGCCGTGCCATTGCGCGTATTAAGTCTATACGCTCTATTACGCTCGTTTATGAACTCGCCTATTTCCCTAGTCCACCACTTCGGCCTACCATGATTTCTAGCGCGCTTGGGCCTACGAGGAATAAACTCCCTTTCAATATTCCTAAAACTTTCTTTAAACGCCACCCAATGCAAATTTGTGTCATTACCAATAAATAGGTTATCCCAGTCCACTACTCTCATCCTATCCGCAAAACTATCAAAATTAGCCCTACGAAAATCAGGGACTTCTATTACGTTACGATCCTTAGTGTTTTCTATCAATAACTTAAACCTAAGAATTTGATGATCACTACATCCTAAACTCTCGCCTAATTCTAAACTTTCGACTATATTCTCGCCGTTCGTCATCACCAAATCTAAAATATTATCACCGCGCGTTGGTTCGGTAACCATCTGTCGTAAAAAGTTATCTTCCAAAAACTCGATCAATCTCAAACCCTCCTCATTACCAGTAAAAGTCTCGTAATCAGCATTAGGGCAGTTAAAGTCTCGTAATCAGCATTAGGGCAGTTAAAGTCTCGTAATCAGCATTAGGGCAGTTAAAGTCTCGTAATCAGCGTTAGGGCAGTTAAAGTCTCGTAATCAGCGTTAGGGCACTTAAAGTCTCGTAATCAGCGTTAGGGCACTTAAAGTCTCGTAATCAGCGTTAGGGCACTTAAAGTCTCGTAATCAGCGTTAGGGCACTTAAAGTCTCGTAATCAGCGTTAGGGCACTTAAAGTCTCGTAATCAGCGTTAGGGCACTTAAAGTCTCGTAATCAGCGTTAGGGCACTTAAAGTCTCGTAATCAGCGTTAGGGCAGTTAAAGTCTCGTAATCAGCGTTAGGGCAGTTAAAGTCTCGTAATCAGCGTTAGGGCAGTTAAAGTCTCGTAATCAGCGTTAGGGCAGTTAAAGTCTCGTAATCAGCGTTAGGGCAGTTAAAGTCTCGTAATTAGCGTTAGGGCAGTTAAAGTCTCGTAATTAGCGTTAGGGCAGTTAAAGTCTCGTAATTAGCGTTAGGGCAGTTAAAGTCTCGTAATTAGCGTTAGGGCAGTTAAAGTCTCGTAATTAGCGTTAGGGCAGTTAAAGTCTCGTAATTAGCGTTAGGGCAGTTAAAGTCTCGTAATTAGCGTTAGGGCAGTTAAAGTCTCGTAATTAGCGTTAGGGCAGTTAAAGTCTCGTAATTAGCGTTAGGGCAGTTAAAGTCTCGTAATTAGCGTTAGGGCAGTTAAAGTCTCGTAATTAGCGTTAGGGCAGTTAAAGTCTCGTAATTAGCGTTAGGGCAGTTAAAGTCTCGTAATTAGCGTTAGGGCAGTTAAAGTCTCGTAATTAGCGTTAGGGCAGTTAAAGTCTCGTAATTAGCGTTAGGGCAGTTAAAGTCTCGTAATTAGCGTTAGGGCAGTTAAAGTCTCGTAATTAGCGTTAGGGCAGTTAAAGTCTCGTAATTAGCGTTAGGGCAGTTAAAGTCTCGTAATTAGCGTTAGGGCAGTTAAAGTCTCGTAATTAGCGTTAGGGCAGTTAAAGTCTCGTAATTAGCGTTAGGGCAGTTAAAGTCTCGTAATTAGCGTTAGGGCAGTTAAAGTCTCGTAATTAGCGTTAGGGCAGTTAAAGTCTCGTAATTAGCGTTAGGGCAGTTAAAGTCTCGTAATTAGCGTTAGGGCAGTTAAAGTCTCGTAATTAGCGTTAGGGCAGTTAAAGTCTCGTAATTAGCGTTAGGGCAGTTAAAGTCTCGTAATTAGCGTTAGGGCAGTTAAAGTCTCGTAATTAGCGTTAGGGCAGTTAAAGTCTCGTAATTAGCGTTAGGGCAGTTAAAGTCTCGTAATTAGCGTTAGGGCAGTTAAAGTCTCGTAATTAGCGTTAGGGCAGTTAAAGTCTCGTAATTAGCGTTAGGGCAGTTAAAGTCTCGTAATTAGCGTTAGGGCAGTTAAAGTCTCGTAATTAGCGTTAGGGCAGTTAAAGTCTCGTAATTAGCGTTAGGGCAGTTAAAGTCTCTTAATTAACGTTAGGGCGGTTAAAGTCTCTTAATTAACGTTAGGGCGGTTAAAGTCTCTTAATTAACGTTAGGGCGGTTAAAGTCTCTTAATTAACATTAGGGCAGTTAAAGTCTCCGACAATTATACTATTCCGATTGTCAATAAAGTTACCAAGAAGTGAGTAAAATCTAGTATCTGTATCGAGGGGTTGAACGGGAGGTCTATAAACAACAACAAAATTAAAACTAATACTACGCGCCCTAACTTCAACACATATCGCATTAATTGCTGCCGGAAAATCTAACTTAACCTCGATAGCCCTAAGGGAATTACGAATGTACAGCAAAACGCCGCCACCAAACCTATGTAACCTATCATTAGTAAAGAGTTTAAAACTCGGTATATGAAGTTCCCCCAACAAGTCCCGAGTCACGGTATTTAACCAAGTTTCAGTGATAGCAACTATATCGTAGTTGCCGGAATAAATTATCGCCTTAAATTCATTTAATTTATTTCTAATACTACGCGCGTTACAATAAAAGACGTTTAAGTTATTTTTTACCACGGGCCCGCGTTTTAAACTATTTTTCACGTCGGGCCCGCGTTCCCCGGACCGACAACGTTTAAAGAAGGCTTCGACCTATACAGCTTTCGCACGTTTTCGTCTATTAACCTACCTAGCCTAGCATTACCTATTTCATTAAAATGCACCCCCATCTTTTATAAAAAGGCTAGGATCACTGAATTCGGACCACAGCTTTACGAAGGGTACATTTTCCTCAGCACAAATCTCTTCTAATTTAGCATTCAAAAATATTGTTTTGACGTAATCCTAAGACCCAACCCGTGCCTAGGGGTAATATCTAGAACTAAAGACCTATCTGACCTCGCCTTCAGGGACCTAATTAACCCCCTACATCTCTGCAAAAGGTTAGGCACTCTCGTATCGGACCTATACGAGTCGTTGCCTCCTACCATCGTCACCAACATCGAGTGACGGGGGGCAACGTCAATCCTATCCACTTCGTCTCTAACTCCGTCAACCCTGGCCCCTGGGAGACAGACCCTCCTCCTCTTGGTTGGATGCTGTTCAACGAACTCTTTGTCCATGTGGCGCACTAAAGAGTCCCCAATTAAAATAGTTTCCCCCTCATTCACGTCCCTTTCCAAATGGGGGATTCCTGTCACCTAACCTACGCGGCCTAGCTCCACCCTTAACTTCTCTAAATCCTTCCCCATCTACTACTCTCGGACTAACCTTAACCCCTTCCTCAACTCTATCCAACCTTCCCGACAAGCTACCTAAAGTAGAAACTAGTTTACGCACCTCACCCTTCAAATTACTAACGTCTTCAACGTTAGTATTGGTTCGGCTTCCGTCAACCGTAACCCTACCCCTGCCCTCATCAAGCGTTGCAAGTCTTTCGGTTTCCTCACGTACACTGCGTTTTATGTCAAATAATTCCTCCATTAACTCGCAAAAGAAACAAACTGATGTCTCGGTAATCGCCATAGGACCGCCGTTATAATCCTTAAATTCCGAATACCACCGGTTTACCCTACACCTAACACGACGCTTTCTGCGACGGCATCGCGCAGTTAAAAATTAGTTTAAACCGTCACAAGTGTAAGTTAAATTAAGCCGGCACGCTATGAAAACTTCTAAATCGCTAAAAAACACTAATACTTAACTATAACAACGTGAATATAAACGCAAGTATATAAAATTCAAAACTGTCCAAAGTAAAATTCTCAGCAATATGCAAAAGTAGATGCAATATCAGAGAGCTCAGGAAATGCGTCCGTTCAGTACAGAGTCTGGCTGACGAATTTAATGATAATAATCAATATGGCTGGAATTTATCCAAGGTTGAACTTGTGTTATTTCCTCTGTTGCTGGAACAATCTTCTCAGAGGAATGTAGGAAATGGGGATGCTCATTGATAGAATAATAGCCTGACAGGACTCCTTCCCTGAAATACAGTACATTACAGTTATTATTATTATTATAGGTTGCATGGTAACAGCACGATGTTACAATAAGTATTGAATGAGAAATGAGAAACGTTACAATACTGAAGTTTACAGTCGGGCCTACAATACTGCGACATTTCGGAGAGGGAACTTGGGGGCGGAAATTGATGGAAAATGAGAAGAAAATTATGTCAAATTTAAAACTGCGATCCATTATTGCATCACTGCAATGCGGAAAAAAATGCTGAAGCCGAATTTCTTTTTGTGGATAATTTTGAAAAATGATGTTACGAATAATTCACAAGTTCTCCATTTTCTCTCACACACTGCTTCCATCTTCTCCACATTTATTCTCATTGTTATTGATACATCCTTCTATGTTTTACTGTTTTACTAACACTGCCTCTCGCATATCCGGCAATTCTCCGCATTCATTCACAATCATACGGTGCATCATTTTTACAATTACGTCATTATTCTTTCTCTCTACATTTGATCCATACTTTGGTTGAACACTAAAGTTTAAATCCTAATAGAAAATTTACACCTCAATGGATATTCATTATGAGGTTGGTTATGAGTTTGAAAAACAAATAGCCAGACCCGTGATGAAAGCGCATTAATTATACATTTTAGCTGAAACGTATCATAACCCCAAACTCTCTATAATGACTCTGAGTTGAATTATACATCGAAAATGTTTATATTAAAAAGGGACGCAAAATTTATAATCCCAAAAGAGAGGTTGCGAGAATAAAAGTTTTTAAAATAAAGAAAGGGTCGGAATTGACATCGTATTTTAATTTACAAACAAAATTTATGTACCGCCTTAGATAAAGTTTTTAATTAAATTGCAGTTTTACTTAACAGTTAAGATAATAAAAATTTTAAGAGTAATTTTAAAAATTTAATTAAAAACTTGCTGTATATTTTATTTAAAATTAAATTTTCGTACACCAGACTACGAGTATGAATCAAGATCTGGTTTTTACTTTAATTAGTATAAATAAAATTACTGTTTTAAAACGTAAAATTATATTACTTATTACTCTCTCTCTCTCTCATATATATATATATTATATATATATATATATAATATATATATATATATATATATATATATATATATATATATATATATATATATATATATATATATATATTTATATATATATATATAATATATATATATATATAATATATATATATATATAATGTTAAAGAAAAGAATGAAATAATTGCGACACAAGGGTCCGGAATTGTCCCAACGAAAAACCGGGTGGATGAGAGAGAGGACGAAATAACGAATAACAGCATAATAACGAAAAACAATATAAACAATATAATACGGAAGGAAGACATAGATGAAAGAAAAGAAATAAGTAAAAGTTGCGAAGTAGTCAAACTGTCCAACGAGAGAAATGACAAAAAGATAATAACTAAAAACGTAGAAAATAAACAGCCAAAGAAAAATAATGATAATACCAAAATTAAGAACTTTGAAAATAAGAAAACAAGAAGTAGAAGCGTAGAAAATATCGTATGTAAATACTACGGGAAAGGGAACTGCAGATATCGGGATAGGCAATGCATATATGCACATCCCACATTATGCAACACGAATTACACAAGTGGATACTGCAAATTTGATAAGAAATGCAAGTTCCACTATCTTACGGTCTGCAGCACCTATGTAAGATATGGGAGTTTTAAATATGGAAAAAATGCCGTTACCACCACCCTCAAAGGAACGCAACGAGTGAACAGGAAAAACGAACATCAAAGAAGAGTGCCAATTTTTTAGACGCAGCCAACACAATTCAGCTGCTAAATACTATCCAGAAATTACAAAACCAGCTGACAAATATAGGAATCCGACAGCCGGACAGAAGGCACGCACAAAGGAACGTCATGCGTTATCGGGACAACAGGTACCGATAAAGATAAAAAGAGAGAAATTCTCGGAGAAGCACAAGGCAACGAAACCGGCACCCCCATTGGAAAACAAATCGGAACCACCTGTATGCGAAAACAAAAGAGAAAAAATAAAAATAATCCTAGCCAACATTCAGGGCCTTATATCAAACCATTCCCCGAACAAAGTTTTGTACCTGAAAGGACTCATGCAAGAAGCCGGAGCAGACTTTGCATGCCTCACGGAAACTCATCTAAAGGACTGCCAGGCAAAACTGTGAAAATTGTGAGTCCTGTATTGACAAAAAAGAAATACAAATTGGCAACTATAACATCCTCCAAGCCGACAGAACAGTGAGACGTAAAGGAGGATGTGCTATTTACACACGCGAAAGGCATATGGCAGAAATGACTATAAGTACCTCAAACAGCTACGTAAAATGTGTAGCAGCAAAAATTGAAAAATTAAATATGGTACTAATTGTAATATAGAGACCCCCAAACACGCCAACCTCAAAATTTTCAGATTCCATTACAGAGGTAAGTGTTAGAAAATCTAGAAGAGGAAGAACCATTGTTGTCCCAAGGCGATATGATGACTAAGCTGATTGATGCAGCAATGCTTGTATATATTAAGTTAAGGTGTATATATATCCATCTCATAATTGTAAGGTTAGTGAAAAATTCACTTAATTTAGAGCTAGCATTTTTGGGCTCTTGTGGCATCATTGTTTGGGCACTCTGGTGGCATCATTTTGGGGCGCTGCGCGTCCTTTCTACTCGTTTGTGGAATGCCGTACTTACAGGGTGTGGTCTTATAGAGAGCTCTCTTGCAATTCAGTTTGGTTGTTTAGATACAAGATTGTTGCATCGTGCAATAGTCCAGGTTGTGTTGTTGTTGCAAGGTTGAGAAAGAAGACCATAAATAGTGCCCCTTTTGTTTTTATCTTAAATTCATGCAACTGAGGCCTAAGCAGAGCTGGGCAGTATTTAAATACATTTGTATTTAAATATGTATTTAAATACATTTGTGTATTTAGAACTGTATTTATAAATACATTGTTTTTCATGTATTTAAATATAGTATTTAAATACTTTAATGAGTATTTAAATACAATGTATTTAAATACTTTAATGAGTATTTAAATACTCAAAATATAAAAATGTAAATACTTTTACTGGTTTAATACACGTTCTGTACTAGCACAGTACGACGCGTCGACAGTGTAGTACAGCATGGTTCATGTTTCAACAGTTTGGGAAAACATCCTCTCATAAAAAGACACTTCCTCCGCTATAACACGACATTACCATCTTCGGCACCGGTAGCGCGAATATTCTCATTCGCGGGAATCACTTTGACTCCCAAAAGAAACTCTCTTTCAGACAAAACTTTTGAAAGATTGGTTTTGATCCGCAGCAACCGTGAAATAAAAGAGAATTCGTAAGGTGCCTTATGTTTATGTTTACGTTTTATGTTTACGTTTATGTCTCATCTACTCATTAATTGTTACTCATTTTGCAATGATATAATGAGTATAATATGTCACTGGTTGAACATCGTAAGTTCTAAGTTCTTTTGTTTTTGTTTTGTTCTAAAAAGGGAAATATATAATCGGAAATTAGATTGTACTATTTCTTTATCCTTTATCAAGCATTTTATATTGTTGTTACTCATGAATTAGTGAATGCATATGTTAAAATTTGTATGTATTTAAAATGTATTTAAATACAATTGATGTATTTTGTATTTAGTATCTAAATACATTCGTAGAATGTATTTAGTATTTAGTATTTAAATACATTTCTCCCATGTATTTAGTATTTAGTATTTAAATACATTCAATTTATTTATTGCCCAGCTCTGGGCCTAAGGTAGGCCCACATCGAGTCAGCAACCCTGAAGTAGGACCTAATAGGACCTCAAGTCCGTAAGTTTTTAATTTTAGCATAACGGGCTGTAGGTTGAACTGGCCATTTAGAACTTGGCCGTTCACGGCTCAGCTGGGATTTTGAACCCAACAAATAAATAAATAACATGGTCCTTCAGAACCGGATTCTAGCCCAAGACTGAGTCAGTGACTATTTTTCGACAAAGTTCTGATTGTGCAAATTGTAGCCCAAGTTAGGCCTAGACGGGTTGAGCATTATTGAATTAAGGTCCCAGGGTAGAAAGTTTGGTCGCCCAATTGCGAAACTTGGCCACTCGTCTGTCGTTGTTTTTGGCCTACATTTTACCGGTTTGGTTAATTTTGGTTTATTATTCGTAGGCGAAGGTTGCAGACTTCGGTGCGCCAGTTACTTGGGTGGAAAAATTGGTATTCCATACTGGTGGTTGGTTAGTACCAGTGGCGGCTCGTCGGTAGGCACTGCGGAACTGCAGCACCCCTAAATTTTTTATTTACAATTGAAATAATCAAGAAAAATATAAGGATGAGCTCATTGAATAACTTTTTCAATAACTTTTGAAACTTTTATTCATTGCTCAATGCTCATCCTTTTATTTCAGTAATTATTTCAACCCATTCTTAGAGACAGCACCCCTAGAATTTTTAGTCACGAGCCGCCACTGGTTAGTACCCCACCAGCAATTCAGTCTATTTGAAAAAAGTAAAATTTGCGTTTGATCAGTTTGGTTAAGTATTTCTGCCAATTCAGCCCATTTGGCATTGAGCCCAATTGTTGTTTGCATTGAAGATGAGTGCATCTGAATTGAACAAGTTTAAAAAAAAGGAGAAGCGCCTACAAAGGTCTAATTACAAAGATCATTGCCACTATAGATTCTGCCATAGAGCAAGAGGATTTAAGATTAGTGACTGCGCAGCTTTCCATATTAGAAACTAAAAAGGTTGCTCTAAGTGAAGTAAATGTTAAAATTGAGGCTCTTATAGAAGAGGATGAAATAGAAAATAACATAATTTACTTTGAAGAGATTATTGATGATATAATTAAAGTAGGCCACCGAGCAAAAGAGTTTAGCAGCTCATTACAGTTAGAGACCAGGTCTAATAATGAAACACAACACTCAACAAATGATGTTTGTGAAGTTAAAGTTAACAGATCTGTAATTCAATTACCGAGGCTTGTACTCAAAACATTTTCTGGGAGTATTCAGGAATGGCAAGGATGGGCAGACAGTTTTCAATCAGCAGTTCATTCTAGTCAAGTGTTAAGTGCGGTGGAGAAGTTTAATTATTTGCAGTCCCTCTTGGAAGGGGAGGCAGCAAAGACAATAGCAGGATTAGCATTAACAGAGGCTAATTATAATGTGGCTTGGGATATATTAAAGAAACGGTTTGGTAAGCCAGAGATCTTAATTAAAAGCCACCTCCGTGAACTTTTAGCTATACCTCCTGTTAATAATCCTAATAGTGCCAAGGAGTTACGGCAGTTATATGATGAATTTGAAGTTAGAACTAGGTCCCTGGACAACTTGGGTGTAGGAATGGAAAGGTATGGTATAATGTTGGTTACTATACTGGAGTCTAAATTGCCTAGCTCAATTTTGCTTGAATTAAGTAGGGGACACTCGACAGAACATGTGTACATCCCCCTTCAGCAGATGTTAAGTCTTTTAGGTACAGAATTAGCAAGACGAGAGGGAACTGAGTTTGCACAGTGGGATGTTAAACAAGGGGACAAAGGCAGGCACAGCACCAAAGTTTCTACAAAAAGGAATAGCCCAGGTTGCATCCTCTGAGAATAAATTAAAGGGAATCAAGGAATGCATATTTTGCGAAGGCAACCACAAGTCATATAAATGTGAGGTGGCTGAGGCTTTACCCTTTGAAGAGAGAAAGGACAGGGTAACTAAGTCCACAGCATGTTTTAAATGTTTTTTGAAAGGTCACAGAGCAAGGTTTTGTAAGTTTAAAATTTTGTGCAAAAAATGTCATGGCAGGCATCAGCCATTATTGTGTGAAAACACTCCTAGTAGGCCTACCCCAGCAGTAGAGACATCAGTGGCACATGCCACTGCTATGAAAGGGAGTAAAAGTAAAGGGAGATTATTGCAAACAACTGCAGCCTTATTAATTGGGAATGATGGAGAAGCTACTGTAAGAGTGTTGTTTGATAGTGGTAGCCAGTGTAGCTTTATTAAGACCAGAATTTCCAGAAAATTGAAGTTTAAAGAACTTAAGAGGGAAAATTTAAGAATTTCTGGGTTTGGGGGTTCCGTTCAAAACCGAACCAAATTTAAGGAGGTAGAAGTTCTGGTTAAGGGGTTGTTACCGCAAAGTCCCACTATCAAGGTCCAAGCTGTAGAGATTGAGGAACTTTGTGCTCCAGTCACTACTTGTTTAGATATGGCATGTGTCCAAGAATTGCAAGTTAAAGGAATTAATTTGGGCAATAATAAGTTTGAAGGAACAGAAGATATTAGTCTTTTGATTGGAGCTGACTATTATTGGGACTTCATCACTGGTAATATTGTCCGCACATCTCAAGGCCCAGTAGCTATTGAAAGTAAGCTAGGCTGGATGCTACATGGTAGCTATTGCAATGAAATGGAAATTAAGGCTCTTTTTGTTAAGATTGAGGAGAACAGCCATGGTTTGGAAAGGCATTTGAAAGCGTTCTGGGAACTTGAATCCATTGGCATAAAGGACAAACAGGCAAGTACAGTGAACAATGATGTTTTAGAGCAATTTGAAAAAGGGATTGGGTTTAGAGATGGTTGCTATGAAGTTGGCCTCCCGTGGAAGGATTCTTGCAAACCCGGTTCAAACCTTCAGCTAGCTAATCGGAGGTTGGAGACTTCATTGTACAGGCTAAGAAAAAATGAGGAGTTGTTAATTGAATACAATGAGGCCATCCTAAGCTATGTAAGGGAGGGCTATGCTGAAAGGGTGCAAGATGAGCTGGTGAGCCAGGAGGCACATTATCTGCCACACCATGCAGTGGTACGGCGAGACAAAACTACCACCAAACTGAGGGTAGTTTTTGATGGCTCAGCCAAGGACAAAGGTGGTGTGTCCTTGAATGACTGTTTGGATGCTGGGCCAAATTTAAATGCAGACATATTTTCCTTGTTACTGAGATTCAGGTTTGGTAGAGTAGCATTGACTGCAGATGTGAAGGAAGCCTTTTTGCGGATAAAGTTAAAACCAGAGGACAGAGATGCAGTAAGGTATCTGTGGGTGGATACGAAAGACTTGTTGGAAAATGAACCTAAGGTTCAAGCATATAGTGTTGTTTGGCCTCAGCTCTAGTCCATTTCTGTTGGCAGCTACTATGCAGTACCATTTTAAAAAATATTCTGAAGTCTATCCTAACACTATCGAACACATAAGGAAAAATTTTTATGTTGATGATTTGCTGTGTTCCGAGGATAATACAGAGATGGCTAAACAGATATTCATGGAGGCTAGAGCTATAATGAGGGAGGCTGGCATGGAGCTCAGAAAATGGCAGACCAATCATTCTCAATTACAAGAGTTTATGAGTCAGTCCTGTGTAGTACCTGATGCAGCAGAAAGTATTGAGGATTCTGGTATTAAGGAGTTGTGGGCAATAGGCGCAAAAGTGCTAGGCATTGTTTGGCAGCAAGGAGATGATTTGTTTACCTTCAATGGGAAATCTTTAGTAGAGCTGGCTGAGAATGAGACAAGGTGGACAAAACGTACAGCTCTTAGTTTGGCTTCAAAGGTCTTTGATCCTTTTGGATTCCTGGCTCCATTTGTGATAAAGTAAAAAATTTGGTTTCAGAGCCTCTGGGAAATTGGACTTGATTGGGACCAAGAGTTACCTGATCATATGGTGGTAAGGTGGAAATATTGGTTCAAAGAATTGGCACATCTTGGAGACAGTGAAATCCCAAGATGGTACTTTGGAGAGTTGAACAATAGTCCAGGCAATTTGGAGCTGCACATCTTTTGTGATACAAGTGAGGAAGCCTATGCAACTTGTATTTATATTAGAGGCACATTGCAAGAGGAAGTAAGTTGCAGGTTGGTTGCTGCAAAGAGCAGAGTAGCACCTTTGAAAAGGCTTTCTGTTCCAAGGTTGGAATTGATGGGTGCAGTTATTGCTAGTCGGCTTGCAGTTACAGTGCAAAAGTCTTTGGCCCTCTTTGAAATTCCAAGCTATTATTGGACAGACTCCACTATAGTTTGGCACTGGTTAAGAAGTCAGGCAAGGAAATGGAAACCATTTGTTGCCAATAGGGTGGAGGAAATTCAAGCGCACACAGATCCCAAGCAATGGAAGCATTGTCCAGGCACCCAAAACCCCGCTGATTTACCAACACGAGAAATTTCAGTGAAAGATCTTGCACAGTCAAGTTTGTGGTGGAATGGGCCAGAGTTGCTAAAATTTGGAAGTGAAAACTGGCCTTCTAATCAGCCTATTGTAGGAGAATGGGTGAGGTGAGAAAATGCACTGTGAACAGTTGTCAAGTTATGCAGCAGGACCCCATATTGAGGCTTGAGGACATTAGCAGTCTGAAAAGATTGTTAAGAGTGACAGCATGGGTATATAGATTTACCAACAATATTAAGGGAGAAACAAGAAGGGAAGGAATTCTGAACAGTAAGGAGATTCAGCAAACCAGGAAATACTGGGTGGTATATGTGCAGAAGGAAAAATTTGGTGAAGAGAGGGAATTGCTCACCAGCCATCCATTACAGGTTCTACCAACACATTCTGCTCTCAAGGGTTTGGATGTGTTTTTGGATCAGGATTTATTGAGAGTAGGAGGTAGACTACAGTTTTCTGGGCTTCCAGAGGAGAAAAGACATCCAATTTTGCTACCTTCTGGGGGGCACTTTGTGGACCTTTTGATCCTGGATACTCATCATAAGCTGTTACATGCTGGAGTTAGAGAAGTGATAATAGAGATCAGACAACAGTTTTGGATTCCCAAAATTAGACAAGTAGTAAAAAAGGTCTTGCATAAATGTGTGGTTTGCAAGCGTTGGAGTGCAAAGCCTTATTATGAAAAGGTGGCTCCACTTCCAAGAGAACTGTGTGTCTATACTGCCCCATTTGATGTAGTGGGAGTAGACTTTACAGGTCCAGTCTATGTGTATGAGCAAGGGGAGTCTAACAAAGGTTAAATATGTCTTTTCACATGTGCTACCACCAGAGCAATCCATTTGGAGTTGGTAAGCAACTTAAGTAGTGATGTATTTCTTTTGGCCTTTAAAAGGTTTGTGAACAGAAGGGGTTTCCCAAATAAAATCATATCGGATAATGCAAAAACTTTCAAAAAGGCTGCAAAGGAACTCCAAGAAGTTTGGTCCTTGCTAAAAGAGGAAGGATTCCAATCCTACCTTTCACACCAGGGGGTACAGTGGGAGTTTATTGTTGAAAGAGCACCATGGTGGGGAGGATTTTGGGAAAGGCTAGTGAGAAGTGTAAAGTGTCCATTAAAGAAACTTTTAGCTAATGCTATTTGAGCAAAGAAGAATTCTGCACTGTTTTATGTGAAGTAGAAGCAATGGTGAACAGTAGGCCTATCACTTTTGTTTATAAAAGTATGCAGGATGCAGAGCCATTGACACCAAATCATTTTCTTTGTGGTAAACGATTAACATCAAGCCCCAGTGTGCCAGAAGACTTGCAGCCTATCCAGAGCACTCAAGGAGAGTTAACCAGACGGTTCAGGTACCTTGAAGAGCTACAAGATCAGTTATGGAAGAGGTGGCAGATGGAATACTTGCCAGAACTCAATTATTACCGATCAGGCAAGGTAAAGGGCTCCATTGCAAATTGTATCAAGGTGGGAGAAGTGGTAATGATTGGGGATGAAAGACCAAGGCAATGCTGGAAGCTTGGCATAATTGAAGAGTTGTTTGTTGGCAAAGACAATTTAGTTAGGTCTGCACTGATAAAGACTTCAGGAGGAAAGTTAAAGAGACCTATACAAAAACTCTATGCTTTAGAAATCAGCAAAAACACAGATAGTCAAGATGAAACATTTGAGTTACAGCCTCATGGAGAAGGTTTGGCTAACCTTGCAGAAGGTAATGACAACAATGCCTCTTCGGTGGGGAGTGTTAGAAAATCTAGAAGAGGAAGAACCATTGTTGTCCCAAGGCGATATGATGACTAAGCTGATTGATGCAGCATTGCTTGTATATATTAAGTTAAGGTGTATATATATCCATCTCATAATTGTAAGGTTAGTGAAAAATTCACTTAATTTAGAACTAACATTTTTGGGCTCTTGTGGCATCATTGTTTGGGCACTCTGGTGGCATCATTTTGGGGCGCTGCGCGTCCTTTCTACTCGTTTGTGGAATGCCGTACTTACAGGGTGTGGTCTTATAGAGAGCTCTCTTGCAATTCAGTTTGGTTGTTTAGACACAAGATTGTTGCATCGTGCAATAGTCCAGGTTGTGTTGTTGTTGCAAGGTTGAGAAAGAAGACCATAAATAGTGCCCCTTTTGTTTTTATCTTAAATTCATGCAACTGAGGCCTAAGGTAGGACCACATCGAGTCAGCAACCCTGAAGTAGGACCTAATAGGACCTCAAGTCCGTAAGTTTTTAATTTTAGCATAACTTGGGCTGTAGGTTGAACTGGCCCTTTAGAACTTGGCCGTTCACGGCTCAGCTGGGATTTTGAACCCAACCAATAAATAAATAACAGTAAGAAACTTGGTGAAAGATCTACACTCTCCACCCCCAAATATTTTTCTCTGTGGTGATTTTAATTTCCCATTCATGAAATATAAAAGGATAGGAAAAAATATATGTATACACCAGGACAAGGTGGGCACACGAGAAGACCAGGAGCAGGTAAAAATGCTACCAGCTCTAGCTGATGAATTAATGTTAACGCAAGAAATAACAGAAAATACAAGAAAAAACAACTGCCTAGATTTGGTATTCCCAAACAACAGTAATCTAATTGATAATGTAGAAATATCCCCAACTATGATATCGGACCACAACATCGTTGAAATAACAACTAATATAAATGCAACAGGGAAGGAAAGAAAACGCACAACAGAAAGAAGCAAATTCGAAATTTTTTAACTTTCACTCCAAAGCTATAAACTGGGAAGATGTTACATCTAGCATGGAAGTAATAGATTGGAAAACCATTTTCGAGGCCAAGACAATGGACGAGATGTTAATGACGTTAGAGGAGAAGACGTTAGAAATTGTGGAAAAACATGTCCCAAAAATACAACAAAGAGGAAACAGAAGCAGGTTCGAAAGACAAAAGAGGGCATTGTTTCGAAAGAGAAAAAGAGTGACTGCAAAATTAAGTAACTGTAAAGATAACATCAGAAAAATATTAAATGATAAACTGCAAAGTATCGATGACGTTATACAGGAACTAATCGAGAAGCCTACAGAAAAAGAAGACGACGACGCTAGAGAAGCGATAAAGGATAACTCAAAGTACTTCTATAATTTCACAAAAAGAAAGACCGAAAAACCATGCGACTATCGGACCTTTTTAAAACGAGAACAGTGCTTTATCTGATGAGCTAACAGAAGTAGCTGAAATATGAAGAGCTCAGTACGAAACATCTTTCAGTATCCCAAAAACTGACAAATTGATATGCGACAGAAACGCGTTCTTTGAAGAAGAACTACAAGGGGAAAGTATAACGGATTTCGACTTTACGACGGATGATATTACACAAGCCATATGGAAACTTAAAACACAGTCAGCGGCAGGACCGAATAAATAGAATGTCACACTGATCAAAAACTGCAAGAATGCAATCGCTGAGCCCCTATACTGGATATGGAGACGATCACTAGACACGGGAGAAATACCGGGTATCCTGAAGAGCGCGAACATAGTCCCAATATATAAAGGAGGAGATCGATCCGAGGCCAAAAACTATAGGCCAGTGTCGCTTACATCTCATCTCACTAAAATATTTGAAACAATAGTTAGACAGAAAATCTATGACTTTTTGGAAACTCAGAAAAAATTCAATGATAACCAACACGGGTTTCGGTCAGGCAGATCATGCCTATCGCAACTAATGGAACACTGCAACAACATTATTGATGCACTTGAAAGTAATGAAAACTATGATGTACAATACACAGACTTTGCTAAAGCGTTCGACAAGTGTGACCATGGAATCATAATACATAAACTGAAATATATGGGGATAACAGGAATAGTAGGGAAATGGATATATAATTTCCTTAGTGAGCAGCGGCAAGTCGTTACACTACAGGGAGTATCTTCATCAGAATCAGAGGTCCTCAGCTTAGGACCACAAGGAACATTATTAGCTCCGTTACTCTTCATAATAATGCTAACTGACATTAACTGACATAGATGAGGACGTTACCAGAGACCACAGTAACAACCTTTGCAGATGACACAAAGATCAGTAGAAAAATAAGAAACCCAGAAGATATAGGATCTCTACAAACCGACATAAACAGAATCTACAAGTGGACGGAAGACAACACTATGAAGTTTAACACCGAGAAATTTCAGCTGTTACGGTATGGAAAAAGAGAAGACCTAAAATCCATCGAATATTATACCCCAAATGGACAGGAAATTCAAAGAAATTTCAGAGTAAAAGATTTGGGGGTTGTAATGACAGATGATGCGAAATTTGAAACACAAAATAAGATAGCAGTAAACAGAGCAAAGAGAATAACGGGACAGATATTCAGAAACTTTAAACGAAGTGATAGGAAAACCCTGATCATACCCAAGTTGGAATACTGCTCGGTCCTAACATCCCCATATAAAGAAGAAGACATTAGACAGCTGGAAGTGATTCAGAGAAGCTTCACAGCCAAGATCAACGGGTGCAAAGAACTAAGTTACTGGGAAAGGTTACGCGAACTAGACCTATATTCACTGGAAAGGAGAAGAGAGAGATACACCATTATTTACAGTTGGAAAATAATGGAGAAACTAGTCCCTAATCTTACTCTGAACCCTATGACTTCCCAAACAACGGTGGAAAGTAGAAACGGTAGACTGTGTCGTATTCCCAAATTGAAGGCGAGACAGGGAACATCCTTAACCCTGAAAGAAAATAGTTTTGTGGTGAGAGGACCAAAACTGTTTAATCAGCTGCCCAAAGACCTAGAAACACGAAGGGAGTTGCGGTGGACATCTTCAAAAGAAGACTAGACGCCTGGCTCAGAACCATCCCCAATGAGCCGGGGGTACCTGGCTATGTGAGGTGGAAAGCACAAGAAACCAACTCACTACTTCACCAGGCTAATTCGAGAGGAGGGGCGACAAGCTTGACCTTTGTGAAATGAGGAATCATCGCGCGGAACATTTGAAAGGTTGAAAGGTATATATACCAGGTGTCCCCCAAAAATGTCCCTATTTCTAAATAAATGTTCTAAGCTAGAAAACGGAATCTTGACACAAAGACAAACGTAACAATCTTTGTACGTAAAACATAGGAGTTTATTAACCTTAATTAAACAATGTTAATTGTAGTCGTAACTTTTTCTAACACAATATTCACCCTCACACGAATGTTTTACATAATTTTTGGAAATAGCTCAGTTGGAATGTTGTTCGTTACCTCATAGACTTTGGTCTTTGGTTCTTCAAGTGTTTTAGACTTGGTAAAATAGATTTGTCTTTACAAAAAAAAGTCATAGGGTGTGAGGTTAGGTGAATATGGGGGCCATTCCACTATCTCATGAAGAAAGATTAGTTGCCCGGAAAAACGCTTCCTCAAAAAGTTGCGAGTTCAACAAGCAATGTGTGGAGGTGCTCCCTCCTGCCGAAACTATTGTGAATCTGGGGTAATAGAGTTATTTCTTTTACGGGACAAACTAATTATTTGTGGTAAGTATAAATTTTGTAGCATCTGACGATGCGAACCGTTACTGCTTTTCCAGTTTCATTCTCAAAGAAGTAGGGACTTACTACACCATACCACCGAACAGCGACCCAAATGTTGAGCTTAGCAACACTACGTTGAAGTTCCATTGGAGCGTCAGCATGACTTCCCCAGTAACGAAAGTTTTATTTCTTAATCTCCCTAGAGTCTAGACGTTACTCGTCAGTTAAGTGGATGTGTTTAAAAAATTCAGAATCTTCTTTTAGCTTTGTTAACATCCATATTGCAAATTCCATTCGTTTTTGTTTTTGAACATTAATCAGTGAAGCTTGGGAATGAATTTTGTAGTATAAGGAAAAAGGTTTAATTCGGTACGAAGTATACGATGCACAGATGTTCGTGAAATATCTACTTCTGCTGACAAACGTCGGATTGATTTCTACGAACTGTGCGCAATAATTTCATGAACTATATTTACGTGTTGCACAGTTCTTGTGGATCGTCGCCTACCACTATTACCCTTATGTTGATTGCTTATATTTCTTTTTGTTTGAAATTTTCGAACAATTCGCTATATTCTCTTTTTCTGCAAAAGTTCCTCTGCACCTGCGTCACAGAATTTGTCACATGAAACCACTCAACAATCCTGATTTTCTGCTCCAGCTGTTCCAGTATATTCATATAGGTATATGGGGAATAAAAATCCCAATCTTTTGTCTTTCTGAAGAGGAAACCCCAATAATAAAATGTATATCCATAATAAAATAATAAGCAAATAAAAATAGGGATATATTTTTGGAATATATATATATATATATATATATATATATATATATATATATATATATATATATATATATATATATGTGTGTATATGTATATGTATATGTATGTATATATGTATGTATATATGTATGTATATATATATGTGTGTATGTATGTATATACGTATGTATATACGTATGTATATACGTATGTATATGTGTATATATGTGTGTATATATGTGTATATGTGTGTGTATGTGTATATGTGTGTATATGTGTGTATATGTATATATTATGTGTATATGTATATATATATGTGTATATGTGTATATGTAATATGTGTATATGTAATTATGTATATATATATGTGTATATGTGTATATGTATATATGTGTATATGTGTATATGTATATATATGTGTATATATGTATATGTATATATATGTGTATATATGTATATGTATATATATGTGTATATATGTATATGTATATATATATATGTGTATATATGTATATGTTATATATATGTGTATATATGTATATGTATATATATATATGTGTGTATATATGTATATGTATATATATGTGTATATATATATTATTACTTAATGCTCCTAATTATACTTACATACGCACGAATTATTACATAATACACCAAACAAACAAGAAGTTCGTAAAATAAACAGTCTTCTTACGACCTAGCCCTCACCTATAAGCATCTTCGTACTCCGGCCTCCTACAAAAGGCTCTGGAGGTAAGAGCGGACGTAATGACCGTGGCACCCACTGTCAGAGCTATAAGTGCGACCAGGAGAAGGGCGTCTACTTCTGCGTTGTGGGCAGCGGCCACTCGGTCTACCACAGCTACTCCGCCGACCTAGAAGGAAGATGAGAGGGCTTCAGAGACAGATTAAGTTAAGAGCTTTTAGAGAGGATTAGCCATTCTGATGCATTAATAACAATAGGTATTGGTCGGCTCCTGAGGCTGGATCGTTGCCAATTAAGCGAAAATATAAAATTATTACAGTTGATATTCAACAGTGTATATATATATATATATATATATAGCTGGTGAGGGAAGCTATATTTATGGGACCTCTTTGCGAGTGACCCGTTGCCCACGTCGGGCTAGCATCATGAAAAAGAAAAACTATGGTATTTGTCATTTACCATTACTTATTCGGACTATAGTGGATTTAATTATCCCAGAAGAGTTCCTTGTTCCATGCACTGTCTGTGTGTATCATAAAAAACTCATGGGACCATTCTGAGTTCATTCCCATATATATTATATATATATTAGGGACCTGCGAAGCTTTGATATTCGATTTCATTTCGAATCGGGAGAGAGGATTCGATTTGATTAGTTAGCTTGGGCTCCGATTCGATATTTTCGAATCTCCATTAAGTCCGGTAAACAACATCAGTGATGTTGTTTTGAAGAACACTTTCGTAAATAAACACTTTTCTTTTTACTTAGATTATAATTAAATCTATATACTGAGACCAATCTCTTATGCAATAACACTTTTATCATACTTTAATACCATTGTTCCTCCTAATGATCAAATACTTAATACATTTTTTTTAGAAGGATTTACTTTGTCCTTTGTTCTCAAGAAGATTTAATCAATTTTATGCTTATTACTAATTGTGTGTAGAAACACTAATCTATATGTGTACAGTTGATTTGATTCGAGATTCGATTCGATTTGAATTGTTTTGGATGATTTGATTCAAAAAAAAAATTGTGATTAGCAGGGCCA
Organism: Bathynomus jamesi; assembly: GCA_023014485.1. NCBI lineage: Eukaryota > Metazoa > Arthropoda > Malacostraca > Isopoda > Cirolanidae > Bathynomus > Bathynomus jamesi. Next base: position 444,980 of record JAJOZX010001834.1, on the reverse strand, counting down.
TAATATATATATATATACAGAGATGGGCAGTAACGCGTTACATGTAACGACGTTACGTAACGATCGTTACAAAAGTAACGAGTAACGGTAACGCCTGAAAGATTTTCAAAAGTGACAATGTAACGGTAACGCTTTGCAAATTTTTTATCAATGTAACTGATTTTTTCGTTACTCGTTACTCGATACTTGACATTTGAATTTGATAACATTGCCATTCCATTTATGAGGACTATTGAATGCAATTCACTATTCCGTGTGAACTAAACTAAATTTATATTTTCTAGGTCTCTTCATCTTTCCCAAAAATCATTGGGGTGCAAATTATTGTGCAATATATCGTTCTTAAGAGAACAACATTTATATAGTCAATAATAGTAGCTATTAGAATTTATGTGGTATGGCTGCCATTTGTAAGTTTATCTGTAGCTTCAAAATACGTGTGAAGACACACAAACAAATATCAAATGTAACTAGTTACTTGTAACGTCGTTACATGTATCGAGTAACGGTAACGCTTTAAAGATTTTCAAAAGTAACGATATAACGGTAACGCTTTAAGGATTTTCAAAAGTAACGAGTAAGGATAACGCCGCCCAATTTAATGTAACGGTGCCCAACTATATATATATATATATATATATATATATATATATATATATATATATATATATATATGTGTGTGTGTGTGTGTACACACACACAGTATATATATATATATATGATAGAAACGCATTCATGCTTATCTCATTGACTGAGCTTTGTAATTCCGCTGAATATTTGAATAACATGAATAAAATGTAAATTTCAGTCGATATATATATATTAGGGTGTCTCTTATTGGGTAGTCAAAAATTGAAATGTTGAATTATTTTATCTGCGCCCCCTAAAATAGTTCCATTTAGCATAAAAACTAAAACTTGAAAGTTTGACACAAATTGGCTCATATTTAGGGGTCGCCCCCGGCTAATAAAAATGGTGACCATGGCATAATAGCTCCTGACATATGAGTATGCTCATTATACACATAATTCCTTCCTTCTTTTTTTAGTTTGATTTGTTTTTATAAGTATAGGCCTTCTTGTTTATCATTGATCCTTTTCTAACCTATCCTTGATGTTGTTATAATCCATCCTTTGGTCCTCAATCCTTCTTTATCCCAATGCTTTTTCTCCTATCCAAAATCCTTCCTGGCTCTTTTTTTATATACAATCAGCAATGAAGCATTGCTACAAAAAAAAAAACATTAGTTTATTATATAGAGATAAATTCAAAATGCCAGTGCTATTTACATACTTTAATTACTTTAATTAGCATTATTTCCTTATACAACATTTATTTAATATACAATGATTATACAATATGGTGTATGTTAAGGTGCGACCTCATTGATGGTTATTTTTTGAGAAGAACAGTTTTTGATGGAATTGGGTGACTCTGGCGGTGTTTTGCAACAATTTGGAGCAGGAACTGGAGCTGCTCTTCCCCCACTGTCAATTTCTTATTCAGCTCTTGAACTAAAGCTACTGCACGTTCTGCCCGGTCATTTACAACAGATAGAGCTGCAACAATAGCTCTGGCCCTTAAATATTCACAGTTGGATGTCCAAGTGCTGGGTGCCTTGTTCAGAAATCCTTCTGGCAAATTCAGCTTAGTAAAGAATTCTCTAGTATTCCTTGTAACAAGTTGGTGTAGTCCTTCACCAGAGCAGAAGGTCGATTCAGGAATCCGAGGACGCTTGGGTGGTCTATCAGTGGACTCATCTTCTAATGCCTTTACCATGCGTTTCTTTACATCTGTAGTAATTCGCTCATCAAAGAAAGCAAGACCAACTGCTTCTTCAGACAGGTACCATAAGTGGTTAGAGAGCTTTTTTTTAGTTGCATCAGAAATCTTTTTGTTAGGATAATTAATCAACGACCTCATAAGGAGCCAGTCATTAAATGGGGTTTCAATAGGGAGTGAGGATGTTGTCCAAGCCTTCATATAGATGAGAACAGAAAAAAGGGAAAGATCTCGAATTCCTCGTTCTTCAGTCTTTGTCATCTTGAACTGGTTTCGAAAAAGCCACATCTTGATAGAATAGAGCGCTTTGGACATCCAGCGAGCTCGATGCATGGCACCTGGTGCACGAAACTTGATGCCTTTATTGGGGACACCTCCAAGAAAGATGATGGAGAGATCCAAAAGTTCTTGATAGTCATCCCGTAGCATAGGTGCCTGGGATCTAGCAAACTGAATTAGTTCAGTTTTAGACTGGATAATTGCTTCTTTAGTAATCGTGTCTGTCTCACCTGTTTGGAACTGGCTTTGATCAACAGAAGTCCAATTGTCACGAAAACGCTTAAAGATCAATATCTCTGGACCAGTTGATGTAGATCCCAATGTTGCTTCAAATGCAGCTCCCAACAATAAATCTAAAACATGGTGTCTACAAGGCAAATACAAAACATCATGTCCCAATTTTGCTTCGATGAGAGCACAGGCTCCACTATATGTCTATATTGACCCGTGTTTGAAGCTGTTGTATCGAAACAAATATTCATTTAATTGAATTCATCATAAATATGATGATTAATTAATTAAAAACATATGTTTAGTATACTTGACAACTGCTAGTAATTTCAAATATTAATTGCATAAATAATAGCTATATTTTATGAACTTTAATAAGCGGGGGCGACCTCTAAAAATTGGTCAATCCAAAAAACATTTTATATGTGATGTTTTTTCAACCAATGGAACTGGTTGAGGGGGCGCAACCTAAAAAAATCAACACTTCGAAAATAAGAGACACCCTAATATATATATATATATATATATATATATATATATATATATATATTATATATATGCCTTGGTGAGGTAGTGGTTAGCATCGCTGACTAGGAATCCATCGGCCCCGGGATCCAGACCCGGTGACGGCAGGTGGCGCGCAGCAAAACCCAGCTGTTCATCCTTCCACACAATAAAAATTGGTTGGTAGATAAATGGGTAGCCTACTGCTTAAAACGCTGGGCTGCTGATCGGGGGTTCGTGAGATCGAGTCCGGGTGAGGACTGTAATTTCTGACCGCCCGTGGTGGGGGTGATTCGGATTCTACGTTAATCTGTAGGTCTAAGGTGGAGTGACAAACTTGACCTTCGTCAGAATGGACAATTCGGGCGAAAGCAAAACCGAGGTTAACCAAGGTTATATATATAAGATTTTCATGACTGAAATTTATTCAAATATTCAGTGGAATTATGATACGAAGCTCAGTCAATGAGATAAGTATGATTACGTTTTTAATTTCAATAACCGCACTTAAATAATATTGAAATAAGATCTTGTTTAAATGGTGTTATTACACTTAAAAAGCATTCATATATTCATATAAATGCGAGGAAGTTGAATGGAGCATGGTTAATCATTGTAAATATTGACCTCGCTTCAACGAACGTTTTGTTTGGGGAGGTTCTGGATAGCATGTTCGGTCGGAGCACCGGCTCCGAAACCACGCGTGACGCCGTGGATTCGAGTTTCATTAGCTAGCTCCTAGTTTCCCACTTTAATAACTATCCTGATGAGGAAGGTGCTTGAGAATTTTATTACATATATGCTTTTGTTACAGAGGACCAACTTTTGTTCTCGCTCGAGGCGGTATCTGAAGATTTTACGTAACTACCATACGAAGGTCATATACAGGGCCGTTTCTAGCCATTAGGGGGCCCTAAGCAGTATACCCATTTGAGGCCCCACCCCTCCATCCACCAACTCACGCCTTACTACATCACCTCAGCACACACATACAAAAAATGGCTGTTAATAAAAAAAATTATGAAACAATTTTAATGACACATTTATGTCCAAAACAACAAATATGTACTTTCAGCAGACAAACAGAAAAAATACTCTTCATGAAATTCCTGAAAATTAGCTTATACATTATTTAGAATAAATGACACAGAACTATGTATAAAAAAATAATGCAATTATCAACTACCAAACAATTACTAACTCTACGATACAATCGTGTAATAGCTAACAGCCTAACAGTTATACAGAACAGTTTGTATCTTCAAAATTTTACTGCTCAGATTTGGAAAGTTTATTTTCGTATTTTAAAATAGAACATGTTCCAGACGAGTGGCGTCTGTTCATTGACTCTAGTAAGCGGAGTCTTAAAGCTGTTTTGTTACACAATGGGAACGTTCACCCAAGCATTCCAATTAGACACGCAGTTCATCTCAAGGAGTCATATGAGAACATGGTAATACTTCTGAATGCAATCAAGTATGATCAATATAAGTGGAAGATTTGTGGAGACCTAAAAGTGATAGGACTTCTCCGGGGAATGCAGGATAGCTTTACCAAGTACATGTGCTTTCTGTGTTTATGGGATAGTAGAGCAACACAGCAGCATTATGTAAAGAAGGACTGGCCACCACGTGAAGCCTTTGTGCCAGGACAACATAGTATGAAGTATGAGCCATTAGTTGATCAAGAAAGGATTATTTTGCCCCCTCTGCATCTCAAACTAGGGTTGATAAAGAACTTTGTCAAAGCGCTTGACACAGAAGAAGCTGCATTCAAATATTTGCATTCAAAATTTCCTAGCGTTAGTGATGCGAAGATGAAAGAAGGTGTTTTTATTGGTCCCCAAATAAGAGTGCTTTTAAAGGATGAACAGTTTTTGAGCACACTCAATGCAAAGGAACTAAGAGCCTGGAATTCTTTTAAGAATCTTTGTAACAATTTTTGAGCACTCTCAATGCAAAGGAACTAAGAGCCAGGAATTCTTTTAAGAATCTTTGTGACAACTTCTTAGGTTCAACAAAGTCCCCTCACTATGAAGCAATGGTCATCGAGCTGCTGGATGCATACCAACAACTTGGGGCTAGAATGTCTCTGAAGATCCATTTTTTGCACAGCCATCTGGACTTCTTTCCAGATAACCTTGGCTCAGTGCCAGATGAATACGGAGAGCGGTTGCACCAGGACATTGCAATGATGGGAAAAAACTACCAAGGACGATGGGACTCTTGCATGTTTGGTGACTTTTGCTGGATGCTAAAACGGGAAGGCTCTACTGAGTATAGACGCAAATCCAAGAAAACTCACTTCTAAGAAAGTGAACTATATGTAGCAGTTGATATGTAATAATACATGTGTACGTATCCTTTTTTGTTGTTCTGTTCTGTTCTGTTTTACTACAAATACAAATAAAAGTAGATTTATAAGTAGATTTTCAAAAATTTCTTCTCTCTGTGATATTGAACTTTCAAGTTTTGAGTGTATTCTGCCTGTAAACGTCTAAATAATGGTTACAGATATCTAGATAACCTGACCCGATAGAGAAAAACTAATGTGATTTTCAGATTCAGCACTCCAAAATTAGTTTAGATCACCCATTAAATTGGGAGAAGCAGATTTTTTTTTGTTTTTGTAGACCAGTGAATCAACCTCAGATCTTTATGCAACAGCTTTATTCTTTCCATCCTTATTCCTTCGTAGCTTTCACGAACTAAAAGAAAAGTAAAAAAAAGTTTGTATACGATAATGTTTATCAAAAACAGTTATTCCGCATTCCTTTTACGAGAGTAAAATGATGCATGTATGTATGGTCGATCTCTCTCTCTCTCTCCTCTCTCTCTCTATTTGTCCATACATATACACACACAGGTATAATATAAACATACTTGCACACACACACACACACACACATATATATATATATATATATATATATATATAGAGAGAGAGAGAGAGAGAGAGAGAGAGAGACAACGCAAACAGCAAACAAGCTTCAAAGAAATTCAAAGCGTAAGACTTCAAAGACATTTTGAAAACATCCTATTTCCCAAAGCGTAAATTTTATGAAATTTCTTTTCATAACCTCTAAAGGCACCTGAGTTTTTAATTTTAGCTTTTGCACAGAAACAGTTATTAAATTAACAGAATTTTGTTGTTTGTACATTTTTAAATGTTTAATCCCGAGATTTTAAGAGAAAATAATTATACTGTACATTTTGTTAGTAAAAAAAATAAAAAATTAACGTAAATGAATAAATCCTCTGAAACTCACATATGCAGTTAAAAATAATTACATTTCTTTACATCAAAACCGCATTAAATATTTGAAAAAAAAAAAAAATTATATATATAATATATATAAATTATATATATATATATATATATATAATATATATATATATATATATATATATACCTTTCAACCTTTCAAAGGTTCCGCGCGATGATTCCTCATTTCACGAAGGTCAAGCTTGTCGCCCCACATCTCTAGTTGGCCTGGTGAACTAGTGAGTTGGTTTCTTGTACTCTCCACCTCACATAGCTAGGTACGTCCTGCTCATCGGGGATTGTTCTGAGCCAGGCGTCTAATCTTCTTTTGAAGATGTTTACTGCAACACCATTCGTGTTCCTTAGGTCTTTGGGCAGCTGATTAAACAGTTTTGGTCCTCTCACCACAAAACTATTTCCTTTCAGGGTTAAGGATGTTCCCTGTCTCTCCTTTAATTTGGGAAAACGACACAGTCTTCCTTTTCTACTTTCCACCGTTGTTTGGGGAGTTACAGGGTTCAGAGTAAGATTAGGGACTATTTTCTCCATTATTTTCCAAGTGTAAATAATGGTATAGCTCTCTCTTCTTCTTTCCAGTGAATATAGGTTAAGTTCGCGTAACCTTTCCCAGTAATTTAGTTCTTTGCACCCGTTGATCTTGGCTGTGAAGCTTCTCTGAATCCCTGTTTAAAATGTATACCGTACAGAAGGTTGACAAAATTAAATAGACACCACGATGATGGTCTTCAAGAACAAATGGCAAAGCTCATCAAAAGAATGCCGGAATGTGTGTCACCTTTACATAATGGAAAAGGGGAAGCAACACAATTCTAAGTATATTGATTCAATAAATCCGTTATTGTTTATTGATTTTTATTATTAAATAAAAAACTATGGAAAAAAACAAAAACTGAGAAGCGTCTATTTACTTTTGTCAACCCTCTGTATCTCATCTTTAAAAAAAAATTAACGTAAATGAATAAATCCTCTGAAACTCTCATATGAAGTTAAAAATAATTACATTTCTTCACATCAAAACCGCACTAAATATTTGATAATCTCAAAAAATAAAAATAAATAAATAATAAATAATATATATATATAATATATATATATATATATAGTGCTTAATTTGTGACGGAACGCTCCGGAACGCCGTTCCGGTACTTTTATTTTAAAACCTAATTAAAAAAAAGTTTTTTATTTTAATAAAAAAGGTCAGCAACGTAATTTCGTAATTTAAAATCCAACGAAATACAGACAGTAGAAAGCGAAAACTAGTCGATCAATCAGAAAGAAGTTTGGAGTGTGTGTGGAAATTAATGTGATTATTCTATCAACTTCCTCTATATAGCAATAGCATGTAAGTAAAACAATTTTATTTTGTTTCAAATACATATAATATTTTGTTTCACTTAGATGAAATAACATTTCACTTAGATGTTGCAATCACAGTCTAACTTTTTCTTTAAAATAATACTCTATTCGAAGAACTTTCATTTGCATGTTGCGCAGTTTTCGCAGAAAAAGCGCTTAAAATGCACCGCCCCGGACCCCGCTGAAGGAGCTTACAGCGCTCCCCCAGACCCCCTAACTGTGAGGGCTTCACCTGCGCTCCACTTCTTTTTCATTTACAATTAAGCACTGTGTGTGTGTGTATATATATATATATAATTTTTTTTTATCAAATATTTAATGAGGTGTGTATATTATATATATATATATATATATATATATATATATATATATATATATACTGTAACAACGCAATAAGCACTTTCAGTAAATGAGTAAAGATAAAAGCACTTTATTAAAGAGAAGTTTATTAAGTTTATTCATATTTACAGTACAAGTTTCGCTTTTTTACTTATGATCCTTCAACTGGAAAATGAAGGGGTTCACTCAAATATTAATAAGCCGTTCTTTAATATCGTGCTTTCACTTTCACCCATATATATATATATATATTTCTTTAGTATAAATTTGTGTTATAAGAACCTGTTTCTGCGTTTCAAGAACAATTTTGCGGGTTTGCGCATGTGACAGCACAATAAGCACGTGGTAGACCTACGTTGTAATATATTAATTTCCAAACGCTCGTTTTTTTTTTTTTAATTAAGAGCATGGCACACCCGTCAAGTACTTGCAGTCGTTGTGAAGGGAAATTTTCCGCTTACGCGTTTACAATGGCTAATAATAATGAACAGTTAGTTTGCAGGTGGTGCTCAAGCATGGAAGTCCTGAGGAACGAGTTAGAACGTGAGAGGGAGGCCAGAGTGAGGCGTGAAGAAAGTGTGATGCTCCTGCCGGCAAAATTAGAATCCTTTGAGACTCCAGTTAAGTTACGACCCCTCCTGCCTCAGTTTCTACTAATAATATAAATAGTACTAATAGCCCTCTCTTCCCCTAGTTCCCAACCCTTCGTTCAAGTGCGTAATTGAGTCCCATTGAGAAAACCTAAGACTTGTCTACTAGTAATAACAAACAACAAATTTTCTGTTTTAGGTTTCGAAGATGCTGATGAACCGGAAATACGACTCGTTGGTGATTCCATTGTTCGAGGGCAGCTCGAGGAATTCTGTGGGAGAAACCCTCGTCGTAGGCGCCGCTACTGCTACCCTGGTGCAAGGGTGGATGATATAACTAATAGTGTTGACTATTTTACAAACGGAACCTCTGAGGACACAACGTATGTTATTCATGTCGGTACTAATAACGTTTTAAATTCTAGATCGGAAGAACTGCTGGCTAGGTACAGGGACTTACTAGAGCGATTAAAGGAAAAAACTAATAAGATTGTTTTAACAGGTATACTTCCTCGAATTATCCAACGTAGTGATTTCTGCAGCAAGGCGACCAATATTAACAATACCCTAAAATCTCTTTGCCAACAGGAAGGAGTGCATTTTGCGAATTTTTGGAACAGTTTCTACGGCAGGAGGGACTTGTTCCTTGGAGATGGACTTCATCTTAATGACGTTGGAGCTGCGCGTTTAGGAAGACTTTCATAATACTGTCTCTTCTTTTCAGGCTGCCGTAACTCGAACGAGTCCCAGCGTAATTTCCTCAAATTTTCTCTGCGCTCGCGGTGTCGCAATTACAAACAATTTGAAGGTTCTGTCCTTAAATGTTCGTAGCCTACGAAATAAAATAAACAAATTTTTTTCTGTAATTGCTTGTAAAGACTATGATTTAATTGCGATAAATGAATCGTGGCTTAGCACTGAAACACGTGACTTTGTAGGGAGTATCAAATTAGAGGTTATAGACTTTTTGTGAAAAACAGAATAGGTAGGTGAGGAGGCAGTGTTATGTTGTATATTAAAGATAATATTGCGAACGTTATAGAAGTAAAGCACACAATTCCAGAACCGATAGATTCGACTATAGCAGAACTTAAATTGAACGATTTCAAACACTTGTTGTTGCGGTTATATATAGGCCCCCTAATCAAACAGCTGATACGGACGAAGCGTTATATCGTGAACTGAAGAGAATAATAGGTAGTGAGCAGGCCTTAGTTATGGGTGACTTTAATTGCGCCAACGTGAATTACGATACAATGCAGGGAGACGCGGAAGGTAATCGTTTAGTTAATTTTCTCGAGGATAGCTTTCTTATTCAAAAAGTTGGTATTGAAAAATTTATTGAAAAAGTATTTATTTTATTTAGCTTGAGAGAGATTATTTTTATTTTGGGGTAATATTAGATTAAGTTTACTTTAAATAGACACGGTAATTATAGAAATAATAATGGCCTATTTAGACACTGTCAACACAGCTACAGACTTTTTCACTGTAGGTTGCAGTTTTCAGGTTAAATTTGGTCAGCAGCCAGATTACTAACTATGGTGAAGCTAAATTCATCAAAATTAATTTAGACTTACCAAAAATGAAGTTGCCAGTTGAACGTTACCCTTTCAGTTTCTAACTGATTCATAAGTTTCATTTAGTTTCCAGGTTTTAATTTTAGTTGTTAAGTTTTAGGTTATTGTTTAACACACTGCTAGGTTATTTATTTGTAGGGGCTATTTCCCAGACCTAGGTTTTGCAGGTTAAGTTAGGCTATGGCTGTATTGCCCTTAAGGTTTTGTTTTTAAAGGTTTAAGGTTTAAGATTTTGAAGGTTTTATTCAAGTTAAGTTAGGGCTATATTGCCTTTAGGTTTTAATAGGGGCTATAACAGCCATTTAATTATTGAGTTAGGGCCGTTGTAGCCCGGTTCGAGTTTCGTCTAGGTACCTAGTTTTTTCTCTTACCTTAGTTATTTTCTTTAACTTACTTACACCTAGTTCTGATAGGCCTCTATTTAGTTAAACATGGGTTTTGATTAATTGCAGTGGTTATTAATTAAGGATACGGTTTAATTAAAGGTTGTTAGGTTTGAAGGTTGACTCAGTTTCCCGGTTTGGGTAACCACGAGCATTTTAATTTTTTTGAGAAAAAAGGGCCCGCTTCATGCGGTCAAAAATTTTCAAGACTGGACAAAGCTCCGTTTTTCTTTGTCCCAGAAACTTTTTTTTTCCTTCTTTTTGTTAATTAGGGAAACCCAACTTCACTAGTTGGTTAGAAACGAGGGTTTTTATTTTTATTTATTTTGTTTATATTTTATTTGGAAATATATGCGGTTATTTCTAACCACTTTTTTCAACAGTTGGGGAACCTACGAGGTTGGACAGTATTTTAGATTTAGTAATAACTACGGACGATAGGCTAATCTCTGATCTTCAAGTAATAGAACCGTTCAGCAATAGCGATCATAATATGGTAGAGTGTGACCTCTCAGTAAATCACTCGAAACCAGCTAACTCGACTAAAACTTGAAAATAAAAACCCATTCTAATAGACAGAGTTTATTTCCACAACAGTTTCGACGCCCACTGGCATCCTCCTCGGGTGGATACAGAAAAACGAATGAACCAAAACAAGAGGGAAAAACAGTCCAGGGACCGACCGTTAAGAAATTCGCACCTAGGTTAGATCCCACTCTCCCGACACCGGAAGGGATTTTCATTAAGTACATTCCCACAAATTTAAAACTATCTTCCTGTTCTAAACATACAGATTCTATTATTTTTTTATTTTTTTACATAATTATTACATTTATTATTAAATTTATTACATTTAATATTGCATAATTACTTATTACAGAAATTCTAAATTTATTATTACATTGGTTATTACATTGTTGTTTATTATACATAACTTATAAACCGAAAAACGAATGAAATGTAATAACAATGTAATAATAAATTTATAATTTATGTAATAAATAATTATGCAATATTAAATGTAATAAATTTAATAATAAATGTAATAATTATATAAAAAAAAAAAAAAATAGAATCTGTATGTTTAGAACAGGAAGATAGTTTTAAATTTGTGCGAATGTACTTAATGAAAATCCCTTCCGGTGTCGGGAGAATGGGATCTAACCTAGGTGCGAATTTCTTAACGGTCGGTCCCTGGACTGTTTTTCCCTCTTGTTTTGGTTCATTCGTTTTTCTGTATCCACCCGAGGAGAATGCCAGTGGGCGTCGAAACTGTTGTGGAAATAAACTCTGTCTATTAGCGTGGGTTTTTATTTTCATATTTTGACCTTCACGTAGAAAAAAGTGAAGTTTTTTGCATCGACTAAAATTCCTAACTTCCAGCACACAGACGTTTGTAAATTTCGAAATGAATTGTCACACGTCAATTGGGAAAACGTAATGGGGATCTCCAACGCAAAACTAATGTGGGAATCGTTTGAAACAGTATTTAGAACTATAAATGAGGAATGTGTACCGTACAAAAATAAGCGTGAGAAAGTAAACAACAAACCCTTGTGGTTTACTTCTAGAGTAGGAGACATTATAAAGAGTAGAGAGAGGGCTTTTAGGCTAAATAAGTGCGATAAAGACAATTTGTGGTTACGAAACAACTACATATCTCTCAGGCGTGAAGCGAAAAGTGTAATAAAAAAGTCCAAGCGCGAATTTGAAATCTCCATAGCTCGTGACGGTAAAGAAAACCCCAAGCGGTTCTTTCAATACGTCAACAATCGAAATCCAGTAAAAAGTGTCTTGGGGCCGTTGAAAAATGTTAACGGAGATCTAGTTTCTGAAAACAAGCAAATGGCTACCTTGCTAAACGAATTTTTTAGGTAAGTTTTTACTATAAAAGATGTAACGAATATCCCTACGCTCATAGACATAATACCTTTTGATAATGGTAATATTTTGGATAATATTGTGGTTAGTGAAGGGGAGGTAATGCGCAATATTGATAAAATGATGCGTAAATCACCGTGGCCGGATTCCATATATCCCATACAACTAAAAGAATTAAAAGAAAGCATTGTTGTGCCACTAACAGATATTTTTAATGCGTCTATTTCTGAGGGGTGCGTACCAGATAATTTCAAGTTAGCAAATGTAACACCTATCTTTAAGAAAGGCGATAAAGGTGCGGCGGGAAATTATAGGCCAATCAGTTTAACGTCTGTTGTAGTAAAGCTACTGGAATCAATAATTAGGGATCGTATAGTCGAACACTTAGAATTGCATAACTTGGTTAGAAATACGCAGCACGGTTTTAGGCGAAACAAATCTTGCTTAACTAATCTTTTAGAATTTTTTCAAAGCGTGGTTGAAGTTTACGATAGACATCGAGCGGTTGATGTAGTGTATTTAGATTTACAAAAAGCGTTTGACACCGTGCCGCACAAAAGACTCATTGAAAAAACTAAGGCTCATGGAATCAGGGGTGTAGTAATAAATTGGCTAGAAGAGTAGTTGCGAGGTAGGAAAAAGAGGGTGGTCGTTGATGGAGCGGAGTCGTGTTGGACTAATGTAGCGAGCGGCGTTCCTCAGGGTTCTGTATTGGGCCCCTTGGTTTTTCTTATATATATTAACGATTTAGATGTCGGCCTAGTCAGTACAGTTTCAAAGTTTGCGGATGACACGAAGTTGGGTGGTAGGGCGATTAATGACGAAGATAGAGGTAAAATCCAGGAAGATCTGAATAAAATCGTTGATTGCTCAGTCACATGGCTAATGAGATTTAACGTCGCTAAGTGCAAAATTTTACATATAGGTTCGTGTAACGGTAATTTTGCATACTACACTCGAGACTAGGAGGCTAAAGGGTGATAGTAAATAGGTGGAATAGTTTGCCGGTAAAAGTAATTAGTAGCACGTCTATAAACATGTTTAAAAATCGATTAGACGCATATGTTGATAGATTGGGTATTTACCTTGAATTTACCTTGAAGCGCTTCTGCCTCAAGGGTGCACTGCTCCCACGAAGTCGGCTCAGCGCCTCCTGAGGCGGGGCCACGACGGGGTCGCCACCTAGGGTTGCCAACTCCATGAAGTTTGAAAAAAAGGACAAGAACATCAATTCCAATATACTGTCCAGGGCCGTAACTAGGGTTTAGAAATTAGTGAGGTCCAGATTTTTTTCGAGCGCGGCGGGACGAGCAAAATTCAGACCAAAATGACATCTACAAACACAACCCAAGCTATACACTAAACACAAAACACAAAACGCTCGACGCTCCCTCTTTTCAAAAGAAAAGCGGTAATATGCGTTTCATACACGGAGAACGGTTCAGTTCAAGTTCAGTCTCCTTTTTTTTTTTTTAGGAAATAATTACCCATTGAGTCATGCATTGACAAAATTTATGGTAACAATATTTATTTTTAAATTTATACTTTTCCGCTACACGGAACGTTAACATTTAAGTGAAGAAATGAATTTATGAAATGTTACTCGACTTAAGACTTTATAATTATTTCCTTTTAAACAAAAGTTTGGTTAATATTCGTTTTTTGACCCAGTCACACCCAGCTATAACAGCAATATATATTGAATAACCAATCAAAGCTGAATAAGAAAATATATATATTATCTTGTGCAAATTTGTATAAAATGTACTTTTTTAAAAAATATATTTTCTACTTTCTAATATGTATGTATATAAATTTCGGTTGGTTTGTTTATTTGGGCTACCTTTTTTGGACTTTTTTGGAGATTTTTCTTGGCTTTTTTTGGCTACTTCTTTCTGTTTCTGGTTAGTGTGGTAATTTTCGTTCTACTGGTATGACGTGTCAATCTTGTGAACTTGATTTCGAAGACCTAATCCGCCTTGTTGGCCTCGATGAAGATAAAAGTTTAGATTTTTTTTCCAGTCACGGCATAATTCCGACATCCGTGATTTGCCCTAAATGTAATACTGCCTGTATTTTAAGACAAGACTCGAAGGTGTTTAGGTGCTGTAAAAAAAATGGAAGGATGTGAAATCATGGGTTTTACGTGCTGGGAATAGACGTCCTCATTACCGGAAATATTTCGCACAATACTTGTTCCTGGCAGAAGATCCTGACGATTCTACAGTTCTGCATCAATTCCTTACTGCAATTGCAGAACTATATTCTCCAAAATGAGGTGACTGGTTAGGTTAGGTGGTTAGGCCAAGTTAGGTTAGGTTAGGCTAGGCTAGGTTAGGTTAGGTTGTGTTTAGCACGAATGCAAACTTTTCTGGTCGATTTTGAGGTGTTTTGCATGAATCTGCCATCCGTTTCCTGTGCAAATGTGTAGTTTTCGAGATGACAATATCTCAAAAACTACGCATTTGCACAGGAAACGGATGGCAGATTCGTGCAGAGCACCTCCAAATTGACCAGAAACGTTTGCTCTCATTATAAAAAGAGACTGGGTCAAAAAACGAATAATTACCCAAAAGTTTTGTTATAAAACTGTTGTTTGGAACAAGATTGTTATCAGAAAAGGACAAATGGCGTCCTTTCCAAACTCAAGAAAGGACAAGGACAAAAATCTACAAGAAAGGATGGTTGGCAATCCTATCGCCACCCTTCTTTTCTCTTGCTCCTGCCATAAGATTTGGTCCCTATTGAATTTGTGGGGGCTGGTCTGGCAGAGGAATACCCTGGCACTGTGGGTTGGTCGGGTATGTTGGCTAAAAACATGTCAAGTGTTTTTTAAAGGTATCTAACTGGGACTGCACTTACATAAGAAATTTTTATAGTGGGCACACTAGGGCCACTTCGGCCCATCGAGGTGGCTCCACTATGTGAAAACTGCCTGTACATTGGCAATAACCAATTTTTACAAAACTAATTAAGTATCAATTTAAAACTAATTAATTACACTGGGCAACAAAAATTTTTTTTTTTCGTGTCCCAAGAATGAAAATACCTTATTCTTATAGTATTTTCTGTGCCGAATCCAAATAAGTTTGTAAAATTTCTCTATCAGGTCTGGTTTTTGTGTGACATGCAATTTAATTTTTAAAAACCCATATAGTTACATACTTATTAAAATATGATCGAAAAGACATACCTGTAGTTTAAAAAGTAGCTTTTGATTTTCTGCTGTGCTTTGCCTCAGGCATGTCTCTCTTAAGAGTCCAGCAATAGTCAGCCAGCATACTGGGGCTCCATTTGCCTTGGTAATGGTTTTCCATGGCAGAAATATCCTAATGAAAACACTCACCATGTTCGTCGCTTACCGCACCCAGGTTTTCCGGAAAAAAGTCCAAGTGAGAGTCCAAGAAATGAACCTTTAATGACATATTGCACCCCATTGCTTGGTAAGACTTAAGAAGATCTCCTACTATTTCAGGATAGTTTTTGGCCTTGTGATTTCCCAAAAAATTTGTGCAGACACTTTTGAAACTCTGCCACGCAGCTTTCTCAACTTCATTCAACTCTCCTTAAAATCTCTCATCTCTTAACAATTCTCTGATCTGAGGGCCTACAAAAATGCCTTCTTTAATCTTGGCATCACTGATCCGGGGAAACTTATTTCTCAAGTATGTGAATCCTGTTTGCGCTTTATCCATCGCTTTAGCAAAGTTTTTCATAAGTCCAAGCTTGATATGCAAAGGAGGAAGGTACACTTTCTCAGGGTCAACAAGTGAACTATTCACATTATTTTTCTTGCCTGGAACAAGTGAGGTGCGTTTTGGCCAATCCTTCTTAACGTAGTGGTTTTGCTTGTCCCTACTGTCCCACTCACATAAAAAACAACAGTACTTGGTGTAACCTAGCTGCAACCCTAGCAAAAGTGCAATGACCTTCAGATCTTCACAGATATTCCACTTATATTTCTGATACTGAAACTTTTCTAAAAGCAACTTCATGTTGTCGTATGACTCTTTCATGTTTGCAGCATGTGCAATAGGTACAGAAGGAAATTTATTTCCATTGTGAAGAAAGACTGCTTTCAAGCTGACTTTTGAGGAGTCAATGAACAATCACCACTCATCCACATTATGTTCATGACCAAGAGCCCCCATGACTGAATTAACATCTTTACAAAACACAAGTCCATCTTCATGGGAGAACCATTCTTTGAATTCATCATGGCGGCTGCGGAAAAAACAAACTTTAGTGTCACGTTGCAGTAGATTCCAACCCTTTAATCTTGAACCTAAAAGTTCAGCCTGCTTCTTAGATAATTTCAAATCACGAACTAGGTCATTTAGATCTCCTTGTGACAGTAAATGTGGTTCATTGGAGGAACAGGTAGCCTGGAATGTTGGATCAGAAATGTCTTCATCTTTTTCCTCATGATATGCTACAGCTACGTTTGATTCCTCATCACTTAAACTTACATGTTCAGGAGGATTTGGTACTGGAAGTTGAGCACTGTGGGGAACTGGTCTCATTGCAGATGGTAGATTAGGGTATTTCATAAGGCTCTTTGTTTTTGAAGTGATCCCCTTTGTATTTACCAGGCAGAAATAGCAGTCTGTTGTGTGATCTTTGGGTTCCCTCCAAATCATTGGAATAGCAAATGGCATGTGACATGAACCGTTTAGCCATCCTGTAAGTAGTCTTACACATGTCACACAACAAATGTGAGGGGCCCAACTCTTGTCCTGATCACCTACTTTACATCCGAAATAAAGTTCATAGCATTTTTTTACTAATGGTGTAAAGTTACGTTTCTGGGATTTTAAAGTTAGATCACCACATACATAACAAAAGGAATTAGGATGATTCAGACAGTTCCGCGGCATTACAAAACATCTATATGAATACAACACTGGTGTAAAATTAACAAGAAGCAAAAGACACTAGCTGTTAACACTGTGACATTTACAAGCAGACTGACTTGGAGCTGCTCTACACACAGAAACTAGGCTCATGCCTGAACAGGTACAAACATGTTTCAACCTGCACAGTCTGCTGCTCCGACCAAATTTATCCTGCCAGCATTATCAGAACTTTCTCCCCAAAGGAATAAATTGTACTAATTTTACAGAAAAATTAATACAACATATATATTAATATTAATATATTTTATTATAGTTATAATTAATATAATATATTATTATATTTATTATTTTTATAATGTTTTATATTATAATATTGTTATATACTTAATTATATATGTTATTATTTTTTTATCCGGTGATCATGCTAAATGAGGAAAAAATGAACATAGCGTCACAAGTAAACTAAGCATGATAGAAAAAATCTGATTTCATATTTAGATTCAGCATGAAAAAGTACACTTAGAACACCCATCAAAACCCTTGTGACAAAATTGTTGTTGACCAGTGTTATCAATTTAAAACTAAAGATAGAATCTGGATCCAGAGGATCAAAGTCATAATAGGCTACTATCCACAAATATGTTACACACTATATCTATTTATAACTGACATGCAAATATATCAGATCCAAAGAATCCAGTCAATTTCATTATGGTACCCATCAAATGGCATCAATACCAGTACCGTGCCAACCAAAAATAAGTCACAGTCCATATCAATTGCGGACCAAGTCACAATTTACATCCATATACATTACAATATATATACTTTGGAGGAAAAGTGTAGGTGTGGCTGTAAAGACTGTACAGTAATATAGAAATGTGTGTGCACCCATTTTGGGTCTCCCATTTAAAGGTGTTTGTCGGGCAAGTGAAGATCATGAGTTTTTCAATACCTCACAGTACTATGGGGGGCACCGCTCGGCAGAGGAATCTCTTTAAATAGGGTGTGTAAGGACAGAGTATCTCATAACCCAAGATGCTGCCTCCCTATATCCCACAACACCTGTGTTGAGCTGTGGGATCTATCACCGAAATGCACATATATATATGACATAAACTAGTACCATTCATGCAATAAAAATGGGCTTAAACACCATTACCAGATGTCCCTTGCAGACATCAAACTATCCAACCTTCTTTTGAAAGAATCAAAGTGTATCTGAAGTCACCACTACTTCTGTCAGACTGTTCCAAAACTTAATTACTCTGTTTGTAAAACTATGTTTTCTTAAATTTGTTCTACATCTTGGCTTAAATAATTTCATACTATGACCTCTAGTCCTGTTATTGTGATCTTTAATGAAAAGAGACTCAAAATCTATCTTATCCAACCCTTTTATCATTTTATACACCTATCATATCACCCTTAACCTCCTCCTTTTTAATGAGAACATGCTTAGATACGCCAGTCTTTCCTTATATGTCAATTGTCTTAGAGATGGGATCATTCTTGTTGCTTGTTTCTATACTTTTTCCAGTTTTTCAATATCTTGTATCAAATAGGGACTATTAAATTGAGTGCAGTATTCGAGGAGGGGTCTCACATATGAAATGTATAGTTGCTTTATAATATTGGGTGATTTGAATTCAATGTGTGTGTGCATGAGATTGAGTCTAGCATTTGCTTTATTTCTGATTACCATACAGTGATTTGAGGGTTTAAGTTCATTAGTCACAGTGACACCCAAGTCTTTCTCTTTATCATCACTTTTAATCCAAATTCCATTCATATTGTATTCAAATTCTGGATTTTTTGGCCCAATATGCATGACCTTGCACTTATCAACATTAAATTTCATCTCCCACTTACCTGCCCTGGCTGTTACTCTGTCTAAGTCTTTTTGTATTGTCATTGCTCCTGCTACTGACTTAACATTATGGCCTAATTTTGTATCATCAGCAAATTTTGAGGTTTTACATGATAGGCCCTTCTCTAGATCATTTATATAGACAACAAAAAGCAGAGGTCCCAGAACAGACCCCTGTGGGACTCCGCTCAATACGGGTCTCCAAGTAGACTTATTTCCATTTAGATGAACTCTCTGTTTTCTATTTCCCAGCCATTCTTTTATCCAATCAGCTATATGACCACTTATACCATGGGCTCTAACTTTTACCAACAATCTTGCATGAGGAACAGTATCAAATGCCTTTGCAAAATCTAAGTATACTATATCGACTGGCTCTTTATTGTCTAAATGCAATAGGGCTCCATCATAAAATTCAATCAAGTTGGTTAGACAGGACCTTCCATTTCGAAAGCCATGCTGGCTATCATTTATAAGGTTGCACTCTTCAAGGAACTCAGTAACTTTACCTCTAATGATACTTTCGAGTAATTTGCAAATAATGGAGGTGAGGCTGATGGGTCTGTAGTACTGAGGCAAAGAGTTAAACAGGCGAGAACCTTGGCTAGAGATACTATTTTATTGAAGGGTTTGAATCCTTCTCAGACTGTTTGGTGGTAGGTGATATTTTTGACACATTCTGCCAGTTCTTGTTAAGGTGGGTACAATTGGTTCAGTATTTTGGGGCAACTAAAAGGCCTTCTAGAATTTTCCAGGTGAAGATTAGGATGTACAGTATCTCTCAAACCTTCTCTCAATGGAATAAAGGTCAAGGTCTCTGAGCCTATCCTAGTAGTTTAATTTGTTTTTACTCACCTGTTGCCTATCAGGTTGTTTAATATACTACCAGGACAAGATAGAGAAATAAATGAATTAAGGGTAACAAAACTAGATATCCTAAAAGCAATAGATAAATTAAAAATGGAAAAATCTCCAAGGCCAGATGAAATGCATCCAATAGTCATAAAAGCTGCCAAAAAGAATATAGCACAGGCACTAGAAATTATGTTTAATAAGTCATTGATATGTACTGAGGATTGGAAGAAAGCAAATATGGCTCCATCTTGTGCAAATGAATAGAAACTATTTTGGTAACGGTTCAGAAAAGGGGTGCCACCTCAATTTTTGTGTTTTTTCTACCAAAACATGCTAAAACCATTGGTTTCCTGTTGTTTAGGATGAATGTGACCATCGCCATTACAGTAAATTATTGCTTGAAGTGATTTCACCCTCCAGCCCCTCCTACAATCTGGGGGGACCACCGTGGGAACCAGGGGTTTTGGGTGGGGGAACACAGCACAAGCAATAATTTACTGTAATAGTGATGGTCAGATTTATTCTAAACAACAGAAAACCAACAGTTTTAGCATGTTTTAGTGAAAAAAAAGGTTAATATTCGTTTTTTGACCCAGTCACACCCAGCTATAACAGCAATATATATTGAATAACCAATCAAAACTGAATAAGAAAATATATATATTATCTTGTGCAAATTTGTATAAAATGTACTTTTAAAAAAAAAATATTTTCTAATATGTATGTATATAAATTTCGGTTGGTTTGTTTATTTTGGCTACCTTTTTTGGAGATTTTTCTTGGCTTTTTTTGGCTACTTGGCTTTTTTTGCCTACTTTTTCTTGCTTTTGCCTACTTCTTTCTGTTTTTTGTTAGTGTGGTGATTTTCGTTCTACTGTTATGACGTGTCAATCTTATGAACTTTATTTTGAAGACCTAATCCGCCTTGTTGGCCTCGATGAAGATAAAAGTTTAGATGTTTTTTCCAATCACGGCATAATTCCGACGTCCGTGATTTGCCCTAAATGTAATACTGCCTGTATTTTAAGACAAGACTCGAAGGTGTTTAGGTGCTGTAAAAAAAATCAAAAAAATAAGCGTGAGTGTGGATTTACTGTTTCTATCTTTAAGGGCACATGGCTGGAACATTGCAACTTCTCGGTGAATAAAAACCTCCAGTTCATAAATATTTATTTGCGAAAATATTTTTCACAATGTTATGCCGAGAAAGTTATAAAACTAGGCAGTGAGTCCATTGTTAACTGGAAATCTTTTTGGGTGGTTAAGTTAGGTTAGGTTGTGTTTAGCACGAATGCAAACTTTTCTGGTCGATTTTGAGGTGTTTTGCACGAATCTGCCATCCGTTTCCTGTGCAAATGCCTAGTTTTCGAGATGATGATATCTCGAAAACTATGCATTTGCACAGGAACGGATGGCAGATTCGTGCAGAGCACCTCCAAATTGACCAGAAACGTTTGCTCTCATTATAAAAAGAGACTGGGCCAAAAAATGAATAATTACCGAAAAAAAACCTTATACCCTGCAGGGCTGTGGAGCTGGCACCAAAATCTTAAGCTCTGGCTCCGGCTACAGCATTTTCAAATTTCTGGCTCCAACTCCAGCTCCAGCTCCAGCATTTTTTTATGCCCAGCTCCGGCTCCGGCTCCAGCTCCTCTCACCATATATTAATGATCTAGTTGTCATTATGAAAGGGCTCAAAAAAAGAAGAATGAAACTTAATATTTTCAATTTTTAAAAATTAAGCTTACTACTAGTTTGTTTCTAAAAATTAACACATTTCCTGAAAAAAATTAAGTTCAATTAGAAATCATTCAAAATAAAAAAAAAATAGCATAAAAAAGTTTGTATCTAAATATGAACTCTTTGTATTGGGCTGGAGCCGGAGCTGACACATTTTTTATCAGCTCCAGCTCCAGCTCCAGCTTCCCAAAAATAACTGGCTCCAGCTCCAACTCCAGCTCCACTCACCAAAATTGCTTCAAGCTCCAGCTCCAGCTCCACAGCCCTGATACCCTGAACCCTATACCGATCAATTTGTGATGCATGATCTTTACAGGGGCTTCGCCCCTGTACCCCCGAGACCTAAACTATACAAATGATAATGTAATAACATGTTAAGTTATACACTTTTTTAGTCTTCATCTAGGGCACATGACGAATCAAGTTCTCAACATGGCAGCGAGCTCTACTAGCATCACCACACATCCGTCACGGACCGAAGCCATTTTCAAACTGAAGTGAATGAACGATAGTAGGGTTTCCAACTCAAAATTTCCTAGATTCATACCTAAAAAGCACTGAAGTAGCTATACAGTAGGGTGGTCCAAAATTGAAGTTTTGATTTTTTGTCATTGCCGGGCGGTAACTTGTGAGGATGAATGAGAAAACACCTCTAGCCAATTTTTTCCCAAATCAATCACTTTTTAGGGGTAGCACACAGTACTTCATTTTTGCACTTTTGCACTACCTACTAGATTTACTTGTATATTATGTTCCAGTTCCAGTAATACATCTTTTCCTTGACAGATTATTGGTGTAGTGTTCATTGGTTGTGTTTAGTGGTTGGATATATGATGACTCAAGTTCGAAGCTCTTGCTTTTATCTCCTTGAAGGAGATAAAGTGAAGGACAAGCTTCTTGGAAGCAAATTACCATCACGTGGAGAAGTATTGTCATGCTTCCTTCATCACCACACTAATCTCAAGGAGGAGTTGAAGGAAAGTGCTCAAGTAGTGTGGGGTCAACTTGAAATATTTTGGAACAAAGCTCGAATCCCGACAAGGGAAAAATACAAAGGAATCCAAAAGATCTTGGACCTTCACCAAGATTGGATCAAATAAAAAAAGGACGAATGAGGAGGAGCCAGAAGCAGGTGAGTTGGATGATCAATGATAAATAAAATAGTTTCTCGAGAGTATGACATATTATACTGTACAATAGTCAATACATTTATCATATATATATTATATATATTTATTATTTTATTTAGGTGTACAACGAAGAGGGATTCAAGGAGACACTTCGGAACCTATTTGATATGGCACATGCTGATGCCTTGTCTCTAATCAAAAACCCAGAAGACAAGGCCTTCTTGCTGGCCCAGCGAGAGCCTGGAAGACGGGGATGCATGGTGGGAGTAGACAGAAAAACAGCAGAAAAAGAAAAACAAGCTGCCCACAGGAAGATGGAGGAGGAGATGCGAAAGAGAAAGGTGAGATTGTTCTTCAAATTCCTACTTTCATTTGATTGCAATGATTAGGTTGTTCGTTAACACTAATTGTCCATTTTCTTCGATTGTATTGCAGGCAGTCAATGAAGGTGCATCAACGTCGGGTACAGCAGTATTGGTGTCCTCAACATAGTCCTCAGTCACTGACGAGTCATCCTCCACCGAAGATGAATGGGCAAAAGGTGGAAAGTGACCTCCAAAACAGGTGAAAAGAGTCAAGAATGTGATAACATCAAATCTAGCTGCTGCCCTAGATCGGACACACACTACGGACAGGATGGCAACCTACATAATAGCAGAGACTGCATTGAGCCTTGGCCACAGCCCAATGAATTTTAACATCACCCGGACCTCCATCAAACGGCAGAGAGAACGACATCGGATCATGATCTGCAGTAGCCTAAAAGCTTCCTTTCAGTCCGGTCCTGCAATCATCCACTGGGATGGAAAACTTATTCCAGACCTCCTCAACACCAGAGACCATGCTCATGTGGATCGGCTGCCTGTGCTCATTTCCTCCTTTTTGGGTCAATCTCAGCTCCTTGGAGTCCCCAAAATACCAACTGGATCAGGAGAACACCAAGCCAGCGCAGTTTTTGAATTATTGACTGATTGGGGCCTCGAAGAATCTGTCGTGGGGATGTGTTTCGACACCACTGCCTCCAATGCTGGTCGTTTGAATGGAGCGTGTGTGTTGTTGGAGCAGAAGTTGAAGAAAGACCTTCTCCATTTTGCCTGCCGTCATCACATCATGAAAGTGATGATCGGTGGAGTTTTCACTGCTTGCTATGGCCCAACGAGTGGACCTGATGTTCCATTGTTCAGCAGGTTTCAGAGCAAATGGACCTTCATCGACACAGGAACATACGGCACCGGATGGGATGATGAAGAGGTGCATCGACTCTTGGCCCCCATTAGAGATTGGATTCTCCGCTTTACTGAGGAAAAATACTCCTCAAAATCCTTTCGAGATGACTATCAGGAATTCCTCGATCTGTCCATCATTTTCTTGGGAGGGAGCATTGACAACTACACCTTCAAGCGACCTGGCCCCATGCACCAAGCCAGATGGTTATCTAAGGTGATCTATTCATTGAAGATGTGGCTGTTCAGGGGACAAATCCCAGTCCTCACTCCACGAGAGCAAAAGTGTCTTAAGGATGTCAGTGTCTTCGCTGTTTCCATCTACCTGCAGGCATGGATGACAGCGCCAATAGCTGCTGCTGCGCCTCGCAGCGACCTCAGTCTTCTGCAGAGTCTTCGGGAATACCATGACCCCAAAATTTCGGAAGTGGCATTAAAAAACTCAGCAGTCATCTTTGGTATCTTTCGGAGGAGATGGTGGGCCTTGTGATTTTCGATCCTGAGGTGTCTGAAGAGACTAAAACAGCAATGGTGAAGGCGATGGAGGAAGTTGAAGGAAAGCCTGATTGCCAGAAGAGAAGGAAAGGTGTTGCTGAGGGGGCTTCAATCGAGTCACTAGCAACAGCAAACTCAAAAAGACTGCTGTTGTCTCTGGGGTCAGGTGTGGGATACCTGAGGAAGGAGGTGCGGGATTGGGACAGTGATCCTGATTACCAAATAGCGAAGAAATCAGTGGCAAACCTCTCTGTCATGAACGATCATGCAGAGAGGGGAGTTGCTCTCATTAATGAATACAACGGCTGCCACACCAGGAATGAGGAACAACTGCAGTATCTCCTGCAAGTTGTTGCTAACTACAGGAAGCAGTTTCCTCAACCACTGAAGTCAGCCTGGCAACTGGGCGAGAAAACAAAGATCAAATGAGGTGCAGAGGGAATTGTTAGTCAATTCATTTCAGAATTGTTAGTTACCCTAATAGTCATGTACTGCCACCAAGATTAACTTTGCTGTGATTTTCAGATTATACCAAAACTTCAAGTGTCATGTGCTACCCCTACAAATTAACTGATTCAAATAAAACTTTCCCAGAGGTGTTTTCTCATCCATCCTCATAAGTTACAACCCAGCAATAAAAACAAATCACAAAAAAAAATTCCACCCCTATAAGAGTGGACCACCCTACAGTATACAGTATATATTTTTTTGTAATTTTCTAATTTCATTTTTTTGACTATGCGACATATGCAATCAACGTATTTTAATGAGAGAAACAACTTTGTGTCTATGGTATTTCAAAATTTTGCTTAATTAAGTGGCGCCTGTATTCTGAACCATTACCACTATTTTTTTTCCATTCCAAACTACGGAGTGTTTCTACTCATTTGCGCAAGAAATGTGTGTCAAATTCCAACAAAGCAGAGAAAACTACACCAAGAAAATGTAATTCTGATAAGAAACTACGGTAGCTAACCTAACTAAATTAACTAACCTAACCAACTTAACCTAACATTTCGGGCATTTCACGCAAGCGGGCAGAACTCCATGGCATTTAAAACAATCCACTGCTGCTTTGTTATTTTCAAAATATTCAGAAATGGCGCGGTAATACTCAATCTTGCAACTGTCACATTCAAAACGTTCACTAGCTTCAGCCATTGTCCTCAAACTGCGTTGAGCAAAAGAAATTCCTATGGCGCATGTCACAAAAAGTATCAAATTGGCCAAATCTACACAAAAAGTGTCTAATTGGCCAAATCTACACAAAAAGTGTCTAATTGGCCAAATCTATACAAAAAGTGTCTAATTGGCCCAATCCAGCCATGTGACAATCTGAAAACAAGTGATACGTCCATGAAATGCATTACCATACATATAAACACACGGAGCGCTAACATACATACATATATATATACACACACACACACACACAGTCTCTCTACGTAAAAATTCTATATTAAATGAATTTTATAACCGTGCTCTAGCACAAAAAATGATTAGTACCATTGTAAAGAGCATGAAAAATAGTGTGAGTGAAACACAACCTCTCATTTCTTGTTAGCCCCTGTGTCCAGCCAAATATTAACTGTTCTTTGTAGGCCCTCAATTTTTTGCAATTCATTCTGTTTGTGGGGAAACCATAATTGAGAGCAGTAGTCAATGTGTGGAAGAACAAGTGATTTCCACAGGGTAAGCATGGTCATGCTGTCCCTAGTTCTGAATGTCCTCAGTATATATCCTATTAGTTGTTTGCATGATGAGGTTACTTTGTCAATGTGCCTGTTGAATGTTGTATCTTCAGATAATTAGTTCAAATTTGTCTTCATTGAAGGCCATATTGTTTGCATCTGCCCATGCATATATACAGGGTGTCTCAAAAGTCACTATCTATTTCGGTGACATTAGATGTTTTTTTAAAAAATGCTATGCTGGCATAAAGATATGTACTTCTGGTGCAAATTTGTGTATTTAAAAAAGTTAATTGGTTTATTATCTTGACATGCTTGAACAATTCCTTGAACCTCAACTTCTTACAGATGGCATTCTTGACACAGTAGTTTTTCAGCAGGATGGAGCACCATGCCATTATGCAATAATTGTACATGATTATCTTGACAGACGCTTCCCCGGTCGCTGGATTGGTCATGGAGGAACACAACCATGGGCAGCACGTTCACCCGATTTAACACCATTAGATTTTTTTGCCTGGGGTTTCATTAAGTCTAAGGTGTACACTGGTAGAAGAATTAGTGATGTAGCCGAACTTCAAAATCGTATTACCGATGCAGTTCAGAAAATAACACCTCAAATGCTGGAAAGTGTGTTGCGGGAAACAACTTATCGCTTTGAGCTCTGTAGAGACACTGATGGTCGCCATGTGGAGACAGATAAATAAATAGCACTAATTCTTTGTGGCACTTACTTTGAAATAAATATATTTTTCATGTCCTAAACCAGTTTTTCGTAATTCCCATTATTTTTCAAAATAGATAGTGACTTTTGAGACACCCTGTAGTTTGTAGATCTTTTTGTAGTTCTACACAGTCTTCTTTTTCTGTAATTTGTCTTAGCATTCTGGTATCATCTGTGAATGACAGGAGAGAGCTTCCTAGGTTACAGTTTATATTGTTTAGCATTATAATGGAATAGAATTGGTCCCAGTACTGTACCTTGTGGCACTCCACTAATCGCTTCTTTTTCTATAGATCTTGCTCCATTTACAATTGTTATTTGTTTTCTGTCAGAGAGAAAGGCATGGATCCATTTTCCTATTTTTCCACAAATACCAAGTTCTTTTAGTTTATGGAATAATATACCATGGTCAACCTTGTCAAAAGCTTTTGCAAAGTCTAGATAGATGACATCAACATTGTGGTTTTCTCCCAAATATTGTAGGATTGTATTGCAATGGTCTATAAGTTCAGTAAGGCAGGATTTCTTTTGTCTGAAGCCATGTTGAAAGTCTTCTAAGAGGTGTTCATTTTCTATAAAACTGACAATGTGCCTTTTCAGGACTTTCTCAAATATTTTGATAATATGGGAAGTCAAGGATATGGGTCTATAGTTCTTGGCTTCCTTTCTTTTGCCTCCTTTGTAGATTGGGGTAATATTTGCTTGTTTCATGATTGGTGGTATTCTACTGGTGTCTAGTGAGGATCTCCACAGGATTTTCAGAGGCAGAGATAAAGTATGTTTGCATTCCTTAAGAATCTTGGCTCCAATTCCACCTGGACCAGGGGCTAAATTCCCCGGTAGCTCTGTTATTGCCTGTTGTATATCTCTAGTGGTTGTTGTTGTTGTTGTTGTTTAGCCGATCAGCCCACCCTGATCGAGCAAGCCGGCGGCACGCAGGTAACCAATCGCCCTCTTCAGAGTGGACCAGAGGTTCAGTGCACTAGTGATGTGTTGTGTTCGTTGTTGTGCTAGAGCGGTACAGTCTGTCATAATGTGTTCAATTGTTTGTGGTGTGTCCTGGTGTATGTGTTGTCTATGGAGTTGTCTAGTCTGTGTTTATATATTAGTAAGTTGGGGTGATGTCCACATCAGAATCGTACTAAGTTAACTCAATCAGATCTGCTCAGGCTGATCTCTGACCTGTTAATGGGTGGCGGCTTCACACCTAGGACCACATTTGGACCGAGTCGTGTCAATGCTTTGTGGGTTAGGTGTGTGTGTGTGTGTTTTCTGTACTGTGTGATGTCTGTGGGGCATGGTATGGAATGGAGTATTTGGTTATAATGTGTGTCTGGTGTTACCTTAATGGTGCGAGGTGTCGGTGCGTGATTGTACATGTAGTGGCAAAGGTGTTGTGGGTTAGTTGTCGCTGCTGCCATGAATTGTGTTCCCCTCATGTCTAAATGTTCCTAACTTTCAGTATTTTTGTTTCTGTGTGCAGGTGTTCTATTGGTGTTGTTTGAGTGCATCCTGTAATGATACGAAGTGCGTTGTTTTGTATTATCTGTAAGGTGTTTGTGTGTGTGTTTGAGATAATGGGTGCCCAGCATGGGCTAGCATAGTCCATAACTGAGCGAATATATTGTTTGTATATGAGTGATGTTGTTTCCTGCTGGTGTCCAAAGTTTGTGCCTGTTAGTACCCTAAGCGTGTTAAGTCTTGACGTACATTTGTTTTTAATATCCTGAATGTGGTTTGCAAAAGATAATGATGTGTTGTATGTGACCCTAAGTATTTTGGTCCTGTGATTGTGTGGAATGTTGATGTTGTTTAGTGTAAGCTGTGGAATTACCTGGTGTTCTTTTGTGTTGCTTGTAAGCAAGGTGGTGGTTGATTTTGTGGGTGCTACTTTGAGGCTATTGTGTGTGAGCCAGTCTTGTATACTGTTTATGTATGTTTGTAGGTTATTTGTAGCGGTGTCAATGTTGTTGTGGGTGGATGTTAGAGTGATGTCATCTGCATATGATGATAAGGTAAGCTTGTTATCTATGGGTGTTGGAATGTCATGCATGTATAAGTTGAAGTGTGTTGGTGAGAGAACAGAGCCTTGAGGGACCCGTTTGGAAAAAGCTTGTTTTTGGATGACTTGCCATTAAATGTGACATGTGAGTATCTTCCTGAAAGATAGTTGCTCAGCCACCTTTTGGTGTTATTGTGCAGGTTTGTGTTGAGTATTTTGTTTATGAGAGGGAAGCGTGGGATAGCATCAAATGCTTACTAATGTCTATTGTTGCTAATAGTGTACGTTGAGCTGGTTGTCTGGAGTTGATGCCATCCATGATGTGCTGCGTGAGGTTAGTGAGTAATGTCGTGGTTGAGTGGTGAGGTCTGAATCCATGTTGAGTAGGCGATAGTGGAATGTGTGGGTTGGTGATTTGTAAGATTAGTCTTTCTGTTACTTTGGAAGGTGTGCATAGTAAAGTAATGGGTCTATAGGAAGCTGGTTCTGTTGGATTTTTGTTTGGTTTGAGTAGTGTAATAATTTTACCTTGTTTCCATATGTCAGGAATAATACAGTGTTGGTATGAATATGGGCTGATATTTGTGAGAGCTAGTATTCCTTGTGGGCCCAAGTGTTTAAGGTGTATGTTAGATATGTTGTCTGGTCCAGTAGCCTTCGAATTCTTAATGTTTTTGATGATCTTGGTGGTCTGGTCTGTATTGAAGGGTGTAATGGTTGTGTCGAGTCTGTAGGTTTTCTTGTGTCTGGCTGTTTGTCTGTCTGCATGTTTCTGGTTGTTGTCTCTGTTTAAGTGACTTACCTTTGCGTAGTGATTAACTAGAATGTTAGCTTGTTGTGTGAATGTTGGGATATTATTTTGGCTGCGACAGATAGCCGCGTGTGAGGTGTGAATGCTGCTGTTAGAGTGGGTAATGCCGTTTATAGTCTTGTATAGCCTGGATGTATCTGTGGAGTGGTTTAATGTTGTTATGAATTCCCTGAATGTTTCTGTTTGTTTTTCTTTGAGTTTGTTGTTTATTTCTGTGTTGAGCTGTTGTATCTGCTGTTTTATAGCTTAGAACTGTGTGTAGGGTTTGTGTGTTATATTTGAGGTTGTTACGTTGCCTTATGAGGTGGGCTATTTCTCTAGTGTAATTTGGGTTGTATTTCCTAATGTTGCCCTTCGGTATGTATTTGTTTGCATTATTGATGATCTGATTAAATGTCTTGAGTGTTGTATTGATGTTTATGATGGGTGTGCTGTTTAATGTGGTGAATTGTTGCTCAGTCTGTATTTTGAACTGTTCCCAATCAGCTTTCTTGTAATTTCTGTAAGTGTGCCTAAGGCTGTTGGGGCAGAGTGTAGAATGTGTTGTAATGATGATGGGCGGGTGGTCTGATGACAGTTGTTTTTCTGTTCTCCATTGTGTATGTGTTGCTAGTGAGGGGGAACAGAACGTTATGTCTGGGGAGGAGTTTGAGTATCCTGCTTGATGTGGTATGTGTGTATGTTCTTCTGTATTGTTAAGAATGAAGAGGCTGTTTAGTTGTGTGGCTATGTTGGCGCCTCTGGTGTTGCTTTGGTTGTGCAGGTACCAACTAGTCTTTGGCATTGAAGTCTCCTCCTAAGATGACATTAGTGAGAGAGGCCAGATTGTGTAACTGTGGATTGTAATTGGCTGGCACCTGAGGTGAACTATCTGGTGGGATGTAAATGTTGATTAGTGTGGTGTTGTGTTTTGCATGTGTTTTAATGTTAACTGCCTGTATTTCTATCGTGTTATCTGCTTGGATTGTGTTTGTAATGTTTTGGGTAGCATCAGTGTAGCTAATGCTTTTACGTATGTAAGTGATGAGTCCACCCCTGTTACCCCCAGTACAATCTTGACGGATCACCGTGAAGTCAGGGATGGTGGGTGTTTTGTGTGTGCGTTTTAGTTTTGTTTCTTGTATAAGTGCTATGTGAATGTTTTGTTTGTGTACAAATTCCCTGAGCTGCATGATTTTGTTTGTGAGGCCATCTACGTTGTACTTTAATATGTTAATATTATACTTCTGTATGTGTCTCATGGTGCTATTGTGTCTGTGTCTTTGTGTATGGTGACGTGTAAGTTGTAGTGGGGCCTGGATTAGTCTTAATGTCGCCAGAGAGTAAGAGTAGTTCGGGGAGCATGCAATTGCTCCCTATAATTGAAAAAATAGCACGCTGAGAATAGGTCCGGCCCCGGGAGCCGATCGGCACTCTGACCGTGCCACGCAACAGGCCGTTGACTTCCAGTCTGGCCAACCATAGACAGCCTGCTGCACTAAGATTTGAGGAAGTTTGGGCACCAGTGCGTTGATGTTTTGGTTTGACGTCGCCTCTTCTTTGCATTGACGTGTCCCGCGCTGGAGGATGCAGCCACTGTTAGAAGCTTCCTCGTTAGCTGCTAACACTTTTTTCAGGTTCTAGCTACCTGTTCAGAGGTTTTTTATAAACAAATCTCAGTTTTCTGCTCAAAACGGCTCTCTCTAATTTTAAAATTGATTAGTCAAGGAAGGAAGATGTTGACTTCTATTTTGCGGCAACAGTTGATGATATTTATGTTACTTTACTGATTAATTCATGGTAATGAGCAATAACTGATGAAATTTTTCTTCTATCCAAGATTTTTAGCTCTTATAACCGCACTTTTATCCGTTCCTCTATAATATAGAAGTCTCTAGTAGTTATTTGTATATCTTCCAATAATGGTCTGTCTTGGTCATTTTCTTCTCTATCAAAAACTGCTGTAGTTTTTATTTTCTTTGCTACTACAGGGGTACTCCAGCTTAAAGCATATTGAGATGTACACTGCATTCGCACTTATTAAGCAGATTACATTTTCTCCAATGTTTTCAAAAGTTTTTCCCCCATTTCAATGAAATTTGTAGCAAATAATCACTATATATAGCAGCATTGATGGTATTCATTTCGATAAAATATTTTGATAATTAAAGTAATAATCTCATTTTATTGAAAAATATGTAAAATATTGTGTTCCGAATTATTAAGCAAGTATTCTATTTATGGATCTAAATGGTGAAAATGGGTAAGAAGAAGGATTTGACTATTTTTCTTTTCTCAGTTAATGTTAAGTTACTCGCTGAAAATATAAAATCTATTGAAATTGCGAAGCAGTTTGGCAGAGCTTATCGAACTGTAAACAAGTTTGTAGCAGAGGGTACCAAACTGAGGCAGTAAAGTGATAAAGGAGCTATAAGAAAAGTGACAAGGCGGCAGATATCTGTAATCAAGCACAAATTGCAAAGCATCCATTGCCCTCAAGTAAAGAGGTTTTTGAGCAGGCTGGCATACATAATGTACCAAGAACATCTCGATGTGGAATCCTCCAAACAATTGGCAAGACGTGTAAGCCTACGATTCAGTCACCATTAACACCCAGGTACAAGAAGCAGCGTGTTGAATGGGCGCGTCAATACGTGAAAACAGATTTTAATACTGTATTGTTCACCGATGAATGAAAAGTAACCCTTGAGGGACTTGATGTTTGGTCAAGAAAATGGATTGTTGAGAGCCAATTTCTACCATCGAGATTAAGATGCCAACAAGGTGGAGGTAGTGTCATGTTTTGGGCAGGATTGATAGGCAATGAAGTAGCTGTCCCATACAGAGTGCCTGATGGTGTAAAAATGAATGCCCAGTCTTACACAAACTTTCTAAAAGAAAACCTCATTCCATGGTAGAGATTGACCCTTAGCAATCCATCTTCTTGACCAACCATCAGATCCCTCAAGGGTTGCT
The DNA here is from genome assembly GCA_023014485.1 of Bathynomus jamesi. NCBI lineage: Eukaryota > Metazoa > Arthropoda > Malacostraca > Isopoda > Cirolanidae > Bathynomus > Bathynomus jamesi. Next base: position 412,418 of record JAJOZX010001834.1, on the reverse strand, counting down.
CTTCATTCATCGGTTAACAATATAGTATTAAAATGTGTTTTCACGTACTGATGCGTCCATTCAACATGCTGCTTCTTGTACCTGGGTGTTAATGGTGACTGAATCATAGGTTTACACATCTTGCCAATTGTTTGGAGGATTCCACATCGAGATGTTCTTGGTACATTATGTATGCCAGCCTGCTCAAAAACCTCTTTACTTGAGGACAATGGATGCTTTGCAATTTGTGCTTGATTACAGATCTCCACTGCCTTGTCACTTTTCTTATAGCTCCTTTATCACTTCGCTGCCTCAGTTTGGTACCCTCTGCTACAAACTTGTTTACAGTTCGATAAGCTCTGCCAAACTGCTTCGCAATTTCAATAGATTTTATATTTTCAGCGAGTAACTTGACTATTTTTCTTTTCTCAGTTAATGTTAAATCATCCTTCTTACCCATTTTCACCATTTAGATCCATAAATAGAATACTTGCTTAATAATTTTGAACACAATATTTTACATATTTTTCAATAAAATGAGAAAATTATTTTAATTATCAAAATACTTTATTGAAATGAATACCATCAATGCTGCTATATATAGTGATTATTTGCTACAAATTTCATTGAAATCGGGGAAAAACTTTTGAAAAGATTGGAGAAAATGTAATCTGGTTAATAAGTGCGAATGCAGTGTAGAGTGTTTGCCATTTCCTGTGGATTAGATATGAGAGTCCATCTTTAGCAAGCAATGGGCCAATGCTCGTTTTGATAACTGCTTTGCGTTTAGCATAGCTAAAGAAGAATTTGCTATTTTCCTTTATAGTGCCAATAGCTTTGTGTTCATTATCAATATTCTCTCTCATGGTTGACTCCTTTATTTTAAGTTCTAACATCAGTATCTGATTCTGGATATTACCATGTCTTGTATCACTTAATTGCTTTGTCAGTTGTTTAGATAGCTTTGTTCTCTTTCTCAGAAGTGTCCTTCTGTATCTGTGTTCTTTTGTCAGGTGCTTCTTTGCACTATCGTTTTTCTTTGGTGTGTGCTTGTGCTGATGATAGCAGGTATTGTATTCTACTCCAGCATTCTTCTGGTTCTAGGTTTTCTAATTCATCTTCCCAGTTTATTTCTCCCAGACAGTTATTTATTGATGTCCAGTCTGACTTGTACAGGTTTAGGTCAGAGTATGGCAAGTCCATTTGGCATGGGTCTTGCTTACATTTGTGGAGAGACAAGTTTGTGAATATGTGCATGACATTGTGGTTGGAGTGTATAGTTGGTGTTATAACAATGTGGTCAATTGTAGTTGCATTATTTGTCAGCACTAAATCTAAGATATTATTTTTTCTAGTTGGGCAGTGAACATGTTGTACTAGGAGTAGTTTTTCCATAAACTCATTCAGGTGTTTTGATTTGGACCTTTTTCTCCCTGATTTCATACCACCATATTGGTTCCAGGTGCAATTTGGGAGATTAAAGTCTCCTGTAATGATTAAGTCTCTTGTCGAGTCTACAATAGCTGGGCATTGCCTGAGTTTTTCCAGAACTTTAGTGAGCTCTAGATGGGAGCTATCTGGGGGGCTATAGATATTCACTAGTATTATGTCTTCTTTATTTATACTGAGCATGATGATTAGGAGTTCACAGGCTCCATTTGAGTATGCTGTGAGCAGTTCACTTTGAATGTTTTCTGGGATGTACATCAGGACTCCACCATTTAGACAGTCTTCTCTGTCTGTCACATCTATGGGTGGTATACTGGTACTTTCATTTGGATAATTTAATAAAAAAGACACTTAATTTTGAAAAAACAAAAAAAATTCAGGATTTGACCTTGAAGGGATCAATTTTAAAAAAATTTTTATTGAAGAAAAAATGTTGCCTGAGCAAAGATCTACCATAATCAGCAATAAAAAGTTAGCTTACAGGCCATTATATAGCTTAAAACTTAATTTTATTAATGCTGGCTTTCTTCATTTTTTCAGAATTTCATCATCAAAAATTTATTTAATGAAACTAAACATATTAAATAGTAGGATAACAATATAATAAGGATATACTCACCGTTTGTAATTATTAATTGTAATTTAAATACGTATCTACTCTACATTCTACATACATGCTAAGTGCTAACTTCATACATATAGGGTGTCCCAGGAGGAAATGTCAAGAATGCACCATTTCACTCTTTGGGTATTTCTAAGTAGAAAGTATTATATCGATATGGGTATGATTCCCAACCATTACCAAGATACAGGCCTCTACATTTGGGTAATTAAAACATAATAAAAAGGCAATCTTAGATACTATTTAATGACACTTGTGGTTTACAAAAAGTACAAACATACAATACACTATTGCACTTACTGCAGAATGGTTTCAAAGTGACCCCCTCCTTCTTCAATGCAAGCGGTGAGCCTCCGATCCATTGAGTCTTGCCAAGGAAAACGCGGAAGTTCATTTCTGAGGTTTATGAATGCATCCTGTATACGTGCAACCAACTGCTCCCTAGTTTCGGGCTTACCCCGCTGATACATATATATTATATATATATATATATATGAAAATTATTTCATGAAAGTAACATGTGAAAAATATTTATAATGAATAAAACCATGAAGGAAAGGAAACACAGATGGTGCTCATCTGTGTTTCCTTTCCTTCGTGGTTTTATTCATCATATATATATATATATATATATATATATTATATATATGATGAATAAAACCACGAAGGAAAGGAAACACAAAATGGTGCTCAAGCGCTTTCGTCTAATGACATCCTCAGGAACACTGAAGTACATAAAAGGGTTAAGCCTATATATAGGTTACAGAAAGAAAAAAAAAGAAAAAATAAATAACATACATACACACACACACACATACATATATATATATATATATACATACATATCTATATATACAAATACATACATACATACATACATACATATATATACAATAAACAGAGAAGTAAAAATAATAAAAAATTAAAAATTAAAACCTTAAAGGATTACCAGTGAGGCGTACAGATTTGTAAGGAAAAATATCGATTTTTAGCACAAGATCAAATGGATTATAAAAATACAAAATTATACTGGAACTCTGCCGGGTTTTAACACAATGCTGCCTATCTATCGGAAAATGACAAACAATTTGTCCTACGTACACTTTTACTCGGGACATGATACCCCCACTAAGAAGGCCATATTTTCATCAATGTTTCTCCGCGCCCTTAGGATTGCCAGTCCGGAATACATCGATGCCGAATTGGAAAAAATCAACGGTATTGGAAGTGATTTGTGTTATCCATCTGCATTTATGGAATCTTGTCTCAACAAGGCAAAACGAACTTTCTATCGTGTCAATATTAACACTCGTACTTTGTCAAAAAATATTTTAGTACTTCCATTTTTCCCGGGCTTTTTAGGCATTGCTAATGTACTTAAACTTTTGGATATTAATGTAGTATTTTCATATAACAATATTGTGAAAAATATCATAGTAAAAAATAGCCCTACCAATAATTCAGGCATTATCTATAAAATTGGTTGTAAACAATGTGATTCCTTTTACATAGGTCAGACGGGAAAGGATTTGCACACACGTATAAAACAGCATCAATATTCCGTTAGAACAGGACAGTTGTCCAGTGCCCTTTTTGTCCATTTGTCAGAGTTAGCCCACTGTATTGATTGGAATAATGCTTCAGTTTTATTCCATTCAAGCAACATTGTTAATAGAAATATTCTTGAGTCTGCCATTATCCAACTTTCAAATAACTTCAACATAAGCAAAGGTCTTTTTCAACTCGATCCTGTTATGTTGAATTCCTTTAAAACAGATTTAAATAAGAAGGGTAAAACATTAAATCTTTGGTAAACTTGTCTTCTACTTTATTAACTTTTAATTTGCATTTTATTTTTTTATATATATCAAAACCTGACCATAGGCAGCAGTGTGTTAAAACCCGGACAGAGTTCCAGTATAAATTTGTATTTTTATAATCCATTTGATCTTGTGCTAAAAATCGATTAACTTTTAATTTGCATTTTATTTTTATTTTTTTATATTTTTTTTTTATATATATCGAAACCTGACCATAGGCAGCATTGTGTTAAAACCCGGCAGAGTTCCAGTATAATTTTGTATTTTTATAATCCATTTGATCTTGTGCTAAAAATCGATATTTTTCCTTACAAATCTGTACGCCTCACTGGTAATCCTTTAAGGTTTTAATTTTTAATTTTTTATTATTTTTACTTCTCTGTTTATTGTATATGTATGTATGTATGTATGTATGTATTTGTATATATAGATATGTATGTATATATATATATATATATGTATGTGTGTGTGTGTGTATGTATGTTATTTATTTTTTCTTTTTTTTTCTTTTTGTAACCTATATATAGGCTTAACCCCTTTTTATGTACTTCAGTGTTCCTGAGGATGTCATTAGACGAAAGCGCTTGAGCACCATTTTGTGTTTCTTTTCCTTCGTGGTTTTATTCATCATAAATATTTTTCACGTGTTACCTTCGTGAAATAATTTTCATATATATATATATATATATATACACACACACGCGCGCACACACACACCATATTTTCCGCTGTATAAGATACTTTTTTTTCCAAAAAAAGGGGTCTCAAAATCACCCTGCACCCTATACACTGAAGGTCATAATATTACCTTTATATGGGTTAGAAGAACTGATGGATTTTTACAAAAATTCATCATCTCTTAGTCCCTCCTGACTGTCTATTGGTTTGGCCAATTTTACACTAAGTTTCTATTCTTCCCAACCCACTGATAACAAGAAAAACAGTATGTATTGCATAATGATTTACTTTTATGTTTCATAACATATAGTATAGTCTCCCGTATACTTAATACTATTTTCTTATAATGAGTATGGGTGAAAGAAAACATATCACCATACTTTTGACAGAGGGCTTTAACAAAAGTCAGCCTTGCTGGTAGAAAATTATGGACATTTTCTGACAACTAGGCAGTTGGTCATAATTTTTTTCCTGAAAAAAGGCCTTGAAAATAGGGGTGCGTCTTATACACTGAAAAATACGGTATATATTTTTTGAAATTACACTGTAGGGGCATTCCAGGAGAGATCACCCAATGCATGTTACCACTCTGACTCAGATTTTGATGAAAAGTGACATACAGGGTTCTTCCGAGTGCTGATTTCACTGGTGAAAATAAAATAAAAAAGTTCTGTGACCCATTGTTTTTGAGATATGGGCCCCCACTTTACCACCTAACTTTAATGGGTAATAACTCCCAAACATCTTACTGTAGACCTATAAAACTATACATTTTTAGAGTCAGCATGAAGAGATCTATTAAATGATAGCACATTCAAATGTGTAGAACAATAATGAAAATCCCCCCCCCCCCCCCCCCAATCAGTGAAATACCCCCCAAAAAATTTCATTTATTAAATTTCCATTAATTGTTAAAAGATACAAACAATAAAAAAATGTGGGTATCAAGTTGCAAGATATTTTAAAAATTATTGAAAAAATATGTACATTGTGAAATTTTGACAATTTTATGCCTGCAGACTAAAATAGAGAACTACAAATGATATATTCACATGGATGAAAATAAACAGCAAAAATACAAATTGAACACACATATTACATCAAGTTGATTCATAATTACATGAGTTTTTTTCAATTCATTTTCTGGGAAAACACATTGAATACGCATTGTTCCTGGCTTTAAAGTTGGTGTGCTTAATAAACCTAAAATTTTATCTCTTGATATGTGGCATGTATCACTAATTTGTGGAAAGTAATAGTAAACACTATATCCTGATGGGTGCAAAAAGCTAACTTCAAAGTCACCAAATTCCTCATCATAGGAATGTACAAATCCCAACCATTTCTGATCATTGTAAGTACAAACTATGTACTCTCCTATTTTCGGATTAACTTCAACATTATCTTCACCCAGAAAAGCTTTGCTTATAATCCTCACCTCACCAACTTCATCAGAAGATAATTCAAATGTTTTTATGTTATTTGCATTAATAGGTACAAATCTGTGGAATTTTTGTGTTCCTGTTTGCTGCATACTTTTTTCATATCTGTCACTTAAAATTTTTTCCATAGCTTCAATTTCTTCAGAATTTATTAACAAAAATTTATGTTGTCACTTATATTGTTTGAACAAAATTCAAACCTGTCTTCTGGTGTTAATATTTGATTTGCAAATGTTCTCTGCATACTCGCTCTGGCTACAGATCTTTTCACTGTACCCCCCAATCCCATCACAAGCGCTCTTACCATGGCTTGTGGCAAAGAAATGCCACTCACGTTTTAGCCCAAAATCTTCATGTTTACAAATGTTAACAAAGTTGAAATTATTTTTATATTGTCCTGTACATCCGTCAGTAAAATAATGTAATTTTTTGATAAGAAGGTGGGATTTTCTAATAATAGTTATGAGTGTATTTAAAAAAGTGTAAACCATTGTAGTGTTATGTTTTGTATTTGGAGATAAAAAAAATAACTTGAATGTTTTGTTTCATTACTTTCTGGTTCCTTATAATATAACACGAAGGGATGCACTGTGCATTGGGTATTTTCCCAATGAAAACCTTGGGCTGCATTCTGTACTACAAATGAGTAGTTTTCTGAAAAGTCACCAAGAACTACAGCTGAATGGCTATTTAAATTATTCTTCAAGTTTTTTAGAAATGCACTCTGATTCTTTGCTATAAAGTGATGATGTGTTAATTTGACAATTTTTGTGCTTAAAGTAATTTATAAAATCAAATACAGATTCTGTTTTTTCAACCATATTGCATCGATCTGTAGTAACCCATTGTTTATACTTTATTTCCTCACATTCAGGATTGTTAACACTTTGAAAAGTGAGCAAAAAATTCTTAATACCTTGTTCTTTTGGACAGAGATTACATATTTGCATCATGCAATTCCTGTTGTTGACATCATACACTGCTTTCTCCATAAGAGTTGTGTATTCTAACCCTTTGACACCCAAAGCTGAGAAATGTATTTTGGCATTCTGGTGGTATGTACATACACACAGAATGGGTACCAGCAGCTCCAGCTAAAACACAATGTCTGGGATGAAGGCTGGCAAAACTAGAGAAGCCAATTTGAGGACTATCTGGATTATTTTTATAGAGACTAAAAGCTTCTTTCAGATTCATTAACACCAGTCTTTTCTGCACAGATTCTTTATACCCACTTTCATTTCTGATACTCAGGCAATCTTTTGTACCTGGGCACAAATGACTAATTTCATCTGATTCAAAAAATTTCTGAACAGAATCTTTAGTACCTTTAGTTATTACTTTTACTTTTGACATGGGTTCAATTTCAGGAATAATTCCAAGTCTTTGTTTTATATTTCTGCTTTTCTTAACTAAATATTCAGTTGTCTGAAATAGATTTATAATTTTTGATATGGTAAATGGAGATAATGTCAATATTTTAAGTTTCCTCTAATAACTGTCAGTAGAATGGAAAGCTTCAACCAGTTCATTCATGAGATGAATCATTGACCTGAAACAAATTCATGAATGTATAATAGCTATAAACAAAATATTACATATGCATATTAAATTTTTTGGATTATAATATTGATTTCAAGTGTAACAAAATGAGCATTCTTTGAGATAGTCAAATTAAACCAAAAATTATTTTGTGACCAAATGAATTCCAAATTATTTAATGGGCCCATTGATCTCCAGTCTTTAGGGAGTTGTGCTTCTAGTTTCTACTATCAACGGTGAATACCTACATTTTGTTTTTATGCTTCAGTTTTAGTTTAGGTATATTCCTACTTAATAATAGCACATCATTTTAAGATTCATACCTTTGAGTTTCATGATCCAACTTTGTAGCTTTTGATGGGCTTGGGATCTCAATTTCTAAACTTGTTTCTAGCTTTCATTTTAAAGAATGACATGCTTTTTCTATTGTTTGAATAGCTTTTGCTTCTTTTCTTGAGGAACCCAAACTATCTGAAATTTTTTGAATTAATAAATATTTGACTCCATTTGATATATATGGACAATAATAATTAATTAATATGTCAACATATTAATTTCATAAGTTTAATAAGTTTAATAAATTTAATGTCAACATATTAATTTCATTAAGTTTTTCAGCAACTGCTGAAAAACTGTCTTGAAAGTAAATGCATTATAAATAAATAATATAAATAAAAAAATTATAAATATAAAAAGTACCTATCATTAAATACGCTTCTTCACTGGAGTCCACAGCAAGACTTTCTAGAACTTGAGAAACCTCTTCTTTGGCATTACTTGATATACAGGGCTCCAATAAACCTTTGCCTCCCTGCCCTGGCCTAAACCATTAGAGGTACAGTAAAACTAAACATACCTTACAAAAGAGAATTTAATCCTGCATTTAATGAGAAACAATTAAAACTTGGTGTTCCTGCCATTGGCTTCCAAGACAGCCTGAATTCGCTTTGGGTAGCTTGCCAAAAGTGACGTGAATAGATCTTGAACATTACGCAAATTTGCTAAAACAGTTTCAATGTGTTACGTCATTGTATCCTTCGAAAATCGATTTGCTGCAGGTTCTTGAAACAAGAGACATTCAACCTTGTCCTTTATAACTGATCCAATGTGTTCACAGACATTCAGGTCAGGAGAATTTCCTGGCCATTCTTCATTTCCAAAGAAATCGATCTCATGGTTCTGCAACAACTGTTGAGTGGCTAATGCCTTGAAGCAGGGGGCCTTATCGTGCAGAAGTGTGACCTGATTGACATCCATAACATTGTTTGGGTTTCTTAAAAAAGGAATGACATGCTGGGATAGAATAATATCACAAAAGTACTAGTGATGGGACAATTAATCGGAATCGAGAATCGGAAGAATCGAGCATTTTTCAGGAATCGGAATCGAGAGAATTGTACCATGATTTCCGATTCTTAAAACGATTCTTTAACTTTTAATTGAACCAGTTTTGCAATGTAAACTTTAAAATTTAAATGAAAGGATAACAAATTTTATTTTTATTGTATTGTAGCTATACATTAAAACATGTATATCCATGATGTGTAATCAAGAAGATTAAAATGAATTGTTACAACTTAGTTGATTTTTATTTTTAAACCAATCTTTTATAATTTATATTACCATACTCATAATGTAAATAGTTAATCTTACCAGAGTAAAATATGACAATTTCCAGAAAAACAAGTATAGAATTATATTTAAATATATTGAGAATCGGAATCGAGAATCGTATCGGAATCGAGACTTTTTAGTGGTATCGGAATCGGAATCATTAAAAATTTTGGTATCGTCCCATCACTAAAAAGTACTGTCCATCCCAACTCTGACCATTTGGCTTCAGCACCCACATGAGCTTCTTTGCAGTGAACAAAACAAACACACCAACACAGTCTGGACTTTTTAATAATTCGCGATAATGTTCATTGTCATTGATTTCATCTGGTGTTGTGGCCCACACTCAATCATTTTGGTAGTTAGGCTGATGTGTTACATAAACAAAAAATTCATCGGCGACAGCTAAATGCATGAAATCATCCACATCCCAATCTTCAAGATAATGGGCAAACCACATTCTGTCATCGATGTTAAGTTGAGTTTTTCTTGGCTTTGGAAGTTCATGCCAAGGCTTTAAACCTTGCCTATGATGGTACAGTCGAATGATCTCACCACGAATGTTCTTTCTTGTCAACACTTTGATCTCTCTAGAAAGTTTAGCACAGTTGTTTTTCCGCTTACGCATACTGCTTTCAATGATGTCCTTTGTTTCCTGAGAGAGGCAAATTTGGGCACCCAGATTTGGTTGTATCCATTTCACATTCATCCAAAGTTTTATTCCAATTTCTTTTGACGAATTCCTCACTTCTTCGCAACTTTTTGGCAACCCATGAACATGTTATAAAGGTGGCTCCAGCATCACAAGCTTCCCAAAATGTTATTGCTCGTATGCAATCTATCACATGTTGCCTCTCCGAATCACCAATTAATTGAGAAGCCATTATATTATCACTTTATCAGCTAGAGTAATTTTAATACCTGCAATAAATAAAGAATTTTATATATTTTTATAATCACTAAAAACTATTTCGATATAAGCAAACATGTAAGCTGCAAATGGGGGGGGCTAAGGTTTTTTGGAACCCCTTACTTGGATCATATTCATTGTTTTCTGAAATAACATTCTCAGAAGACTGATTGTGATCAGTCTCTTCACTTTGTGATGTTGATAGCAACTCTGGTCTCTGGGTCAATAATTTTCTGCAGTTGCTACATAGTACAGTATTCTTTTGTAGTTTCCACTTCCATCGATCATAAAGTGATTGGCTGATGGTTCTTATATCCTTGTGTATCTTTTTCTTATGTTTTTGTAAAGGATCATCACAGTATCTAACCATTTTTCATTACTAAAAATACACAATTGTAAATCTCAAAAATAAGATATGATTTGACTCAAATTAAGCATATCTGTAATAAAAATAAGCATAATTAACAAACATTTGAGAGAGAGACTGCGTGAATATGAGTTATACATAGGATGTAAATATATCATTTATAGTTCTCTATTTTAGTCTGCGTAAAAATGTCAAAATTTCAATGTACAAATGTCAATGTACATAATTCTTCAATAATTTTTAAAATATCTTGCAACTTGATACCCACGTTTTTTATTGTTTGTATCTTTTTTGACAATTAATGGAAGTTTAATAAATGAAAATTTTGTTTTTGAATTTCACTGTCTAGGGGGGGTGGGGGTAAAAAATATAAATAAAAGGGGGGGGGAAATTTTCATTATTATTCTACACATTTGAATGTGGTATCATTTAATAGATCTCTTCATGCTGATTCTAAAAATGTATAGTTTTATAGGTCTACAAGATGATGTTTGGGAGTTATTGCCCATTAAAGTTAGGTGGTAAAGTGGGGGCCCATATCTCAAAAACTATGGGTCATAGAACTTTTTTATTTTGACCAGTGAAATCAGCACCCGGAAGAACCCCATATGTCAATTTTCATTAAAATCTGGGTCGGAGTGGTGACAAATTTTTTAATTTTTTGGGTGATTTGTCCTGGAATGCCCATGTAATGAAAATGTAATGATGTGTAATGACTCATTTACAGACCTTTCATTACCATTATCATTACCATTATTGCCTCGAAATTTCTTTCATTACATTATCATTACAAGAGATTTGTAATTATAATTAATTGCCATTACAATGATAATGACCCCATGTCTGGTGTCTGTGATGTGGACAACATTAAATGTATGTTACACCAGTGTAGAGAATGTCTTGGTGTGGCTGGTGTAAATAACTATTTGAACACATTAAATGTACTGACTTCCAGGGATTCAATTGAATATGACCAGTGGACCAGCACTGATGGGGCAACTTTGTCAAATGTAACTGTTACAGTGGAGGAATTCATTGAAAAACTTTCAGAATCAATTTATTCTCTTACTTGTCATCATTATATAGCCAAGAGTCAAACCCTCTACATGTGAAGACCCTTAAGCAAAATCTCAGTGAAGATGAAGTTTTAGTACTGGGAGACTTTTCTGAGAACAATTCTGTCATCACTCAAGATGCATCACAGAGCTTCCATTGGACAAATGAACAAGTTACATTACACCCAATGGTTGTATATAAAATGGAAGATGGTAAATTGAGCCACAGTCGCTATTATATCATTAGTGATAGTTTAGATCATAACACTGCAGCAGTGTATACATTTCAACAATTTTTAGTTCAAGACATTAAAGTGAGATTCTGGTTAATATTCATCTTTTCACCCACTTACACGCGGTTAAAACAGTATAATATATTGAATTGCCATTCAAAACTAAGAAAATATATATCTTATGTTGTGCAAATTTGTTCAAATGTACCGTACTTTTTTTAATAAAATATATTTCCTGTTTTGACTATAATGTACTTTTTTTCATAAAATATTTTTCCTGATTTGGGCTATTTTTTCGCTACTCTGTGACTTAATTAGTTGGTTGGGTTTTGTTCTGGCTATTTTTTTTTTTCTAATTGGATTCAGTTTAGTGGTGTTTGTAATAGAATTATGATGTGCCATTCATGTGATTTTGACTTTGAGAACTTGATTCGTCATGTGCCCTAGGTGAAGACAAAGGATTGGATGTTTTTATCAATTACGGCGTTATTCTCTCATCCTTAACTTGCCCAAAATGTGACAGAGAGTGCCTAATACGAAAAGATCAGAAGGTATTTAGGTGAAATAACCAATATTAACCTGTTAGGTTAATTGAATGCCCAGTTAGGTCAACTGTACACCCTTGATGATTGGTTAGGTTAAGTTGTGATATTTTCGTTAGTTTAAATGAAAATGATGAGAGTAAACTTTTCTGGTTAATTTTGAGGTGTTTTGTACGAAACTGCCATCCGTTTCCTGTGCAAATGCATAGTTTTTGAGATGATGATATCTCAAAAACTATGCATTTGCACAGGAAATGGATGGCAGATTCATGCAAAACACCTCAAAATTTACCAGAAAAGTTTGTTCTCATCATAAAAATAGACTGGGTGTAAAAACGAATAATTACTGAGATTTCCTAATGTGAAAACAATGAAATATTTTTCTGGTGGTTGTGCTGGACAATACAAAAACCATTTTAATTTCAGCAATTTATGCCATCATGAAACAGATTTTGGTATAAAGGCAGAGTGGAACTTTTTTGCCACTAGTCATGGCAAAAATGCCTGTGATGGCATTGGAGGAAGTGTGAAGAGAGCAGCAGCTAAAGCTAGTTTGCAAAGAACAACAACAGGACACATCTTGTCTCCACAGAGTTTCTATGACTTTTGTACATAAAATTTTGAGTCCATCAAGTTTAAATTCATTACAAAAGAACAAATAAGTCATAATAAAACAGAACTCAGTAGTAGGTTTGAAAAAGCAGTGACAGTGAAGGGCACACAAGGTTTTCACAGAATTGTGTCAATGTCTCGGAGTCACATTAAAGCTTATTTAGTTTCAGACTCCAATGACTACAATGTTGTTAGGGTTATGATCTCTGTACAAGGTGACTCAGACATGAGTCCAGATTTATCAAATGAGCAAAAATTTCCTGTGGGAAAGTACTATGTTGCATGTATTTATGATGGTAGAAAATATCTAGGAATCATTTTAGATTATTCAGAAGAATTCCAAGATTATAAAATCAAGTTTCTAACTCTTCCTATTTCCAACAAAAACAATAGATACTATTTCCCAACTAATAAAGATGATGTTTGTTGGGTAAAAGCCAAAAAACATCCTTCATGAAATGGCAACTCCTAATATTCAATCTGGCACCAGAGTTATGTATATCTTTGAAATACATGATACTGAGAATTAGGCTAGGTACCAAAAATGTCTCAGATTTAATGTATTGTATAGCAATTATTTTTATTCAAGTAATGTCTTAATTTGTTCAATAAAACGTAACTATACTAGCAGTATTTTTTTGCCTTTGAAGATCAACAAAGTTGAGAGACAGTTATTAAATTATTATTATTATTGAGTTTTAGGAAAACATTAATAAGTTTATCTTATATCTATACTTAATCCACTTGTAAGTCAAGGAAAATGTCTTATAAGAGAGCTTGATAAGTAAAACAGGCATAATAGTGTAAGTTGAAAGTCCAGCAAATAGAATGTGTTTTTAACCTCCACCACCATCTAATGAAGGGGAAAAATACACAATGTCATTGATTAAGTCATATAGAAGAGTAATTGAGGTACAAGATGCCAAAAAAAAAACTCGAATATCTGTATCATTTATTACAAATTATAAAATGATACCAGACCTTATTTAATACAAGCCAAAATTTGGTTAGTACAAGTTTTTATTCCAAACTCATCAAATTGCACCAGAAATTACACGTGGGTTATCAATGACTCACACCGCCAAACACACTCTGAGGTCAGTTGAACACGATGTAGTAGGGACCACTGATTATCAAATTATGGTAGTTGTGTGTATTAACCTTCATTTCTTTCTCGCCCATACAGGTTTGAATGCCATAACCCCCATAAAATCTAGACCCATAAAACCTAGTCAGAAGTGTTTTCTAAGGTTATCACAAAAAATGGGTTTTCGTTTAAGAAGTCCTAAAACGTTTGCTTAAATTTACCTTGAATTGATTTTGACTTTCCGGACAAATGTGAGTAAACTGTCAAGCACGGTATTGGTCCTGAAATTGATAGGATTGACAATCTTAACAGGCCAACAAACAAAGTGCACAGTGTGACTTGTTATAAGGATAATGTCTGCTGCTGAAACGAGAAGTTAAGAAAGACAGAAAAAAAAAATGACATTCATCTAATGCGTTTAACTTCTTGAACTCGAACAATAGTCCCAGAACATTCTGAAAGTTTAAGTGGTGGTATCTGCACATCAGTTAAGGCCAGGTATAAATAACACCTTGCCCTCCTTTCCATTTAGCTTAGTCAGGGTTGTCTAGGGTATAAATATGGTATGTAAAAAAGAAGGACATTTAAGTTTCAAGATAAGGATTCAGGACGCAACTTATCATTGTTTCTTGATTCATCCCTATTGTAACCCGAAGGAGCTTGTCTTGACCATTGTAATGCAAAGATAGATTGCTTGCTTTGCCTAAGTCCAGTTGTTCGTGACCATGGGTTAACATAGATATTAATATATGTTCTTGTGATTGACACTGTGTGTACATTTGTAAATATATATCTTATTGCTTGTCTGCCCGCTTACTCTAATGTTTTTGCTTCACCCTGCCTAACCCCCGTTTCTCTGACTTTTTCCTCCCTTTCATGTGTTGTATAGAATGTAACTTCCCTTTTCCCATCAATAAAAATTGTTCATGGTTGTTCCTCTGGTCTGTTTGTCTTCCAACCCATTGAGATTACAGTTTGATTGGCTATGGCATTGTCATTGCGAAAAATGCTCTGTATGAATTGGTCCACAATTAACCCACCCCTTATTTCTCCAGTCTAACTATAGAGTAGATCAAGTCTAGCCTAGAGGGGTCAGCCTAGAGATTCCGGAAATGGTCCAGAGCGGGCAGATAAATTGAGGTCCACAGTAGGATTCCTCACCAAGATTAGGTTTGGGCAATCTACCTTCACCTTTGTTAAGCTATGAGTTGATGCTGGGTCTTAGGCCACAATGTAGGCCTAACTTGTCTGACCCAGCTTAATTTAATGTGATTAACTTACTGGGTTAAAAAACTCAATTAGTCACTTACTGTTAGTTATTGGAGTCTGTTCTCCGGTTGTGTAATTGTCGAGAGCGCACTTGCTGGTGCGTCCTCTCGCCCCGTTCCTCGTTTTCGTTCTCCTTTGTTCTCCTCTTCGCGGGGCTTTTTCCACCAGCGTTGTCTTGGTTTATTCCTCGGTTGGTTGAGCGGTAATGTATCTCCATTACCTAGCACGCTCCTCCCACACAGTATATAAATACTAGTGTGGAGAATAACTCTGGTGAGCAACCAATTGGTTTCATCCACCCAGTTATTGACATAAAAGGAATTTAATAATTGTTAGATTAACTACCTACCTACTCAGTGAACCATTTCCGTTACCTCCCAACTACCCACTCATCAGTTTTCCATAGTCATCGTGAATGTGGTGAGTATTTTTGTTTCATTTTTCGTGGAATATTGGAAGGTCCTGAGGTTGGGTCAGTCCGGTGGGCATTGGGACACTTAACTAATCGCCTTGTTTCTCTGTTCTGAGGATAACGAGATCACACCTGGAGGGTCGCGTCGAGATCGACGAGACTCCTGAAAATTCACCGCATCAGGAATCATTAGGCGTCCATCCTCCCTCAGCCAACGGGTCATCTTCGGGTGTTTGGTTTTGAAGTAAGTCTTCTCCCCGTACCGGTAGAAAATAATTGCAGGATTGAAAAATGTTGTCGGGTGGTTCAAATTGATTCGGACCTTCACTGTTTTACTGGATAACCCCACCGCAACAACGACAATAGCCAGATACGCGCGAACTGACTCAGTTCGCATCTGGCTATTGTTGTGAGATGTGCTGCAGCTTGTTATCCTATATACAGTATTATATTTTAAATTTTTATAAACTGCCCTTAGCAAATATGGACAAATGAAAGAATACTTGTAGTGCAAATAATGCAAGCGTAAAAAAGAAGAGGCTTGTTATTACATAAGAACAAAAATTTGATGTAATAAAATGACATGCACGTGGCAATAGCAATTCTAAAATAGGCAGAGATGTTGGAATGCATGAATCTATGGTACGTAATATTATAAAACATGCAGATGAAATAAAAGAAAAAGGCAAAGCTGCATCAGCTTTTTGTGGCTTGCAAACAACTACTAGGAATAGAAACGTTACAATGATAGAAATGGAGCGTCTCTTATCTGTGTGGGTGGAAGATTGCAACCAACAACGTATTCCTCTTAGCAAAGCAGCAATTCAAACAAAAGCTTTGAGTATCTTTATGGCAGTGAAAGAAAACGGAGATCATGCGGAAACTGAAGAAACTTTTATTGCAAGCAATGGTTGGTTTGACCGTTTTAGAAATCAAATTCAATTGCATAATGTTAAAATTACTGGTGACTCTGCCAGTGCAGATAAAGAAGCTGCAGCTAAATATCCCAATATTTTGAAGAAAATAGTGGAGGAAGGTGGATACACAGACCAACAAATTTTTAATGTCGATGAAACTGGATTATTTTGGAAAAGAATCCCTTCCACAACTTATATTTCCAAAAAAGAAAAAAGTCAACCTGGATATAAAATGGCTAAGGATCATTTAACACTTTTATTGGGAGGCAATGCAGGAGATGATTTCAAATTGAAACCAATGCTCATTTATCGTTCATTGAATCCTCGCGCTCTTAGAGGCTACAATCATTGATCGCTTCCAGTTTTTTGGCATTCAAATAAGAAAGCTTAAAAATTTTTATTGCATATTTTCATTGGGTGGGACCAATTATCATACTTTGTGTTATAATAGCTTCGAATAGTACAAATTCATTTAATACGATGGTTCAGTGGGATTCATTACTCGTACTAATCGAGGCGCTGTTGTATGTGTGAAATGATCCAAAACCAAATAGCAAATTCCTGTATTTAACTATTAAATTGTTATAAAACTATAAGACAATATGGCTCATAAACATTTTATAATTACTCCATTGTCTTCATGACTGACCATATAATCAGAATCTTCCTCTAGAGGTGGAGTTGCTAAGCACAAGTACCTGTGTATTTTAACTAATTTTGTGGCCTTATCTACACCTAACCTGTTTCTTAATTTTGTCCAGACCAAACCAAAAGTAGAGAATATTCTCTCAATGGATGCAGAACTTGGGGGACAACTAAGCAAATGTTTAAAATATTGACAAAAATCAGCTGGCAGTGTTCTTTTTTTTGCTGTGCAATTTTCCATAAGCTGCCACCATTTTGCAGGTCTATCTTTATAAGGGGTTCCAAAAAACCTTAGCTCCCCCATTTGCAGCTTACATGTTTACTTATATCGAAATAGTTTTTAGTGATTATAAAAATATATAAAATTCTATATTTATTGCAGGTATTAAAATTACTCTAGCTGATAAAGTGATAATATAATGGCTTCTCAATTAATTGGTGATTCAGAGAGGCAACGTGTGACAGATCGCATACGAGCAATAACATTTCGGGAAGCTCGTGATGCTGGAGCCACCTTTATAACACATTCATGGGTTGCCAAAAAGTTGCGAAGAAGTGAGGACTTCATCAAAAGACTTTGGAATAAAACTTTGGATGAATGTGAAATGGATACAACCAAATCTGGGTGCCCAAATTTGCCACTCTCTCAGGAAACAAAGGACATCATTGAAAGCAGTACACGTAAGCGGAAAAACAGCTGTGCTAAACTTTCTAGAGAGATTGAAGTGTTGAGAGGAATGATCGTTAGTGGTGAGATCATTCGACTGTACTGTCATAGGCAAGGTTTAAAGCCTTGGCATGAACTTCCAAAGCCAAGAAAAACTCAACTTAACATCGATGACAGAATGTGGTTTGCCCATTATCTTGAAGATTGGGATGTGGATGATTTCATGCATTTAGATGTCTCAGATGAATTTTTTGTTTACGTAACACGTTGGCCTAACTACCAAAATGATCGAGTGTGGGCCACAACACCAGATGAAATCGATGACAATGAACATTATTGCGAATTATTAAAAAGTCCAGACTGTGTTGGTGTGTTTGTTTTGTTCACTGCAAAGAAGCTCATGTGGGTGCTGAAGCCAAATGGTCAGAGTTGGGATGGACAGTATTTTCGTGATATTATTCTATCCCAGCATGTCATTCCTTTTCTAAGAAACCCAAACAATGTTATGGATGTTGATCAGGTCACACTTCTGCATGATAAGGCCCCCTGCTTTAAAGCATTAGCCACTCAACAGTTGTTGCGGAACCATGAGATCGATTTCTTTGGAAATGAAGAATGGCCAGGAAATTCTCCTGACCTGAATGTCTGTGAACACATTGGATCAGTTATAAAGGACAAGGTTGAATGTCTCTTGTTTCAAGAACCTGCAGCAAATCAATTTTCAAAGGATACAATGACGCAACTGACGCAACACATTGAAACTGTTTTAGCAAATTTGTGTAATGATCAAGATCTATTCACGTCACTTTTGGCAAGCTACCCAAAGTGAATTCAGGCTGTCTTGGAAGCCAATGGTGGAAACACCAAGTTTTAATTGTTTCTCATTAAATGCAGGATTAAATTCTCTTTTGTAAGGTATGTTTAGTTTTACTGTACCTCTAATGGTTTAGGCCATGGGTGGGTGGGCTAAGGTTTATTGGAGCCCCGTACAGTTTAGGGCGGGTCGTACTCAGGTGACAACATGAATCTGAAGGAAATCCTACCATCAGGGGTGTCTAAATTATGTGTTTTTACATGGGGAATTCAAATATGAGCTTATTTTTTGGATAGGATAACTCTAACCTACATCATTTTGTATTTCTAAATTGCCAATTTTACCCTTTTGAACCCCTTTATAATATATTAAAAGATATAAGGTAAATCATTTATATTGACAAGGCCAAATCAACTTTACATATATTTATTAATAGGTGAACTGCATGTATATCACTGGATATAATTACAAAGATCATTCTCCTGACATCTTGAACTTTGCAAGGTTGCACAAATCCTGCTTTGACTCAGACTTGGACATCAGCTTCCTGCTGGTCTCCTGATCCCTCCATCCCTCTTTTCCTGTGAGAAGTACTTAGCAGAAGCCTCAGTCACCATTTTAACCCTAGAACACAAACCTCAGGTGAAAATCACCCCACGATATTTTGATCACGTGACCATGTTGTGGGGAGTGGTGGCAGCCACCTGCCTTGCCCAGTAGCTGCAGTGCGTGTTTAGCCGTGGTCGAGAGAGGTAGTGGTTTAAGTGTCGCTCGCTTGATTTTTCCTGTAGAGTACATTTTGGGTGATTTTCACCCAACGTTTGTGATACAAGGTGCAATTATTAGCGGGTGGAAATCTCCCAAGGTTTGCAGTGGTGTACATATTCTGGTTTGCTATTTACGTTATTTTTCTTTACAGGCATTGATTATGACATTCTAGGTGTACTAAAGTGCTATTACTATTGCAAGAATCATGTCTAATAAACAGGTGAAGTATTATGCAAGTGATGAGCTTGAAAGAATTATGAACACAACTGGGGAATTACCTGATTATAGTGAAACTGATGCTGAAGAGAATGAAGATGACCTAGAATATGAGGTCATGTATGATAGTGACATTGACAAAGAATATGTACCTGAACCAAGTGAAAATGATGATGAGAGTAGTCATGATGAGGAGACCAGACGCCGTGTATGGAAAAAACCACGGCACATGTCTACAACAGCCAAGCCACGCTCACCCCACGTGACAGCTAGGCCTATCACCAGCTGCCATGTGTTCGACCCAGACCCTGGTGCCTCTACGTCTGCCGCCTCTCCTGATGCCCCTGCCGCCTCTCCTGATGCCCCTGCCGCCTCTCCTGATGCCCCTGCCGCCTCTCCTGATGCCCCTGCCGCCTCTCCTGATGCCCCTGCCGCCTCTCCTGATGCCCCTGCCGCCTCTCCTGATGCCCCTGCCGCCTCTCCTGATGCCCCTGCCGCCTCTCCTGATGCCCATGCTGCCTCTCCTGATGCCCCGGCTGCTCATAGGGGAAGAAAAAGGCGCCCTGATGAGGACGACGATGCTCCCTCAGTCATTGACTTCCACACCAGCACCCTGGCAAGCATTCTGGCTTCTAGGTGGAGTTGCGGCCCCACAGTCTCATTCGTCGATGAGAACTCCATCACGGAACATCCTTCCATCCGGCATGACCACAGGGCCAACAGCGGGGCACGGAGTGGCTGACACCCCAATCAAGTGCTTCACATTGCTGTTTGAGGACCAAATCATCGACGAGATTGTTGAAATGGAGCAACAAGCGAATCCACTTGCAGGCTGCCAAGTACGGCCGGCAGACTGGAACACACATCGAACAGAACCAGCCGAGGTGGTGCATTGCACTTCTGGGGTTATCATCTTCAGTGGCTGCCAGAGGACAATCATCTATCAACATCAGAGATGTGGAACCCCTGCACCGGCGCAGCCACATACCGTGCGGCCATGTCTCAGGGTCGATTCGAGTTCCTACTGAATTGTCTGCGTTTTGATGACCCTGACACACGGGAGGAGAGGCAGAAGACAGATAAGTTCGCAGCCATTAGGAAGATGGGACAACTTTATAGGAAATTGTGGGAGGATGTACGTGCCTAGCGAGAACCTGGACTGTCGACGAACAGCTGCTTGGTTTCAGAGGAAGGTGCCCCTTCCGAATGTACATCCCCAACAAGCCGGCTAAATACGGGATCAAGCTTGTTCTTGCCAATGACAGCAATAGCAGCAAGTACTTAGTGGTGCGATCCTTATCTGGGGAAGGATGGACAAGACCCATGCAGGGCATCAACCTTGGCCATTACTACACCAAGGAGCTGACCAGGCCATACCACCAGACACAAAGGAATGTAACCACAGACAACTGGTTCACGTCTGTGCCCTTAGTGACGGACCTCTTAGACTGTGGCATGACCCTTGTTGGAACGGTCAGGGGAAATAAAAAGGAGATACCGTCGCAGATGAAGGAAACGGCCAGTCGCAGGCTAGGGTCAAGTGCATTCCTTTTCACCAAGGAAATGACTCTGGTGACATATATCCCAACAAAGTCCAAGTCCAAGACCAAGAAGAAGCTCATCTTGCTGTTGTCTTCTATGCACACACAGCCAGCCCTGGGACCCACAGGAAAGCCGGAGATCATCGAGTTCTACAATCACACGAAAGGTGGTGTGGACACATTCGACCAGATGTGTGCCCACTACTCCTGTGGACACAAGACCAAGAGATGGCCGCTGTGTGTGTTTTATGGGATGCTGAACACCTGTGTACTCAACTCCTGGGTCATCCACAATGAAAATGCAATTAGGACAGGTGGCAACAGGATCATCAGGAGGAAATATATGCAAATATTGGCACTGGGACTCATCACGCCCTGGGCAGAGAAGAGGCTCGACTCGCCGTTCCTGTCACGCCCCCTCAAGACACTCACTCATCTGCACAATCTGCAACCTCCCTTCACCTGGCACTGCTGCAGGCCCGGCAGGCACGGTGGTAGCAGAGAGTAGTGGTGCCTTGGTGCGCTGCATTATGTGCCCAAAGGGGTCCGACAGGAAGACGCGGCACAGGTGCAGCAAGTGTCGTGGACCTGTGTGCCCTCGCCACTTCTGCCCTCTCTGTGTTGACTGTGTATAATACCAGGTAAGTTATAATGTTCTTTGAAGTTGTCTGCAATGAAAAAGTGTTCATAAATGATGAATAAATATCTACAAAAAATATTTAGTGCACATAAGTCAGTTTTCGCCTCTCAAAAATTTCCCTGTTTTTGTCTATCTCCACTACAGTTCGTAGCGATCCAGGAGGCTTGTGGCTGCGCCAGCTGAGGCTCTCATGACTCGGGTGACTGTAGGCCAACGCTCAACTCTGCAGCTGCAGTATTAACTTCACAGTAGATTTTAATGTTAGGTTAGGTAGTATTAAAGCATTGTGAGTAAGGTTTATCTAAGCTACCCATCACAGTACTTACTTTGTTTTTTTAACTTCTTATAGCAGGAAATTAAAGTACAAGAGTTATATTTTCAATTTATTTCTATACATTTAATAAAGCACGAATAGAACTTTTTATATTAATTTCCGAAAATGGGTAAAATTCACCCGGGGTTTGTGATGGTGTAACCTGGTCCTAGGGTTTGTGTTCTAGGGTTAACAACCCTCTCAATGCTTTGTGTGTGGCAAGGCCAGTTGCGCACCTCCATGGGGGTGTTGATGAAGTTTTTCACCTCTGAGGTGCTTAGAGAGCAGGTGAGAGGTGGCTCTGACACACCTTCTGACCAGCTGATCAAGTCACTGATGCTGGAAGCATCACAATTGATGTCAGGTGTCCTTCTGCTCCTAACAGAGGAGTCCCCCAGCTGAGTGTCTGGGTCCCCCTCTCCCCTGATGGCCAGGATTCTCTCCACCCCTTCAATCCTCTCCTTCTGATCCTCAGAGCAGAGTAGTGTTTGGAGGATGACTTCACTGTGGGCATACCAAGCAGATCTCACAGTTGGCATCACAATATCCAGCACCTCCTTTCTCTGGGACTTGAGGCAGTCCAGCTGAAAGAGGATGTGCCTAGGCCCTTCGATCCAGGAGTGCTTGACCTTCATGTTGAACCAACATGGGTAATACACTCTAATGATGAATTCCACAATGAATTGCAGAATCTTCAGGTTCTTTCCTTTAAGTCCGTGCTTTGACACCCAGAGCCTGAGAAGTCTGTTCGCTGTGGTGAGCCAGCGGCTGTGGTTTACTGGTCCTATCTCTAACAGAGCCAGCCCTGCAGGAAGTACTCCATCCCTGACTGCACAGACAATTTTATAGCCATAGTATTGATCAGTTGAGAGATCTTGAATGACCTTGTCAGGAAGCTTGATCAGTGGAGGGCCAACAGAGATTCGGGTGAAGTTTGGATTGATATCAAAGTCTGTAGCAGAATCAAGGAGCTTTCCTATTGGCCCGGATAATTTTTTGTCTGACAGAGTAGGGCCATCAAGGTCAACAATGAGATGGCGCAGGGGAAGTTCAACAGTGTGCAGGTTGCACACCAACCAGACCAGCTTTCTCCCCAGGTGCAGCTCCAGCTTCCGCATTACTCCAGCTTTCACACCAGTGTTGACATTTGTTGAGTCTCCTCCAATGGCCAACAAGGTCTTATCATAACCCCTCTCTTTCAGCCAGGCAAACAGGACCTTAGCAATCTTCTCCGCATGTGACTCCTCTTTAGTTGCTTTCTCTGGGGTAAAGTGGAACAGATAGTAGCTGCCAGGCTCACTAACAACACTAGGTATAGTGTTCTTCCTTGATCTTTGCGGGAAAAGATTGGTCACTGCCCTCAGCTTCCATCATCACATTGGTCAGTAGATAATCACTAAATCTATCCCCTCACTGCAAGCCGAGGTGGTAAAATAGCTTCATAAATCATGAGTCACTTCAAATATTTCACAAAACGTTTTAGAATGTTCTGAAACGTTACATTCTAGCCTCTGAGAAAGGTGGCTCAGAAAATGGCCTTATGCGCGCCAGAAAACTGTCAAAATATTTCATATACCAAACTGTATGATAATTACAATTAAGTGGAATGGCACACCTTTTTATTTGAGTATTTAAATATTATTATTATTATATGAATTACATTATATGTGTTTATATGAATTAGTTAGAACAATGCTCTATGAGAGATAACGTGAGCAGCCATGATAGAAAACGTGAGAAGACATATTCTGGGGTAACTACAATAGTAAAATAATCAATAATTTAATAATAATCAACTGCAAAATGATGTAGGTTAGGGTTATCAGAATTAAATATTTTCTTCAGAATTGTGTTCTATACACCAAAATATGTCATTTGAACACCCCTCTCCATTGATTTAAAAAAAATGCATAGTATGACCCGCCCTACCCATACATGGCAAGAACTTGTGGTTGAAACATTGAAGCTGGAAATATTCCATCATCTTTAATCCTAAAAGCCATGAACTGTGGGAGAAACTCAGACTTGTGAGTTGTTATCCACTCTTCTGCTTCATCTTCTTGCTCAGCACTCAGTTTTGCTCCTGCATAAATAAACACAAGAATATGAATATGAGAACAATGTCAATCTGGGAGGAATAATTGATTAATTTTTATTTATTTCTAAATAGATATTATAGCAGCTCAATAAAAAAAAATCTACTATATAGTAGTTAGCTAAAGACCATATACACACCTATTTAAGTACCGTATTGTACATTACTAGATATTTTAACATGTACATTACATACCACCTATTTGAACTAAAAATCTTGAGCAAACTACAACCACAGTGCATGTCTAATCTAGCATAGGGTAAATAAAAAAATATACCTAATGCAGAAGGATCCATCAAGTTGGCAATATAAAAGAAAGGTTCAATTGCTTCATCCATTCTTGACTTGATGCTTGATCTGTAAGGTTCCAGTGCTTCACTTTGAAGTAGACTTATCCAAACATCAGTTGCGGTGGACAATGTTGCTGAATCACTTTGGAGCTGTAACGAAATATTTTTGTTTTCATATTCTATGGTTATATAATATATAAAAGTACTTATAGATGTGAATGTGCTACATATGTACATGTAAAATTATGTGAATAATACATGTTTATTTCTATTTATTTACCATATTGAGAGCTTCAGCTACTTCTGTAATTTGCTTTTGAAGGTCTACTATCTCTCTGTACAGATGAGTGTTGGCCAAGACTTTTGCTATATTGTCATCGATCTTATGTTCATTGGATATCTCAACATATTTATAAAAGTTTTTTATGAATGTTTCAGCACAAGGTTTTTGACTATTCCACCGATTGTCATTAGGTATTTGTGGCATCATTAATTCCTATTCATAAGGATATAATTCATTCAATACAAGTTACTACTGTACAAGAAAGTAAAAATTAAAACTTGAGCCATGTTTCATATTAGAATAAATAGATACTTTATGAAACTAATTTCATAATTTTAATTAAACTTCATAATACTGTAGCTACCATGATACATACATGAGGCTGATGATGGTTTCTGAAATATTTTTGAACTTCAACTACATGTTTCATAACAGTTTGAAGTGTAACTAGTTTTTCCAGCAAATTAAGATAGTGGGCTGAGCAGCCATATGCAATGATGTGGTCCACTTGTTTGTCCTCTTTCATCAATTCCTTCATTCGTTTCATTTTAGCCTCATTGTCTGTGGATATTGCAAAAACCTGTTGTAGAACACAAATTTTTATTGTAGCATTTTATACCAATTTACAGATTGAGTACAGGAATAAGTTCCATCAGAGACTTGGTTATGTTCTAAAAAAATCCAAAATTTACATATAAACATTTAAAATTAGTTAAAGTAAAACAGATTAAATTATATATTTCATTATATATCAGGTAACCAAAAATGTTCATGCGGTTTTTACAACCACCATGGATGGAATTAAAAACAATACAGAAAAATAAATTTAATCAGGAAAATAGTTCCCTTCGGTTTCAGAAATCTTTTCCCAACAAGATACAAGCTTAACTATACCTTTTGCATAGAACTCCTTAGGTTTTGATGCAAAAAAACTTAAGTTCCTGTTCAAGTGTTTCTCTAATAAGTCGTCTTTTATTGCGCATGTGATTATCTAGAGACAAGAAGAGATGGTAATTAGAAGGTGACATGTCCGGAGAATAAGGTGGGTGAGGCAAAAGTTCCCAATCTAGGCTTTGCAGCTTATCTCGCACTACGCGAGCAATATGTGGTTGTGCGTTATCCTGAAGGATAACACACATTTTGGACTCGCTGTAGTTGTGCAGCGTATACCTCTCCTGTGATTGATGTTCCAGGTTGTATCAGCTTGTAATGCACAATACCAGAGCTATTCCACCAAACACACAACATCACTTTCTGTTGATGAAAACCAGGTCTGCGAGTTTGTGGTTGAGCTTCACCTGGTGATAGCCAGGCATGTGATCACTTTCGATTGTTGTACAAGACCCATTTCTCATCACAGGTCAGTAATCGATTCAAAAATGGTTCATTCCTTTGGCGTGCAAGAAGTGACAAGCAAATTGTCATTCGCTGGTGTCTGTTCTGTTCACTGAGTTTGTGGGGTACCCATTTCCCTAATGAGTATCTCTTACCAATGTGGTGCAAATGCAGACGAATAGTTTCATCGCTTGTGTTGAACTTTAAAGCAAGCATCTAACACGTTTGAAGTGGGTTAGATTCAACGTCAGTCCTGAGTTCATCGTCATCAATGGTCACCGGTCGTCCTTTATGAGGTGCATCTTCAAGTGACTCATTTCCAGTTGAAAACCTCTTAAACCACTTTTGAGCAGTGTGGTCACTAACTTCATCTTCACCAAATGCTGTCCATATTCTGCGGGCTGCTTCTGTTGCTTTTGTTCCAAGTTTAAACTCGTACAGAAGGCATGCTCTCAAAACCAACCTTGATGTCGCCATGTTGTCTCCACTTGTTACTGCTGTGAGCACACTGTCCGTATGGTTATCTGGTAGTGAATGATTTGTATATGTTTCACATTTCCAAAAATGCTTATGAACTGTTGCCATTCGAAGGGTTTATTTATTTAAAGCTCATAAACAAGAGAACATTGAAAACCGCACAAACTTTTGTGGTTACCTGATACTATATCTAGGAACCAAATCTCTGACTGTCTGTACAATAAATTCAGTACCAGTATTACAATATTTTGCAATATTTTATTTCAAATTATTTTGTAAGGACGTCATTGATTGTTTTCACTTTCAAGAATAATATGAAGAATTTTTTTTTTTATAATTAATAGTATTAATTACAATTTAATTATTGATAACTATTGTATTTTGCACAAGTTCCTGTTCCCAGATGTATATTAAAACTAATTTTTTCAATAATCAAAGACAAAATAAAATTGTGAAATTTATGGAATCAGTATCTACGTAAAAGCTCACCTTTTTGTTGTACTTCTCTTTGATTTCTTCCACTGCTGATTTAACTTCTTGCAGACAATATTCTGAGGTTTTCTTTGCAGATCCTAAATCAATGGCTTTAAGTAGAAATGATGTTTGACCTGTGTGCACTGATGAGGCTAATATAGGGTTATTCTTCACAGATGACCATCCATCCATGCATAATGTCAATGTGCAATCGGCTGCACTCAACTGTTCTTTCAGACTATTCTCTACATCATTGTAAACTTCATCCAACAAATGCCCTGCTAGATCCTTGCGTGATGGAGTCTTATAACCTGGTCTTGCAATATTCATCATTTCTTTAAAATATTTCTCTTCAGCAGTCAGGAAAGAAAGATTGCTAGCATAAAGAAATCTTGCAATTGCTTTGTCTATTGCTTCTTGCTGTGCTGGAGTTGTTACAATTGAAAAATCTCTTATTTTTGGTTGTACAGTTCTGTGGTGGCTATGTACCCATTCTTGAACTGACTTTGCTCTCTTTTTCTGTGGTGTTTTGAATGCTAGTACTGAAGCAGTTGATGTTGTACTTGTGTTTGTTTCATCATCAAAAAGCATCAATTCTTCATGTGCTTCATCTGAATGGCTTGATGACACAGAAGGCTTAGGTGAAGGGTTTTCATAGCCTAACTCGTTTAGGGCATTTATTTAACCCTAGACAGCGTAAGGTGAGCCTGATAGGCTCATTTATGATGTTTTGTTAAAAAAATCGTGACTTATTATTTTTAATTTTAGCCAAGCGTTTTAGTATTCCTTCCTTATTTACAGTTAAGTATGTTTACTAACAATAGTGTTTTCTACATATAGTAATTTTAGTGATAAAAATAAAAAAAGAAAGTATTTGCATAAAAGCGTAACGTGAGTCTGTTAGACTCATATTCATTTTAGCTTATATTTCCATTCTTTTCAATGCCCAGCGAGTATGTATCTGCTAATGGGCGTGTCTTAAATCACGCCATTTGTTAGATGGGCTGTGATTGGTTATTTTGTTTTATTATTCTTTTTTTTTTACAGAATTGGGACACACATGGTCGGTTAGTCATTGATAAGATATTGACCTGGTCGATTACTTGTCGTGTCATATATACTGTAGAAATAACAATGCCACGAATATCTGACAAAGATATTGAATTATGCTTGCTAAATGAAGACACTATGCCAAGTGATTCTGATGAAAGTGAATACAACCCAAGTGATAATGAAAGTGAAATTGACAATGTAATTGTGGCAAGTGACTGTGATAATGCAGTTACGGAGAGCGAAAGTGAAAATGAAGAAATCCAAAGTGTCTCGTGTGGAAAATATATCAGCAAGGATGGTGATGAATGGAGTAAAATTCCTCCACCACCATCCAAAACTAGATTCCACAATGTAATAAAATCACCCACTAATAAGGTAATACTTAGTCCGAATAAAACAATAGTGTGTTGCGAAGATTCTTTTGAACTATTTATTTCTCCCGACATTATTTCTGCTATAGTGAAGTACACCAATGATGAAGGGAAGCGCGCTTATGAAGCGAAAGGAAAATCTAAAATTTGGCGATTGTGTGATGACAGAAATAAAAGCTTTTATTGGGCTCTTACTCACAGCTGGACACTTGAAATCAAACCACCTAAATATAAGTGCTCTTTGGGATAAAAAGTACGGACCACCTATTTTTAGAGCTACTATGGGCCAAGATCGATTCAAGGAAATAATGGCAAAAATACGATTTGATGACAAATCTACTAGATCACATCGCCGAGAAAAAGACAAATTAGCCCCAATAAGGGATATATGGGAAAAAGTCAATAATAATTTGACCAAAAGCTATCTTCCAGGAGCAAATGTAACAGTGGATGAGCAGTTACTTCCGTTTCGTGGTAGATGCAGCTTCCGTCAGTACATGAGTTCAAAGCCTGATAAATATGGATTGAAGATCTGGTGGGTATGTGATTCAAAAACCTTTTATCCGCTCAAAGGTATACCATATCTAGGTAAAGAAGGAAAAACAAAAGCATCAGGGTTAGGGACATCAGTTGTCAGTAACTTATGTGAGCCTTACTATCACACAAACAGAAATGTTACCTGTGATAATTTTTTCACAGACTTAGGCTTAGCAAAACACCTACTAAGGCACGGTTTGACTATCGTTGGAACCATTCGTAAGAATAAGAGATTTGTTCCTGCAGAATTTCAGCCCAAGAAAGACAAACGATCTGAATCTTCAATATTTGGGTTTAGTAATAATTTTACTCTTGTCATATGTGCCTAAACCTAAAAAATCTGTTATATTACTATCCAGTATGCACCATTCAGATCATATTGTGGTAGAGGAAGCGAACAAGCCTGAAATTATATTGTACTATAATGCTATGAAGGGTGGAGTAGACTCTCTTGACCAGCTTCTTCATACATATTCATGCAAATGAAAAACAGACAGATGGCTGGCCGCTTTTTTCATGAATTTATTGGATGTCTCTGCTGTGGCAGCATTTGTTGTTTGGACAAACAAAAATCCTCTATGGCATAAAAGTGCAGAAAAAACATGAAGACGAACATTTCTTATTGAATTATCAGAAAGCCTCATTCAACAACAGATAAGTAAAAGGTCCCGAATGGGACTTCAACGTAATTTACAGAACACAATGGACAAAACTTTAGGTTATATGGGGAGTCACCATCAACCATCAACAAGTTCATCTACTGGAGCTAAGAGGAAGAGATGTTATTTATGCGAGTCCAAAAAAAGCAGAATGCAAAAGCAAGCATGCGATTTATGCAACAAAAACGTATGTTCTGAGCATTCTGTATGCAAAAGAAAATGCATAGAATGCGACAAGTAAAAGTTTGTAAGAACAAGAAATATGCATCCTTTGAAATAAATAAAGCATATATATATATAATTTAGTGTGGACCAAAAAAATGAAGGTTTAAAAATTTTTGTTCCACATGAGTAATGTTATTCCTTTTGCTTACCTTAATCAAATTACAAAATTTGAAACCTCTACGTCAAGTTTTAGGGGTCCCGAGAAAATTGCACTTTTCCTTTTAATGCTGAAAAAATTAGTTTTTCCTCATTTTCATAAGTTCTGCTTTATTTTTTGTTGGAAATTCTTTACGATTCTTGAAAACTGTTTTGAGCAGGTATTGTTTGTCCTCTTCTTTAGTTGTCACTGCTTGATTAAATTTTTCAATCAATGCAACACCCCGCTCAGCTGTGTCATTTGTCACTCTAAGGGCACGAACTCTAGCACAGCCTCTTTGGTACTCAGGATCTATTCCCCATGTTGATGCAGAATTTTCAGTGAAGAGAGAATTGAGATGTAGAGCATCAAAAAGAGATTTAGTCCTTGAAGTAACAAAATCAGAAATCCTTTTTTCTTTAAAAGAAGCTAGGGTTACCTTTGCTTCTAAACGTTTCAGTCCCTTATTTCTTGGAGGCATTTTGATATTATTTCGCATTTGCTCCTTTTCTTCATGGGATATGCTTTTGTCAAAGAAGCTTAATCCAACAAGTGTTTCTGAGAGGTACCACAGATGTCGTTTAATGGCATTTTGGGCTTGCTTGATAACACTTGATATCAAAGAATTTTCCTCCATTATTGCAAGATCTTGCAAAAATTTAAGATCAACATTTGGGGCTTCCTCTGGTTGAGAAGCTTTTGCGTATACCAATGCAACAAATAAACAAATTTCTGTTATTGCATCAAGTTCTTTTTTAGTCATCTTAAATTGATTTTGGAGAAGAAAAAGCTTAAATGCATAAATTCCTTTTGCCATCCATCTTGCATGATGGTACGCTCCAGGTCTCTTCAAGGGAGTATTAAAAATGCTTTCTTCTCCAAAAAACAAGAGAACAAGTTGAAAAAATTCTTTTAATCATCTCTTGGCTGTTTAGAGTTGAGTGACTCCTTCATGATTAAGACTGTTTGATTTTTTAAATCTTGAACTCTTTCAATTATTCTGCAGCTTTGGGAATCAACAGCAGTTGTGATTTGAGAATGATCCATAAAATCCCATTGAGTTTTGAATCTTTTGAAGATTGGAATATCAGGTTCAGAGGAATGGCCCATAGAAGTCCAGAAGACTTGAGATAGGACAATCTCATAAATATGGTGTCTGCAGGCTAAATATAAAAGCTCTTTTCCAAGTTCTTGTTCAATTTTAGTGCAAGCTCCAGCATGGATTCTGGTATTGGATGCTGTTGTGTCAAATGACAGCCCAATAATTCTCTGGGTCATATCATGTTCTTGCAGGAGAGAAATGCAAACACGAGCCATCTCCGTACCCGTGCCAGCAGTGACTTTAGGAATTCCCAGCAATTTCTCTTCACCATTCCCACTGACTAACACTGCAATCCTTTCCGTTCTTCCTTCGCCTGCAAGAAAAAGTTAAAATATATAATTTATATATAATTTATATATATTTATTTTTAATATTTTATTTTATATATATTATATTATATATTTAATATTTTATTTTATATTTAATATATTTATATATATTATAATTTATATATATATATTATAATTTTAAATTAAACTTGATTTATTTTAAATTAAACTTGATTTATTTTAATTTGAAGGTAAAATGGTGTAGATTGTGAAAACTAGCTTCAGACAGTGAAATGTAACCTAATTAAATAGAAATTTAGCTATCAAAATGTTTAATTAAAACCAACCAGATAATAACACATTGCCTAGGTGTGAAAACCAGACCCACAACTAAGTTTTTCACCTGAGAGATAAAATATAAATATGCTAAATTAATCAGACAAAAAAACTAACCTGATATCTCTGGGAGCATTTTTCCATCCCAATGAAGAACTAAAGGCTCTCCAGGACAAAATGCTTGCTCTTGATATTCTGTTGCTATTTCTTTGCGTAACTTTTGACGAGTTCGAAGCATAGTAGATTTTGACACTGTAATGTTTTCCAAATTATGGCCCAAAGACTGAGCAACAACAGCATAAGACATAGCTGCATCTCGATTGGAAAGATTCATTCTATCATAGGCTGCTACAACATTTTTGTCAATAGGCTTTGACTTTTTAGGAGCCAACATTTTCTTTTTAAATTGCTCTTCAGAGGGACCTTGAAAATTCATTTCAAGGTTGTCGTCATTAGTTGATGATGACGATGTGAAATCATCTCTATTGGCAGGCAAGAATGATCTTTTAGATCGCTTCTGCTCTTTGAGGGCTCTTTCACACTAATTCTTCACGATGAAGCCTTCTTTTCTCTCTTTTTGCAAGAATTTGGTCTACTGTTGTACCCATGCTACTTTGTGTAGGATCTTCTTGCTGGCTTAAGTAGAAAAGCTTGTCTTCTTCATTTGACATCATCAAAAGGGCATTAGAGTGACCAATATCAAGAATTTCAGCCTTAATTTCAACTTTAAACATAGCTTCTTCAATACGGCATTTTTCCTCGGGCCTTTTTCTGTTTTTCATCAATTTATCATAACAGCTTATTAAAGAGTCAATCTTTCGGATGGCACTGTCTCTACGCATTGTGGGAATCCTGGCTTTCTCCCAGTAGGTCATCACTTCATCTAAGCAAAGATTAATGGATCTTCTTCGTCCCAATTTTTCCTCTTTTTGATGGAAGAAATATTTTTGCAAAACTTGCAGTTTTGTAGGTAAGCGGCAACAAAGTATATCTTTATACAGGGTGGGCTGTAAGTTTCCATACATAGGAAAAATTAAACGTTTGTTTTTATTTTTCAGATACCCTAAGAATATGCGTTTGACGTAAGATCTTGTTTACTGATGAAGCAAATTTTTACGTCAATGGAGAGGTTAATCGGCAAAACATACGTTATTGGAGTAATGCTAACCCTAACTGGCTGAGTCCGACGAAGATGCAAGGTGCCGGTAAAGTGATGGTGTGGGCCGGGATATGGATGGGGTGACAGAATTATTGGACCAATTTTTTTCAGTGGAAATCTTAATGCCGAAAGGTATCTTAACATGTTGCAAGAAGAGATTTTCCCATCCCTGCTAAACGAGGAAGGTAACTTCCCAGTTTACTTCCAGCAAGATGGAGCTCCACCTCATTATGGTCTTCACGTGCGTCGGTATTTGGATCAGCAGTTTCCGGATGCTTGGATTGGTTGGCGTGGTCCTGTGGAGTGGCCTCCCAGATCCCCAGATCTCACCCCCCTTGATTTCTATCTTTGGGGGCACTTGAAGGCCATGGTGTATCAGGAAAAGATACGAGACATAAATCATCTAAAGGAACGTATCACCAACGCCATTACAAGCATAACGTCAACTGTGCTAATGCGTGTTCATCAACAGTGGGGAACACGTATTGAAATGTGTTTTCAAAACAATGGCAACCATGTAGAGCATATTATATAAATAAAAATGGTTGTCCATAAAAAAATGTTTATTTTTCCTATGTATGGAAACTTACGGCCCACCCTGTATAAATGGCCAATGAGCCAAACTTTAGTTTTAGAACGAGTAGCCATTTTTAGTTTAAAAAATTAAATTTCTGAAATAGTAAAATAAACCAGTTAAATTAGGAGATAAAAAGGATAACTAAAAGGTTCAAGCCAATTAGGCAAAGCCTTTAATTTAGAGTTGACCAATTAAGGATAATATATTTTATCCAAAATTTTTGTTTTCCTTATTAATAATTTTCTCTGAAATAATGATCTAAGATTGTTTTTGTACTCTATTAACACCAAAAATTTCTTAAATAAGAAGAAATTTTTTCATAAGTTGCAACTCAAGAGTTGAGTTGATCATTTAATGTTCTAAGCGCGCCTATTCATTGGAAAATTTTTATAAGTCATTAAATCTCGGGACCCCTAAATATTCTCATATTTGACCAAAATTTTGCTGACATGTCTATCTGGTCCAAAGGAACAAGGGCATTAATGTGGAACAAGGATTTCTTCAACTTTATAATTTACCCCCCATTTTGGTCCACACTAATATTATATATATATATATATAATATGACATATATATATATATATATATATATATATATATATATATATATATATATATATATAATATGACATATATATATATATATATATATATATATATATATATATATATAATATGACATATATATATATATATATATATATATATATATATAATATGACATATATATATATATATATATATATATATATATCATTAATAAACTTTCATATAAAAGTAATATTTAATTTGATTAATAGTAAAAAAAGGTTATTTCATTTTATTTTACGTTTTAGTTCATGTATAAATGGTTATATTTACGTTTTATAGTTCTGTACGAGTTAAGCATTGAGTAAAAAGTGTTAAACTATAATGTTTTTCCATCACGCCAAGCATATATACATATTTAATCAACTTAATTTTTTGAATTTGTGCAATGAGCCTGAGAGACTCACCTCAAGCATTTGAAGAATTTTTTTACCTTACCCTTTCTAGGGTTAAATGGGTTTTTATCGGTTGAATTTTACCACTTATTTCAGTGTTACAATACTTACATATACGGTAACTTTATTTGTTCCTTCTACACTTAACACTTCATTCCATTCACCCTTACTTTTTCTTCCTGCACCTGCTACATGTGGCATTTTTCTTTGTAAATAATATGTTCAATTTTATATTGTAACTAGACCTATAGTCTATTCATTAATAAAGATTTTTTTTAATTAATATATATATATATATATATATAATACATTATAATTATATATAAATATATATATATATATATATATGTGTATATAATACACTATAAAATTATTTTACATTCAATCTTACACACAAAAATATTAATAATTATAGCTGACAGCTATCAAATAAAATTTACTGTAGTGTACAGTATTTAAATAATAGTTACAATCAAGTGTATCAAGTGCTGATGCCTGACACTATTTATTAACAAGCTCTTTTTCTCACTACTGGGAGCCACCTGAATACTGTACATTGCATTATTTGATCCTTACTGGCTAACCCTGAAGTATGAACAGAGCACAACATGTTCAAACAAGTTACACAGATCACTCACATGAATTGTCACCCTTTGGTAATTGGGTGGAAATCTGTTTGAATATGTCTGCTGTCAGGGGTTGTTGAGTTTGCTAAATGAGTTGTGTGTTTATCTAAAATACAGTACATGAGTCACGAAATATTTTATAAATTAAATAGAGGTGTGGGTAATTCTATGAGAAATAGACAAATGAAGTACACGGTCACCTCTTCAAAATTCATGAAACTTGGTGTGAGGGTTGGTTTAGGTCCAAATTATAAATTTCTGAATTTTTTTGAAAATTGGTGAAGTTGGTCAAATTTTATGGCTTGACCAAATTTTGGTCAAATGAAAAAACCAATAATTTTCAAACATAAATATCTCAGCTCCTAATTGTGGTAGTGTAGTAAGTCTTAAATGATAAAATATGTAAAATTAACTGTAGTTTCTAAATATGTATCATTTTTTTAGGGTAACAAAAATAAAATTAAAATTTTTTGGAATTTTTTTATTTTTATTTTTTTTTGCGATTTGGCAGTGAAGATATCATTTTTCGAAAAAAAGACCAGGAACAAAAAATGTTTATTTGATGTATGTACACCATAATAAGTAATAAAAAGTCAGCTTGACGATTATTATGAAAAAAAAGAAGGAAAAAATCCTCCAAATTTTAATAATTTTTTGCTTTCTTTCCAGATTTTCAGTATATACCTAATTTTCTAGTATACGTAAATTTACCTAACCCTTAAAATGCCTCAAAACACAAAATTTTGTTGCGACCCTATGAAAAAACACTCAAGAATAATTTTCTGTAACATCAAAAAAGTAAACTCTGCCATGGCAGCTGCAAGCTATGGAATTTTGGAAGAAAATCAATTACTATGCAGCAATTGCTATGTCAATTAAAAAGAAGCCAATTGTATTAGAACATGTTCAACGTTCATCCAGAGCCGGAACCTGCGCCAATACCTGAGCCAGACATACTTAATGAATCTATGGAGCGAAGCAGTAGCGATTCCACGAATCCACCACCATTGGAAGAATTTGTCGTTCAAGACAGGCAATTCAATAAAGATTTGCTCAGCAACAATATTTTACCTTTATTTGATGAAAGCCCTATTAAAACAGGTAATAAAACAATAGACTCCATTCAGGACATTTGTTTCTTAATGCCAAATTCGTAGTTTTCTGTTTTTAAATATTAGCATCAGCACTTGAATACATATATACAAAATATTTGATATTTGATTATTTCACGCAACCTAAATTTATGAATCTGTTTTACAGCTGGATTGAAGCCAGGACAAAAACGGATAAAGGCTTCTATGAAGTTGTAGATGTAGAGCTTTCTTTGCAAAAATGTCTGAGTGAACCTATTATTTCTATCAAAGGTACTCAAAAATTACATCGCTTCATCCCAATTTCCAAGAATTCGTTGAAGGTTTATCCACTCTCTCAGAGTGCACAGTCAGTCGAAATAAGAGAGCTCATTAGAGTTTCTGCTTCGGTTCAAGAACATAATACTGTCTCTCAACGTGAAATTGAAACAGGCTCTTTTGTGGGTTGTATGTATGAAAATAAACTATGGCTCGGATTAGTCCAGTCCTTTGACTATGAATATGATGATTTTCTGATAAAATTTCTCCATCCTTCAGGCGTATGTCCCTCATACGTTTTTCCTGCACAAGATGATGATTGTCACGTTCTAACAGAAAATATATTTGGGAGTATTGAAGCAAGTTTACGAGGAGGAACAAGAATACAATACATTTTTCCGCTTCAAGAATTAAATAACTTTTCAAAGAAGATAAAATAAATTCTATCGAATATATACTATTTAAGATTCTCTATATAATATTTCTAAAATTTTTATCTAAGATTTGTGTATCTACTTAATAGTTATAAAAATCTTTTCAAATTCTTTTTTATTATTATTATATTATTAGTGTCTAAAATTTGGATTCACTGGATGAGAATACTGTCTCTTAATTCATTCTCAAAGACTTGTGTACGTGTAGTATTAGGAAGAGTATTTTATACTCTGATAAGCGCTTTATAAATTAAACATTATTATTGTCAATATATTCTGTCCCTAAATATAAGAGAGGTTATGTATGTACATTGTACATATATTTTAAAAGATTTTTTCTCCTTTGGTTTATCTACATATATTTTTTATATGAATTGAAAATTTTCTTTCTTTGGACGACCAACAAGTCTGTAATAAATCTTTGTCGTCTGAAAAAAAAATTTATTACTTAATTTCAAACTCAGTTTTGAGCCTTATAATAAACTATAAGCTGACTTTTTATTACTTATTTTGGTGTACATACATCAAATAAACATTTTTTATTCTTGGTCTTTTTTTCGAAAAATAATATCTTCACTGCCAAATCGCAAAAAAAAAAAAAATTGATATTTTTTCCAAAAAATCATAATTTTATTTTTGTTACCCTAAAAAAATTATACATATTTAGAAACTACAGTTAATTTTACATATTTTATCATTTAAGACTTATTATGCTACCACAATTAGCAGCTGAGATATTTACGTTTGAAAATGTTTGGTTTTTTCATTTGGCCAAAATTTGGTCAAGCCATAAAATTTGACCAACTAGACCAATTTTCAAAAAAATTCAGATTTTTGTAATTTGGACCAAAACCAACCTTCACACCAAGTTTCATGAATTTTGGAGATGGTGGAGTGTACATTTGGCACTTTCATTTGTCTATTTGTCCTGGAATTACCCGTGTATTTTATTGTGTCAACTGTATTCCTTTTATAAATATTTTTATCATCTTATACCTCTAAACCATTTAGCAGGTATAAAAAGATAAATAACATTAATTAATTATTATTGTATTGAAGATTTATAACAACATAGTTTTGAAAAAACCTGATTTTCTAGAATTTTGTCTGGGTTTTATTGAAAAAACCCGGGTGGGCTAGGTTTTTTTCAATAAAGTGGACAATTATGCCCCCCCCCCCCATATTCAAACTGATATAACTTTTTAACTATAAGTTGTAACACATATTCTGCTGCTTTATTTTTTTAGTTCATTCAGAACAAAAATTAAATGACTTATAAGAACAAATTTGCTTGAATTTTTAGTTTATTCACAACAAAAATTAAATGACTTATAATGACAAATTAGTCATCAATATAATTCTCTTCTTTTTCTATAACCTCCTCCCACCTGCAGAAAAGTTTTTTATTCCACATTCAAAGAAATCCCTTGGTTTCAAGTTAAAAAAAGCAATCACTTCATTTTTGATAGCTTCCCTGGATTGCAACTTTTGTCCATCTTGGTGGTGTTGCAGACTTCTGAATAAATGGTAATCTGAAGGTGCGATGTCTGGAGAATAAGGTGGATGAGGCATTTTTTCCTAACCAAATGCCTCCAATTGGGCAGTGATGATTCGAGTAGTGTGAGGCGCGCATTATCCTGATGGAATAGAACACCTCTGTGATTAATTAATGCAGGACATTTTTCTGGTAATGCCATCTTCACTCATTGGAGTTGTTGGAAGTAGACTTCAGCTGTGATTGTTTGGTTATCTGGCAGAAGCTCAAAATAAATAATTCCTTGCATATCCCACCAAATGCATAGCAAAATTTTCTTTGGCTGGGGTCCATTCCTTGGCTGAGGTTCAGACTTTGTTTCACACTAAGCCACTGATGTCGACGCTTAATATTGTTATAGAGGATCCATTTTTCATCCCCAGTGATGATCTGATTAAAAAATGGTGCCTGCAGTTGCCGAGAATGCAGTGATGTGCAAATATCAATTCAATGTTGAAAATTTGCTTGTGACAAATCATGCAGAACCCATTTTTCAACCTTCACTACTTTTCCTAAGAGCTTCAAATGATTTGTCCTGTTCGTTGATAATCTTTCAGACTGAAGTCTCCATTTCTGAACTTCTCAAACCATCTCCTACACATCCATTCGCTCACATCATTTCCATAAACTCTCTGAGTGTTTCTTGCAGATTCACTAGGTGGACTGTTAGATCCTTTATGGAAATCATACAGCATCACATGTCAAATATGCTCTTTTGTGGGCTCCATGTTTTTTCAGTTACTGTAATATCATAGGGGTGGCATTGTAACTATGAAAACCACCAGAGAAAATATTCATTAGCCTAATCCTACACTAGTCATACCTAGCCACACATGCCATACCTATTCTCCAGTTATGAAGGCAGCATGTGCACCATTTTTTAACTTGTCTAATATTGTGATATTTTCACTCAGACATAACTTTATGCTGTCCTTTAGCTGGTGCATCACTTCCACTTGTATTTGCATGCTTAAGAACCATAATGATTTCAAAGGATGGATTAAATTTAGAAAAATTTTCAAGAGAAATGCAGGTCAAACTGCAAGTCACCACTATTAAAACAGAATGCCATGTGTCACTCAGCATACTGCATTGCAAAGTAGTGTGATGTAGAGTACCCAGTAGTGAACAGTATTGCAGTAAGTTGGGTGTTGTGCAGTCACTGAGTCATTTGCAGTCACCCAGTAGTGGTGTAAATTTATGCTGCAGTCTTCTTCATTTTTAACCACAAAAAAAGTGCAACATGATGCCATGAATGGTGAAATTGGTCACAACAAGGGTTACTATTGTGACCAATTTGTGAATAACAAAACCACAAATCGTAAGGTATTACTCTATAGTTTAATATGTAATTTAATTTCTTTTGCTATTTGTAACCTCTGATTGGAAAGATCTCTAAAAAATGTCATTTAATCTTATTTTGCTACTAGCAACCTCTGTGATAAATCTTTTCTTTAAATTGAATAATAGTTCACTTTACCCCTAACAAGAGACATCCTGAGGTAAAGTGAGTATTGGGTAAATTATACAGGGTGAGTGAAAAGTCCCTGTGCACCTGTCCACTTCCAACACGGTGCACTTCTTGCAGGTGCACAGGGACTTTTTGCTCACTCTGTAGATAGTTCATTTTACCCCACACTTGGGGTAAAGTGAACTGGTAAACTTTGTTAAAAAATGAATATGTTGATTCATCTACATTATTTTACTTATTTTAATAATTTTTACCTAATAGTAGCATGTATAATGCAAATTTAGATTGTGTGCTTATCCATAACACTAGGCTGTTTTAAAAAATAACTGAAATACCTCAAAATAGTTCATTCTCCTCCACAGTACCCCTGAATAGTTTAAGAATAATTAACTGACTTAAAATTGATAGTGTGCAAAATTTGATAAAATATAGCTTTAGCCTAGGTCATTCATCTGACTTGGATAATCTTAATAGGCTTGAGTGGTTTCATGTTTTCTAAATGTAATACTATAATGTCTCTTCTCAATTTTCATACATTTTAAAATAGTGAGCCTCTAACCTGCCTCACTTCTTCAGTAAAACATTTTCACTTATCTTGCAGAGCTTTACATTCATCCATATTTCAATCCCACAGCCACCAAATTGGGCCAAGAGCATGCATACTACCAGACTTATAATCCATTATTATTATTTACTGAATTAGGCTAGGTCTATGTAAGATTGCTACTAAATTACAATATAAATTAAGCTTAAAGCTTTAGGAATTGAGCTATTTATAGTTTAGTGGACACAATAAATAATACCAGAAACCTTTGATAAAATAATCAGTCAAAAATTGTGAAGCATGGCAAATAGGGTGGAGTGAAAAAATCAAAAGTGCCAGTTTCAAAATTGAGGGGGTCTAGATAGTTGTCTTTTGTCCAAGATTAAACTTTAAGCCTGATTTTGGGTGGTTGCATAGTGCATGCAAAACTGTGACTGCTACCAGCCAATTTATACAAATCATATGTGCGTGTGACCAAAATTTAAATGCAGTGACCTATCTCGGGTTCTGAACATGATAGAAAGACAATTTAAAAACTGTTTATGATGTATTTTTTACCTCTGAAGCAGATTAAAACATTTGCACAAGGCTGCAGGGTCAATAATGCATCCGAAAATCTATATTTCCTCATTTTTGCTCAAAAAATTCAATTTTTTGGCATTTTTTCTCAAAATATTTTTTTTTATATTTGAAATTATACAGGGTGTCCATAAATTATTCACCCCATTATAAGCCTTAATAAATTCGTTATTATAGGAGCTATCTTAAAATGGTTTGCGGCAATTAATAACACAACTCAAGAAATTTTTTTCTTTATTTCGCAGAACATCCACTAGGGGCACAATGGCAACAGTGAAGGAGAAAGCAATGTGCGTGCTGTGGATGTGGGAAACCAAATCTCCAATTACTGTACAGAGATGTTTTTGGGAGGAATATCAGAAAACTCCACCAACAAAGCATTCACTCAAGCGATGGCTGAAACAATTTCAAGAAACTGGCAGTGTGCTACATCAGAAAGGAGCTGGAAGGCCTAGTGTGTCTGAAGATAAGATAGCAGGAATTCAGGAGGCATTTATCCGAAGTCCTACAAAATCCATCCGCTGAGCAAGCTGAGAACTGCAAATACTGCATTCAACAGTGCATAAAGTGGTTCACAAAAGGTTGAAACTTTATGCCTACAAATTGCAAACCTTGCAGAAACTTCTACCAAATGACAAACCCAAACGGGTACAGTTTGCTGTTGACATTCTTGACCGTATTGAAGATGATGAGCATTTTTTGAACAATGTCGTTTTCAGTGATGAAGTGACATTCCATCTGTCTGGTAAAGTCAACAGACACAATTGCCGTATATGGGGATCAGAAAATCTGCACGAATTTATTAAACACGAATGCAACAGTCCCAAGATAAATGTTTGGTGTGCTCTCTCCCATAACCGTGTGATTGGACCATTTTTCTTCCATGAGAACACTGTGAAGGCTACAAATTACCTAGATATGCTTGAATGGTATGCTGCACCTCAGCTTGAGGATATGCAGCCCCGTGTGTTCTTTCAGCAAGATGGGGCACTGCCACACTGGGAATTAGAAGTGCGGAGGTTCCTCAATGAAAAGTTCCCTTCTCGTTGGATCGGGCGAGATGGCCCTATTCCATGGCCTCCTCATTCCCCAGATATCACGCCTCTGGATTTCTTTTTATGGGGCTACACAAAGGACAGAGTGTATGCAAAGAAGGTTAATAACATCACAGAATTAAGACACCGGATTGAAGAGACATTAGCTTCCATCACGCAAGGCATGCTTCTTAATGTTTGGAACAAAATCATCTATCGCCTTGATATTCTGCGTGCTACCAATGGGGCTCACGCGGAGGTTTACTGAATAAAAATAAAAATTTCTTGTTATTAATTGCTGCAAACCATTAAGATAGCTCCTATAATAATGAATTTATTAAGGCTTATAATGGGGGTGAATAATTTATGGACACCCTGTATTTTTCTTTTCAGGTTGAATTTATAGAATTGATAAGTATATGTATTTTGATAACTTTATTGCCAAAAAATACTGCATAGTAGGATGTTAACATGCAGTGACACGGTTAAAATTCTTGATGGCAGTCATAGATTTTAAAGCACAGAATCATACCCCAATGGAAAGCTTGCTCTTGGTAAAGATGTCATCCAATGTCTAATGGCA
Source organism: Bathynomus jamesi (assembly GCA_023014485.1). NCBI lineage: Eukaryota > Metazoa > Arthropoda > Malacostraca > Isopoda > Cirolanidae > Bathynomus > Bathynomus jamesi. The sequence continues at coordinate 369,749 of JAJOZX010001834.1, read as the reverse complement.
GAAGAGAACTAGACAACCAGGCAAGCAGCTGATATGGTTTCACTAAGTCTGATTGAACACTGGATTTGGTGCAATGTCTATCCAATTTCATGCCCCAGTGTCACCAGCAAGATTCAGGACCTAGTCAAAGAATTTTTGAGGTAAGACTCAAATTTTCAGTCCCTTGCAAAAAGATTTAAAATATGTCTTACTTTTGTAAATTTTGTAGTTAATTTATTTGTTTGTAACAGTAATTTTATTAACATAACATGTGATTCAGTGATTTGCAAATCATGAGAATGATCGGTAATAAATTCTGTTTCAACTAGAACTTAGGGTTTATAATTGAAATTTGCATTCACAACATTAAAGTTTTGGTAATTTTGTAAGTTTGATAGATATCCAAAAAAGAAATGTGGTGACAAGTTCTGGAGTGATCTTTCTTCCTTCATTGAAAAAACTTCCAAGTTACTTGACATCTTCTGTGAGGACTCAAATCGGAGAAGAGATTTGGAACATTTGTATCAACTCAAAATAACAGAAGAAGACTATGCTTTTGATGAGGACCAGAAAACAGCAAGAATAGGATGATGAGTTGGTTTTAAGGAATGGCTTACATTGGCAGACATCAGATACAAAAGGAGAGGAGTACAGCAAGGAGCAAGCAAAAGAAAAGAATTGGTGAGTTTGATCTATATAAATTAAAAAACCTTTGATTAATGGCCACTGAAAATCTGGGTTTCTTGAAATGATTGCACTACAAATTATAAAATTTATTTTGTGTCTTCAGTAAACTATCTTGTATCATAATCATATTGTATTTTATTGTCCCCAGGGAAAAGCTCAGAAGAGTTTTTCAAATTGTTCCATCAAGCTCAACAGCAATACATGACAGTGATCTCGACAGTCTCTCAAGTCAGGGCAGCCTGGAATCATATGATGAAACAGCTGATGTCAGTGAACAACAGGAATCTAGGACAGAACAAAATAGGAAGAGTCTACCAAACCTCGCTTGGCAGTGTGACAGGTATACTGTACATAGTTTAAAATATGAGCATGCTTTGAACACTCTTGTTGCTCTGTTGACAATACCTACCTTTGAAAAAAATGCTTTATAATCCATGTAACATTGCTAATAGTTAGTCCAAATCTTGGACACTGCTGTCCAATGAACATCTTGTTAGAATATTAACTTGATATAAAATGTGTTTTACCAGGTATCAAGTAAGTGACAGAACCAGAGCAGCAGTTGCATCAGCAGTTTTAGAGGATTATGGAATTATCACTACTACTGATAAGATGAATGTAATTGACAGGTAACAGTCCAATTATCTTATACATTAGTATCTGATTCAAATCAAGTATTTCACAAAAAGGCATAGGTTTGAAATAAGTGTTGAAATTTAAATATTGTTTGTCAAAACCTATGGAGCTTGCTTAAATAACTGTCTTTAAAATTGAGTAAATTTGCACTTGAACTATGGAGGAACAAGCTGAGAAGAGAATGTGAAAAATATTGTAAAACCATAACAAAAGATAGTCAAGAAAACTGATGAAAGTGTTAAATACAATATTCTGAAGGTGTTTAGAGGATTATTTTTTATTACTTTGTTTAATGAGTGATAGATTGAATGTGTAATAATGAAAATTGCAATTTTTGGCCAAAACAATATAAATGGATTTTTTGATGCATTATTGAGTCTGCAGTGCTCTGCAAATGTTTTAATCTGCTTCAGAGGTAAAGAAATACATCATAAACCATTTTTAAATTGTCTTTCTTTCATGTCCAGAACCCAAGATAGGTCAGCTGGGTTCAGATTTTGGTTGTGCACACATACGATTTGTATAAATTGGCTGGTAGCAGTCACAGTTTTGTATGCAACCACCCAAAATTGGTTTTAAAGTTTAATCCTGGACAAAAGACAACTATCTAGACCCCCTCAATTTTGATCCTGGCACTTTTGATTTTTTCACTCCACCCTAAATTGGCAGTGTTTGCCATATGATTAGTTCACCCATCTTCATTGTATTATTTTTCTGAGTCCAGAGCTGCATTTTTCCTTACTAGTGGACTACATACCTGAATAGTGGGTTTTCTTTATTGGACCCTTATCCAGCAGCACTTCAGTGGGGAGTTTACTCTGGAGAGAAGTACCCAAGTGGTCATTGTATCTCTCTCCAGATTGTTCTACAACAGTACTATACAGTAGATGTGGATCTATAATTCTTGTTTTAATGGTTATAATTCATTTTGTCTAGGCCTATATAAATAATAATAAATGTGGTGACTGATTCAAGTTTGAAAATGGTTGAAGAGTCAGAAGAACTTTATTTCACTCAAGAAAAATTGAGCATTAAAAGAGAAGTTGAAATGAAAGAGGAGATGGGATCCTGTGAAGGAAATCTTCCTGTAGTAGCATTTAACAGTGGGAACTTCAATCTTGAAAGGCAGGTAATGAAAAACTTTGAATAACTTCATCATTCACTTCATAAATACAGTAGTTAAAATGTTAGCTGGGTAATTCCAGGACAAATAGACAAATGAAAGTGCCAAATGTACACTCCACCATCTCCAAAATTCATGAAACTTGGTGTGAGGGTTGGTTTTGGTCCAAATTACAAAAATCTGAATTTTTTTGAAAATTGGTCAAGTTGGTCAAATTTTATGGCTTGACCAAATTTTGGTCAAATGAAAAAACCAACAATTTTCAAACGTAAATATCTCAGCTGCTAATTGTGGTAGCGTAATAAGTCTTAAATGATAAAATATGTAAAATTAACTGTAGTTTCTAAATATGTATCATTTTTTTAGGGTAACAAAAATAAAATTATGATTTTTTGGAAAAAATGTTTTTTTTTTTTTTTTTTTGCGATTTGGCAGCGAAGATATCATTTTTCGAAAAAAAGACCAAGAATAAAAAATGTTTATTTGATGTATGTATGTACACCATAATAAGTAATAAAAAGTCAGCTTATAGTTTATTATAAGGCTCAAAACTGAGTTTGAAATTAAGTAATAAATTTTTTTTCAGACGACGAAGATTTATTACAGACTTGTTGGTCCAAAAAAAGACAATTTTCAAATCATATAAAAAATACATGTAGATAAACCAAAGGAGAAAAAATCTTTTAAAATATATGTACAATGTACATACATAACCTCTCTTATATTTAGGGACAGAATATATTGACAATAATAATGTTTAATTTATAAAGCGCTTATCAGAGTATAAAATACTCTTCCTAATACTACACGTACACAAGTCTTTGAGAATGAATTAAGAGACAGTATTCTCATCCAGTGAATCCAAATTTTAGACACTAATAATATAATAATAAGAAAAAAGAATTTGAAAAGATTTTTATAACTATTAAGTAGATACACAAATCTTAGATAAAAATTTTAGAAATATTATATAGACAATCTTAAATAGTATACATTCGATAGAATTTATTTTATCTTCTTTGAAAAGTTATTTAATTCTTGAAGCGGAAAAATGTATTGTATTCTTGTTCCTCCTCGTAAACTTGCTTCAATACTCCCAAATATATTTTCTGTTGGAACGTGACAAACATCATCTTGCACAGGAAAAATGTATGAGGGCCTGAAGGATGGAGAAATTTTATCAGAAAATCATCATATTCACAGTCAAAGGACTGGACTAATCCAAGCCATAGTTTATTTTCATACATACAACCCACAAAAGAGCCTGTTTCAATTTCGCGTTGAGAGACAGTATTATGTTCTTGATCCGAAGCAGAAACTCTAATGAGCTCTCTTATTTTGACTGACTGTGCACTCTGAGAGAGTGGATAAACCTTCAACGAATTCTTGGAAATTGGGACGAAGCGATGTAATTGTTGAGTATCTTTGATAGAAGTAATAGGTTCACTCAGACGTTTTTGCAAAGAAAGCTCTACATCTACAATTTCTGCCTCAGAGACGTAAAAAAAGTCAATAGCGGTTAGGAATTCTTGAGAGCAGAAATTGTAGAAGTCCTCAGCTGTTAAGATTTGATGGTCGAGAGGCCGTCGTAAGCTTTCTCTGGCGACTGCTCTTTTTATTCCGCCAATACCATCGCAGGCATTCTTCCGTGGGATGTCGCGAAAAAATTCCACTCAGCATGAATTTTGAAGTCTTCGAAATGATGGCATAAATTTAGAAAATTTGTTTTATTCTTATACTGAGCCGCGTATTCATCTGTGAAATAATGAATTTTAGTTAGGTTTGAATTTTGTTGTTGGATGCACAGGATTAATTTTTTGAGAAAACTATGAACCAGAATTGTATCATGCCTGTGACGGTTTGAAATGAAGCAGTAACTTTTGCAAGTTAGTTTTCCTGCATTGTTTTTGGAATAATAAATGAATGGGTGCACTGTACATTGCGAGTTCTCCCAATGGAACCCCTGGGCACAATCTTGTACGATGAATGAGAAGTTTTCCGCAAAATCGCCCACCAAAACACACTCATTTTTGGGCAGAGTTTCTTTTAGATTTTTGAAGTAACTCGACTGACATTTATTCGTGAAGTGGTGTCTTGTCAGTTGTGCAATTTTTTTGGTGAGCGATTCCACGCGTTCCTCTGGAGTTTCGGTGATATCTTTTAACATACAGTGATCGACGGACACCCATTGTTTATATTTTCTCTCTTCCATCGCCATGAAGTCCAAACTTTTCAAATAATTTTTTATTCCAACCTCTCGTGGGCATCTTTTGCATCGGTGCGTCATACAATCTTCATTGTCCATGCTGCAGACGAATAAAGACATTAATTTTTTGTAGTCTAAATCTTTAATGCCTAACGCTGATATTTGTAGTTTCGGATTTTGGTGATGCGTACATACGCAGACACTGTGAGTTCCGCTTTGTCCCACAAGCACGCACCACGATGGTCGAAGATGAGCAAAGGTACTAAACCCTATTTTGGGATTTTCATCATTTTTTGCATATTCAGCATATAACTCTTTCAAGTTACACAATACCAGTCTTTTTTGTTTTTTTTATTTTTTCACCCTCTTCATTTATTGCAAACTTATAATCTTTGATTCCCAGGCACATCCTACTATATTCGTCATTTTCATAAAACTCCTGAATGATTTTTTTCATTTCAGCTGTGACGACCTTCCCTTTCGTCATGTTTGGAATGTTAGGAAGAATCCCAAACTGTTTTTGAAGATTGCGGCTCTTACGCACCATATACTTTGTTGCTCCAAAGAAGTCAGCAGTTTTTTCAATGGGATAGGGATACAATGATAGTATTTGTAACCTAAGATTGCGATCGTTACTTGCTTGAAATTTCTCCTTTAATTCTTCCATAACCTTTTGATACCTGAAATAAAGTGTATTTGACATTAAGTTTAATTAGTATATTTTTAATTAAACTTTTCATAAAATATATGTATATGTATTATATTGTCCGATTATAAAAATGTAAACAGATAAAACTTAATTTAGTATATACTTCGATGACTGTATTAAATTTAATTTAAAATGTCAAATTTCAATAACTATGTCCGAAAAGTAGTCTTGCCTCTCTAAATCATCTTCCAAACAACTTTTTTTGGACGGACCAGCTTCAGAATAGTCAATAGGAGCCCCATAAGCAGCTTCAAAACTTGTTTAACCTTTTCCATTGTCGATCTGAATTTCGTAGAAGCCTTTATCTGTTTTTGTCCCGGCTTCAATCCAGCTGTAAAACAAATTCATAAATTTAGGTTGCGTGAAATAATCAAATATCAAATATTTTGTATATATATATTCAAGTGCTGATGCTAATATTTAAAAACAGAAAACTACGAATTTGGCATTAAGAAACAAATGTCCTGAACGGAGTCTCTATTGTTTTATTACCTGTTTTAATAGGACTTTCATCAAATAAAGGTAAAATATTGTCGCTGAGCAAATCTTTATTGAATTGCCTGTCTTGAACGACAAATTCTTCCAATGGTGGTGGATTCGTGGAATCGCTACTGCTTCGCTCCATACATTCGTTAAGTATGTCTGGCTCAGGTATTGGTGCAGGTTCCGGCTCTCTGGATGAACGTTGAACATATTCTAATACAATTGGCTTCTTTTTAATTGTGACATAGCAATTGCTGCATAGTAATTGATTTTCTTCCAAAATTCCATAGCTTGCAGCTGCCATGGCAGAGTTTACTTTTTTGATGTTACAGAAAATTATTCTTGTGTTTTTTCATAGGGTCACAACAAAATTTTGTTTTGAGGCATTTTAAGGGTTAGGTAAATTTACGTATACTAGAAAATTAGGTGTATATACTGAAAATCTGGAAAGAAAGCAAAAAATTATTAAAATTTGGAGGATTTTTTTGTCATTTTTTTTTCAATAATAATCGTCGATAAGCTGACTTTTTATTACTTATTATGGTGTACATACATCAAATAAACATTTTTTATTCCTGGTCCTTTTTTCGAAAAATGATATCTTCGCTGCCAAATCGCAAAAAAAAAAAAAAAAAAAATTCTAAAAAATCATAATTTTATTTTTGTTACCCTAAATAAATGATACATATTTAGAAACTACAGTTAATTTTACATATTTTATCATTTAAGACTTACTACACTACCACAATTATGAGCTGAGATATTTACATTTGCAAATTATTGGTTTTTTCATTTTACCAAAATTTGGTCAAGCCATAAAATTTGACCAACTTCACCAATTTTCAAAAAAATTCAGAACTTTGTAATTTGGACCTAAACCAACCCTCACACCAAGTTTCATGAATTTTGAAGAGGTTACTGTGTACTTCATTTGTCTATTTCTCATAGAATTACCCAGCTGTGTGATCCCAAAAGTGAATCTAAACAGAAAATTTATTTTAAAAGTAATATTTTTTATTTCATGCGAGTACTGTATTGATTCTCTGAAGCCCCCAGTACATTCCAAGTAGTTTATAAGTCATTTTCTCCAATTTTGTAATTTTTTTAACTGTGACTCTTGAAGGTAATTTAGTTTACAGCTTTCATCAACATATCAAATGAGAGAATAAAGCATTGTATCTCAGGTTAAACCTGTGAAACAATCTTTTACTTGTTCTTCAAATAAAAACTTTAGGTAACTGGAGGGTTCCAGCACAGGTGAAGCAAAAAATTTTCATTTTGACACCCGACCATCTCAGACCTTGCTTATTTTTGGTGTATAAGGTAAGTTTGTGCAAGAAAGCCAGCTGTGAAAGTTTCAGCTTTCTACGACCATTACTTCACGAGTTATGAAGGTCAGAAAAATCAAGGTTAAGGTCAAAATAGCTCAAGGTCGGCATCTTTGGATGCACCTCACACATTCACTAATTATCGTAACCATATGAAACTATATGTTTTTGGACTCAGAATGAGCTGTAGAATCCAAAAACGCAATGAAATCAGCAATAGGAGAACAAATAAAAATGTTCACCCTTTTTCAAGGAAAGAATTGACCTTTTGACCTTGAAGTTCACACATTTTGGGGAAACATTTCTTTACACAAAATGAAGTTCCATCATTGCACTTTTAATATAACAATAAAAATGTATCTTATTCACCAACTATACTGTCTTAAAGAATTTTTCAAATTGGCTATTTTTCAAATTTCTGGCAAAATTGCCATATGTACCGTATATGCATATATGTACTGTTAAAATCTAGAGATATTCATTATTTAAACTACTTAAGCAAAAATAAATATTATTAGAAACGTGATACAAAATCACTTAGATATAAGCTAAGTACCATAGGTATAACTATGATATAGATCTCTATTTTATTGTGGTCTCCTCCACCCCTACAACCACACCTTTCCACCCTTAGAAATATTTTACTTTTTTTATAATTACTTTTATTAATAATACATTAATACAAACATATATATATAGGAGTATCATATAAAATAGGAGTAAAAAAGGAGTATCATATTATGTAGACCTGTATTCTATAGATACATATTAAACTAGAGCTCTGTACACTTTTGACTCAAGAACAGGAAACTGTGGCAAACAGGTCTGCATGATTACCCTCAGCTGTTAGCATCTCATGATCATCAAAGGCATACTGAATTATTCTTGAACCTGCTGTCAATGATGGAGCAGTCATTGTCTGGATAATATCAGATGATAACATCCAACATGAGTCAGGACGAGAAGGGAAACTATGTTTAGAACGTCTTCCATGTGGAGACATAAAATTGACCTTATAATCACTAAATTCTTCTGATACTTCAACCACTAATCCAAACCAAATTTTATTATCATAGTTACAAGCTACATATACCCCAACTTGTATATCTTCAGTTGAAATGTGCTTTTGCTCATGTAAATTATCTTTAAACGATGGATGCACAACTGTCATAATTTTTGTAGGACCTGAGGAAATCTCACCAACCTCCAACTGGGTATGACTAATAGGCACAAATCTATGAAATCTACGAGTACCTGGGATGGTTACAGAATTTTTATATCTATTTTCCAGGAATTCAGTTGTCTGCTGGACATTTTGTTTCGATAAGAATACAAATTTTGTGCTGGTATCTTTCTCATCCAGAAATTTCATCATGTCAAGTGGTGTCAGAATTTGGTCTTTAAATGTACGTTGAAGACTGGCACAAGCCGTCATTCTTTTTGCTGTGCCTCCGACTCCATCACAAGCACTTTTGCCATGTGAAGTTGCAAAAAAGTGCCATTCAGCATCCAGTCCAAAGTCCTCTTTGTGGTGACACAAATTGGTGAAGTTATATTTATTCTTATACTGCCCTCCGCAACCATCAGTAAAGTAATGAATCTTCCGCAGGCCTGAGCTCTCTTCTTTTATCATGGGGATCAGTTGCTTTAAGAACGCAAAGACAAGGTTTGTACTATGTTTCATGTCATCAGAAATGAAACACTAACTTTTAACTTTAATTTCAATATCATTTTCATTTACTTTATAGTAGAACACAAATGGATGAGCTGTTGCCTGACTATTTTCCCAATGGTAACCTTGTGCAGCATCTTGTACAATAAATGAGTAGTTTTCAGAGAAGTCTCCTAGGAGAATACCTTCAGTGACCATCAGATTAGCTTTGTTTTTTTAGGAAACTTGCTTGTGCATCAGCCACATAAGTGTGTCTTGTTAGTGCACAAATTCTATTTGCCAAAGACTTAATGAAGTTTTCAAGGGATTCACCGATGTTAATGAGGGTTGTCCGATCCGTGGAAGTCCACTGCTTGTATGTAATTATGGTGCCGACTGCATCCTGAACAGATTCCAATCCTTCAAGGAATGCAATAACACCTTCTCCTGGACACAATGCACATTTTTTTAGCATACACTCTTCCTTTTCACTGTCACAAACTGCATAGAGAATGAGGTCTTTATATGATAGTTGTTTTTCCCCCAAAGCTGATAGCTGAAGTTTGGGATTTTGGTGGTAGGTACACACACACACAGTGTGTGTTCCTCCAGCTCCTGCCAAGACACACCACTTGGGTCTCAATGCAGCAAATGATGAGAGACCTATTTTTGGATTAGTGTCATTTGCCTTGAAAACAGCAAAAATCTCACGTAAATTACCAAGCACCAATCGTTTCTGCTGTAGTTGCTTCTCTCCTTCATGATTCCTAATTGATAGACAATCCTTCTTGCTTGGACATATTCTGCTTATTTCATCTGATTCATAGAAAGTGCACACTGCTTCCTTCTCTTTCTTTGTTATAACCCGACCTTTGCTAATATGTGGAACTTCTGGTAATATGCCATGTTCTTTCTTTATTTTGCGGCTGGTTGAAACCATTCTTGTAGATGCATTGAAGAAAGATGCTGTTCTGTGAATGGTGTATGGTGAGTGTTAGTATTTGAATCTTCCTCTTGTAGTCAGTCGTCTCACTGAAGGCATTCTTGAGTGCTTGCATCACTCCTGCATGCCTGCGAAAATGATATACTGTTGAGTATTATATGCAAACATATGATCTATATATAGGCTTAGTATACTTTAATAATGAAGGTACTACAGATATATATACAGTACTCACAAATTATTGTCATCCATTTTAGATTGCTTTTCTTCACTTGTATAAAACTTGTCATATGAAGTTTCTAGCTTTCTCTTCAGGGATGTTGATGCCATTTCAAATTTTGTTTCAGCCTTTGAAGATCTCCCTTTTCGTGACAGACCCTCTGAAAAACAAATAAAATAAATTGTTATAACTTTTTTTAATCAACTGTAGGCCTATAGATGTACATGTACATTAGGGTGGTCCAAATCCATAGGGGGAAATTTCAAAATTGTCTTAGATAGTCTCCACAAGTGTGGTTTTTGTCCATTTAGTGTCCACATGGTCTGTGCAAAATTGCAGCGTGATTGGTGAATATTTAGAGGTCGCCCCACTCTGAATATATATATTATATAATGAACTTTTTCTTCCGTAGGTCCGATGGCTCAAACTCGATCAATTCCAAAAGTTTGGCTTCTAGGGATGGCAACTGGAACTTTATCCACATCAAGGCTCCCTACATGCCTTGACGCCCTCCTCTTGGGGCAATACCACCACATCAATCAAAAGCAAACCACCTCCGACAGTCTGAACCAGGCATGCCAGAGGGTGATTGAAGTCTGGACCCGAGCGCGGATCCCAACTCAACGGATCGACTCCTGTGTCCATAAGCTTTCAAAGCTTTTAGACCGCTACAAAACACTCAAGAAGCACAGGACCAGGCAACGTGCCAGCGATAGAATGAATGAAGACATCTTCAAAGCGGACATCCAGGAACTGTTTGACATCGCAACCAGTGATGCCATGAGCACAATCGTCAACGTTGAGGGCCGAAATTTCCTGTCCATGCAGCGCAAGGACGTCAATTCTTGCAGCATGGCTGGCATTGATAAGGAAACGACTACACAAGAGGACAGAAAGAGATCCAGAATGGAGAAGGAAGCCAAGAGGAAGGCAAGGCATGAAGCAACACAGAAAGATTTGGAAGAAGCAGGAGTGTCATCAATTGATCTTTCCTCTTCTTCTTCCCTTTTTTCGCAAGACGACGACGACTATAGACCATCGGTTCCGATTCCTTCTTCGTCTGAAGCTCCGGCACCAAAGCGTCCCAAGAACAAGGTTACGAACATTTTCCAATCTCCAGAAGTCATTGGAGCAATGGATCGCACCAATCTTTCTGACCAGAATGCTGTTTTCGTAACTGGAGCTGTATTACAGGCCGCGGGGCATGATCTGTCTGGGATGATGTGCTCTCGGAGCTCTATTCATCGCTACAGAGAAAGTGGGCAAGAACAGGCAGCTCGAGAAGACCTAGAATCATTCTCTCTAGAAGACCCTGTCCTTCTCCCCGGCATTGAAGGGAAGAAGACGAATGTGCATCGGATAGCAATCCTTATAACATTCAATGGACAGGAGAAGCTGCTTGGTGTCCCAAAGATGAAACAAGGAACTGGAGAAGCACAGGCCCAGGCATGCCTTCAAACTATGAAATTATGGAACGTGGAACAGCATGTGAGAGGTCTCGTCTTCGATACCACTGCGTCAAACACGGGTTTACATCGCGGAGCCTGTGTCAGGATTGAAGAAGCATTGGGTCACGAGCTAGTTTGGATCAGTTGTCGACATCATATACTTGAAGTCGTACTTGCTGATGTCTTTGCCTCAATATTTGGCTCAAGAGGAAGTCCTGAAACAGGCCTTTTTAAGCGATTTCAAAAGGAATGGCCATCTCTCTCCCACGAAGCATTTGTCTCAGCATCGGACAGCTTGTTCGAGAACCCTCAACTCCAAGAGATGAGAAAAGAGATGCTCACTTACTTACCTAACGCTCTTCAGGCAAGCCAACCTCGTGACGACTACAAGGAGTTCCTTGAACTATCTTTGCTCTTCCTGGGGGGAAAGACTGGTGGTCAACTCTTTATCCGAGCTCCGGGTCCCATGCACCACGCGAGATGGATGGCGAAGGCGATTTATGCACTCAAAATCTACCTCTTTCACTATCAATTCAAGCTCACAGCACGCGAAGAACAAAACGTGACTCAGCTGGCTTTATTTGTCAGTCTGATTTACGTCAAGTACTGGCATGAAGCGCCAATGGGGACACAAGCTCCTCTCAATGATCTCAAAATGCTGCATCTTCTGGAAAAATATCCACACGGAGGAGCTGCACAAGCGGCGAAGACAGCTCTAAGACGCCACCTGTGGTACTTGTCGGAGCATCTGATTGGACTGGCCTTCTTCGATAATAGGATCGATCCTGATACCAAAAGGAGAATGGTTCAACGCCTCCAACATCCCCAAAAGAATGGCTGCCCCCGACGAATCGACATGGCGGAAGCTGGTGTTGAAAATGATGTGGCATCCTTCGTCATGAAAAGGACATTGACCCTCTTTGATGCCTTGAAAGTTGGAGGTAAGGAGGAAGCGCGCCAGTTACTTCAAAAAGATCCACGGGAATGGCCAAATGACAAGAACTACAGGGAACTTAGAGATCGCGCCTTAAAGATGAAAGTTGTCAATGATGCTGCCGAGCGAGGTATTGCTCTCGCACAACGCTACAATGACACTTTGACACGAAACAAGGACCAGAAGCAGTACCTCCTACAACTCGTAGCCGCCCACCGAAAACAGATACCAATACCATCCAAGGCGACTCTGATGCAGAAGAAATAATGAAGATACACCCATTATCATGTCCTATTGTCTTACTGTTTTCTTGAGAACCAAAAAAAAATTTAGTTATTCAGTTGTCTATATATTTTCCCAAATTTTCAAAAAGGGGGCAAGTGGGGCGACCCCTAAATATTAACCGAATAACGTGAAACTTTGCACAAATACTGTCCACACCAAGAGGCATAAAACCAACCTTGTGGAGAGAACTTAGTCGATGCTTTAACTTTTTGGACCACCCTAATGTACATTACATATGAATTTGGTAAATACCGTATATATAATCATAACTGTATTGATCTTCATTATATAAATTGATATGCATACATCTGAATTTGTCAAATATATAAAGGTTGTAATGTTCATACATGTAGTTATATATATTGATGTTTTGTTGCTATAATATCTACATAAATTAACACTTTAAAAACACTTAAACTTACTTGTCTTCACTGGTGTCACATTCAGCATTGGAAGAATTGTGTCTAAATCTCCTTGGAAATCTTCAAACATTATTTCAGTAGTACACCCATAGGCAGAGGAACGTTTTTCTGTGGCAGTGGCATCAGTGTCTGAGTTCGAATCTGAGACAATATCAGAGACTTTTTGTCTTCAGCTTTGATTTTATTGATATCATTAACACAATTTTTACAAATGTAATCTCCATATATTAATCCGTGAATTCCTTGCAGTGTATTACGGACTGGCACAAGTGCTTTTTCGATCTTCTTCTTATGTTTTCTAAGAGGATCAGCACAAACTTTTCTACCCATCTTGTTTATCTGTAAGAAAGGCATAAAATAAGTAATTAATTTATGTTCACAAAATATATTATTTAACAGTACAGTTAGTGATGTAAAAAAACCATTTTTTTTATGTCCATGTTGTTTTTTTTGTTTTTTTTGTCGTTTTTTTTGTTTTTTATTGTTTTTTTTGTTTGTTTTGTTTTTTTTAATAATTAATATAGATATTGCCAATTTAATTATAAGGTATACTTTTGCAATGATATATATTATAAAAATAGATAAATAAATAATAAAATAGGCCATATGGTACCAGTATAGAATGTCCTTTTCAGCCTATTTACAGAAAAAAACTGGTCTCTTTCTTGCACTGAAAGTCTTGTATCTTGAGATCCGTTAAACTTGCGAGAACACTGGCTGGGAGCTGACTGCCCATTGTCCAACCTTTCCAGGACTCTCCCATCCATGCCTCGGATTTTGAATCTCCCACTTAACTATCCTTTAGACCCGCGATGACATATTTTCCCCCCGAGACCATCCATATATACACATACACCCATATACATATATACCAATATATACATAAATACTTATATACACATATTTATATCTATTATATACCCCATACACATGCATACATCCAGAATTCCAGATACATACGCACGCATACTCACATATATACATACACAAACTCATACACCTCTATTTCGCCCTTTCATTACCTCCGAGATCATTTAGCACATACAGTAATATCCATACAGCCAAAAAAAACTGATTAAGCACAGACAGAGCAGCAAAGCTAGTATTTATATCCCAAAATGCAAAATTCCAAGAAAGTGAAGTAAAACATGGTGCTACATTGGCTTCGTCAACATCCAAATCTGCAATAACAATAAGTACCAGTACCTGTGATATTGAAACTATATGCTCTAATCAATCTAGTGATATTGATTCTTCAATGGAAATAGAATCAGATAATGAAAGTTAAACAGCATTAGGTTAACACAAAGGTTAAAGAAAGAGATGAATATTTTTATTTTTTTTTATTTTTCTATTTGGAATATATATATATATACACACTGGTATTCTTGCCAATCACAATTATATATATTGTTTTATACCAGTATTATGTATTTTTGATTATGTATATTATACCAGTACCTGTGATATTGAAACTAGCATATATGCTCTACCCAATCTAGTGATGATTCTTCCATGGAAATGAAGGTTAAACAACATTAGGTTAACAAAAAGGTTCAAAAAAAGGTGAATATTTTCCTTTTCTATCTGGAATATATATACTGGTACTCTTGCCAATCACAATTATGTATATTGTTTGAAACGAGGAAGAATGTTTTATGTTCTAGTTAAAAAATATATATACATATAAAAAATGAGGGTTTGTTTTCCTTTCTATTATATACTTTTTGCGTGATTCAGTTTTTCTAAAAGATGACTATATATACTAGGTATAACCGTTAGGGTGGAGCGAAAAATACTTTTTTTCTAGTATGAAGTTCTAATAGTGATTAAAAGTTGCATTTAGTGGACGAAATATGCCTGCCAAAATATGAGTTCATTTGTTTAAAATTATCAGCTGCCACCAGGGGGCTAAAGTTAACACAATTTTGTGTAAAAAGGAAAAAAATGCTTCCATTTTAGGTTTGTCAAACTATTATA
Source organism: Bathynomus jamesi (assembly GCA_023014485.1). NCBI lineage: Eukaryota > Metazoa > Arthropoda > Malacostraca > Isopoda > Cirolanidae > Bathynomus > Bathynomus jamesi. The sequence continues at coordinate 354,715 of JAJOZX010001834.1, read as the reverse complement.
AAATTTTATCTTAGAATTATCTAATAGTTTGATTCAGATTCTTAAATGATAGGAATTCGTTTTGTAAAAATGCCTTTTCATATGCTTAATATCTTCAGCTGCCACAAGAGAGCTGAAGTTAACACAATTTAGAGTAACTGAGTCATGTTGAGACTACACTGAATGTTGTGGGGGAGGGTTTGGGGAGGGTTGTGGGGGAGGGTTTTGGTGTGAAGGAATTTCTTTCTGTGAGTCATTAGAACAGTGTGTTAACACTTGTCTTCTTACTTAGTAGGCCTAGTCGCTCAGTTGATCGGAGAGTTTTTTAATATGATCGGAATATTATAAAACTTTATTTTAAAGTGATTTATATAGAGATAATATTGATTTTATTATAAAATGCTTGTTATAATGTATTATATAATTTTAGTTTATTTATATAATATATTATATATTTATATAATATATTATATACTTATAAAATATATTATATATATTAATTATATAATGTTTTGATGTTACAGGATATTTTGTGATTGTGAATTTTTCTTAAAAATATTATGGCATCAAATACTAAATATAAACATTTCACTAGAGAACATATGAAGTGTGCCATATTTGAAGTACCTTGTGAGATGAGTGATATGCAACTACCAACTTATAACTGCATTATGAAAGATTACCTGTTCACAAAACATTTAGTGAAGGAGCAGATGAATAACAAGGAGCCTTCATTTTCTGAAATAGCAGAGGCAGTTTCCAAAAAGGTAGAAAATATTTGAAAGAAGGCCTCTTTGCCAATAATTTCACATACACGCGTTTTACAGATGATGCGAGTGTACCATGATAAATACAGGTCCTTATTAAAGCCATACAAGTCACGCAAGGATCAGCCTAAGTACAAAAATCAGCTTGAAGAATTTGAAAACTCTTCAAAATGCACTTTGTTTGACATCTGCACCTGCAAATGTAAGGAGTTTAGGAGATGCTCATGTGAAAAGAGTAAGAAAGTCCCTCCAAAAGAACAGGATTTTTTAAATGACCAACGAACACGCAGAATAATGGTGATAGGAAGCATTGACATAGCACACACAGACGATTACAAGCAAGAGAACATCGAAAGGAAATGGAAAAAGCACGTCTGGAATCCTCACAAACAACTAGTGCTGCTATAACCAATACGTCCAACTTACAAATCGAAACAGAGACAAGTGAACTTCAACAACTAGAAGAGATATCTGAAGATAATTAGGAAGATACAACCTCGACTCAATATGTAATATCAGAACAACAGATGCGTGAGCCACTGCCTTCATTAGCAATTACTTGTGATAGATTTAAAATGTCGGACAGAGCTGGGGCTGCTATTGCTTTTGCAGTATTGGCAGATCTTAAAATTGTTACTCCCGAAGACAAAGGGAATATTATAGACAGAAGTAAGCTAAGACGTGAAAGACAAAAACAGAGAAAGGAACTACAACAGATAGGAGAGCCAAAAACCATGCGGGGATTATACTTTGATGGCAGAAAGGATAAAACAATGACTCAAGTCCAGGAGAGTGATGGCTCTAACCACCAAAGAACCAAACGCGAAGAGCATATCAGCATAATATCTGAACCACACTCTCTGTACTTTGCACATGTGACACCTTCCAGTGGCAAAGCTAAATACATTTACACAGCGCTAGTGAATTGCTTGAAAGAAAGGAATGTTGATATAGGGAACATCGTTGCAGTTGGCTGTGATTCGACAGTGGTTAACACTGGTAGTATTGGAGGCACAATAAGATTACTGGAAGAAGCCTTTAATAAGCCATTGCAGTGGCTGATATGCCTTTTACACCTTAATGAACTTCCATTGCGCCATCTGTTTCATCACTTGGATGGTACCACTACTGGACCAAGAGCATTTTCAGGAGAAATTGGCCGAGCACTTTCAGACTGTGAAAAGCTTCCCATAGTTAACTTCAAACCCATTCAAATTCAAGAGGACATGTGTGAAGTTGATGTAGATGACATAAGTACTGACCAGAAATACCTTCTTGAAATTCACAAGGCTATATCAAGTGGAACATTCTCAAAGAGTCTTAGTCATAAGAGTCCAGGCAATATATCACATTCAAGGTGGCTCACCACAGCAAACAGGACTCTGCGGTTATATGCAAGCACAGAGAATCCTTCAGGCAATTTACAAGAATTAGCTACTTTCATTGTTAGGGTATACGCACCAATGTGGTTTCAGATAAAACGTAAACCATTATGCCAATATGGTGCTAAACATATGTGGCATATGATTGCAAGAAGCCGGTATCTCCGTGAAGAGCTTAGGAGAGTACATGACTCAGTCATTCAGCGAAATGCATATTCGCAAATCAAGAAAACATTCTCATTGCAATGATAGCTGATGAAAGGGAGCATGTGCGTCAGTTGGGATTTAGGCGTATCATAAAAGCAAGGGCATGCATTCAAGAAACAGATGTTATCAGGTATTTTAAGGTGCAAGAAATAAATTTTTATGCCAAAGACTATACAGATCTCATTATGTGGCAAGATTTTCAGATAGCAGAACCACCGATAACCAAAGGAGTTTCTCTTGATGATATTGAATCATGCATCAAACATGGTACTACTCTTCATTCAGAATTATTTCAGTTTCCATGTCATTCACAAGCCGTAGAGAGATGCGTCAAGCTCGTTACAGACGCTGCTGGATCAGTCTGCGGACCTACAAACAGAGACGGTTGGATTCGTGCTACATTAGAATCAAAGAAAAAACAGCCAAAATTTGACACAAAAGCAAATTACTAAATAGTCTTCAGCAAGAACCCTTTCTAGAGGGAGGTTGGTTGGGGAAAGGGTGGTAACTCCGCTAAGGCACGAAATAACGTTTCTTAACTGTCTCAAGCCAGTATAAAGGAGGAGAGACATCCTAATTTATTACTGTTCCCTTTTTCAAGTAAATACAGAATCATACTTAATTGTCATTTTTAAGTTAACTTCAGCCCTCTTGTGGCAGCTGAAGATATTAAGCATATGAAAAGCCATTTTTACAAAACGAATTTTTATCATTTAAGAATCTTAATCAAACTATTAGATAATTCTAAGATAAAAGTTTATAATAGTTTGATAAACTTAAAATAGAAGCATTTTTTTCCTTTTTACCCAAAATTGTGTTAACTTTAGCCCCCTGGTGGCAGCTGAAAATATTAAACAAATGAACTCATATTTTGGCAGGTATATATCGTCCACTAAATGCAACTTTTAATCACTATTAAAACTTCATACTAGAAAAAAAGTATTTTTCGCTCCACCCTAATAACCGTATAAGCATGGTAGTATAGTAAATTATAGGTAATACTAATATACTTATTAGATTAAAGGAAGAAAAATATGGAATAAGTTTAAAACAATAAAAAACAAAAAAAAACAAAAAAACAGACTATCTTCGTTTTAAACAAAAAAAACGACAAAAAAAACGACACAATAAAAAACGACTCACATCACTAAGTACAGTACATATATACATATGGCAATGTTGCCAGAAATTTGAAAAATAGCCAATTTGAAAAATAAGACAGTATAGATGGTGAATAAGATACATTTTTATTGTTTATATTAAAAGTGCAATGGTGGAACTTCATTTTGTGTAAAGAAATGTTTCCCCAAAATGTGTGAACTTCAAGGTCAAAGGGTCAATTCGTTCCTTGAAAAAGGGTGAACATTTTTATTTGTTCTCCTATTGCTGTTTTTGTTGCATTTTTGGATTCTACAGCTCATTCTGAGTCCAAAAACATATAGTTTCATATGGTTACGATAATTAGTGAATGTGTGAGGTGCATCCAAAGATGCCGACCTTGAGCTATTTTGACCTTAACCTTGATTTTTCTGACCTTCATAACTCGTGAAGTAATGGTCGTAGAAAGCTGAAACTTTCACAGCTGGCTTTCTTGCACAAACTTACCTTATACACCAAAAATAAGCAAGATCTGAGATGGTCGGGTGTTAAGCACTGATTCACCTGTGCTGGAACCCCTCTACTACTTGTTTAATTTTGGATTTTGCAGGTCAAAAATGAAATTATGGATGTTTCTGTAAAAGATGAGCCATTTGACTTTAATGATTATGAAAAGGAAATCAATAATTGTGACCTGAAGGACATCAGAAGTCCTTCAGTGCCTTCAGTAAAATGGGTAAGCAAAATTAATTACAATGTCAAAGCATGTTTTCACAAATGGAAACCTTTAGTTATTGTTTTTATGATGATTCTATCTGAAAAATAATCTTTTAAGAGGAAGTTTAGTGACTAGTTCAATATTGATGTTAGAGAACAAAAGGGTTATTTAATGTGTACGTGGGTGGAGTAATGCATGGAATGAAAACAAGAATGTGAGAAAGGAGTAAACCTGATTATTAAAAGTGAATGTGCATGAAAACATTTTTTTATCATTGTGGGGTTGTGAATTGTTTTGAAAACCTCTTAATAATAAATATATATATATATATATATATATATCCCCGCAAGGGGGTTCTAAGCTTGTGCTCTTGAGTGCTCTTTGTGCTCGTTTGTACGTGCTTGTTCCTGGAGGTTTCACGTGCGCCCTCCTGGCCCTAGCACCCAAGGATGATGGGGCTCGACCCTGCAGTCCTTGTCATCCTTGGTCTTTTTCCACTTCGACTGTCCCCTCCACCCTTTCTTTTTCCTCTGTCTTTCCTCTCACTTTTTCTTTGTTTTTCCGCTGAGATATGCCCTTTAAATAGAGGTGAATCGGTTCTTCCCGAACTAAAAAAAAAAAAAAATATATATATATATATATATATATATATATATATATATATATATATTAGGGTGTGACAGTTGCCCCAACTTTGTCCTACAATGCTGTTCAAAATTTTGGTGTTGCATATTGACAAAAAATACCCACGTGCAATTTCTTGAAGATTCATGCATATTCGAGTGAGCACCAGCAATTTGAAAAATAGCGATTTTGCTTATACGGCATACGCGCCTATATATGAGATTACACAACCATCATAAGGGATATTAACACAAATCATTTGCCTGTCTTAATTAAAAGCTGTTATCACTAACACAAAAAAGTTAATCATTCTTATTCTCTCATGGTACATTAAGGGGTTTTATCATATATTCACAAGGTATTATTTCTCTAGAGCAAGAAACCATGATTTCTGTTCGGAAACAGATGATCGTTTGCGCTGATTAGGAACGCGGAGTCTGTCATTTTCAACTACTTGAAGGACTTCTTGAAAGCGCTCCTCATCCCTGGCAACATTAAGAAAGTCATGGCAAAGTTTTACACCACGCTCTGCAGCCTCATTGACGACCTGAAGCTTGTCCACAACCTGTTTCATGTTCAGGTAGTCATCATGATCCACCCATTCACTGGCTGGACTGTGGAGAAACTGATAGGGCATGCCTAAAATGGTGAAGAACCGGCTTGAGTCAGGCCCAATTAGGTCCACCAGGGCAGTGCCACTTTCTGGGACAGGGGGAAGATATGGCTTTCCATAGCCCCCATGATTGAGCCCCACTCTCTTAGTAACTTCAGTGCCTTCATGGCAAAGAAGGGCCTTCCTCATCTCCTCTTTTGTCCTTTCTTGTACTTGGGACGAGAACAAAGCCAGTGGGGCCAACTCCTCAGTTAGGTACCAAGTGTGTCTACCGAGTGCCACACGTGCTTTGTCAATTATTGTGGCGTCATATGGGGCAAATTCAGCCAAGGTTTTGACCAAATTCAAGTCATTCAGTGGCGCACTTGCTGGAACGGGGCAAACAATCCACCATGGGACATAACAGCGACTGTGAACACAGCAAACCGTTCTAACTTGCTGATTTGACTTTTAGTCACAACCTCGGCTTTGGGAAACTGCTCTTTGATCTGGCCTGACAAAAGAACAATCTTGAGGGTATAGAGCAGTTTAGCCATCCACCTTGCTTTGTGAAGTGCGCCGGGGTAGACCATTGTGAAGTTCACTGGCTCGGATCCTTTAGTTACAAGCAGCAGACAAAGCTCTACCAGCTCCTTGTAGTCGCCACGTGTAAATGGTTGGGCTAGAGATTCACGGAAGAAGTCAGCCATCTCCTGCTGGCACTCCTCAAACACTCCAGGCATTGCGGGGTAGTAGTATTTCTTTTTTCATTGTATGCCAGTTGAGAGAAATGGTTCTTGAACCTAGAAATGCAACTATTGGGATTATTGTATTTCGTACTAATCTATAATATTGTTTTAGGGGTATTAAGATTGATATGATCGATCATTTGCTTGGTGTTAGTATATCTTATAAGTCTAATAAAAGAAATTCCACTAAATTTGTTCATTAGATAATAATATTCCTTGTTATTTTGTAAAGCTTATGACTCACCTCTGGAAAACCATTATGTTTGGACTTGAAGAGCCCTCCACTTTCAAGCAATCCCAGCAAACACCTAGGATGACTTCGCCCACATGCCTGCGACAGGCGCACCAGAATATGGCACGCTCTAATTCCTTTTGGAGGGAGACGAAAGCAGCTGTTTTTTGTCCTGAAAAAAAAATGTAATTGTAGTTTAAGGCCACCATTTCAGGCACGTGCTTTTTGCAGATTTCTGTTAAATCATTCACTGTATTTTGGTATTAATGTCGTGATAAATTCACGCTGATGTTTGAAATAGTTTACCTGTATTGGATGAAGTTGTGTCGAAAACCATACCAACGACATTCTGTTCACCCTCCCAATCGACCAGAAGTTGTTTGGTTGCTGTTGATATCAAGTCTCCTTGAACCAGGCCAGCTTTTTGAGTCAAATGCGGAAGAGGTGGGACTCCAAGAAGCTTTGTGCCATTGACACCAGACACAAGAATGGGCAGGCGGTCATCAGTGCCTTTGGAATCCAGCGTGTCCATAAGTTTACCATCCCAGTGCACCAGTACTTTGTCTGATGGTTGCCATTCATCCATGATTTTTAAACTTATTTCTGACACGATGGAAGCTCGGTATCGGTGGGCCATCCTTGCATTTAGACTCAGCTTTGATGTATCTCCACCACATGCAGATACAAGGGAGTACACAATTGCACTCAGCTGGGTCGGTGAGATGTTGTTTCGAACACTGCATGAAACAAGTTCTGCCGACTTCAGAATATCATGGGGCACAAAAATTGAAACTCCCTCTTTCACTGTTCTCCGATGTTTTCTCTTTGGTTCAGCAGTGCTGGCCTCATCAATGTCATTGTCCTCAT